>JAUEPR010000056.1:0-312810 GCA_030435655.1 Armillaria novae-zelandiae
AACCCTAACCCTAACCCTAACCCTAACCCTAACCCTAACCCTAACCCTAACCCTAACCCTAACCCTAACCCTAACCCTAACCCTAACCCTAACCCTAACCTAACCCTAACCCTAACCCTAACCCTAACCCTAAGTTGATGGGCATCTTGAAGAAATATATATGTATAATTAAATATTAGAACCCGAAGGAAAGATGAGCTGAAGGGGACTTACCGAGACGCAAACGACAAATACGAGGTAAAGAGCAATGGACGCGTTGGAAGCCGTTTAAATAGCCGAGCCGGCGGCAGGTCATGTGACCTCGTAGAGTACACCGGTGTGTACGCGTGTGGGCGTCTGCAGTACCTACGGAATATTGGGGCAAGGGCGAGGGGAGTGCGCGTTCACCGCCGTAGCACTCACTCGATAACAGATCAGATCATTCTATAAATAGATTTGATGATCAGGGGATTACTATATGTGGATTGATGCCGGAGCAGGTGACACAACACTTCACGGCAGATATGTTCGAACAATTCCAGTGCGTTAAATGCATTCCTTTGACTCGCGTATATCTTGTGTGATTCAGTGATAGATAAATTAGGCCCAAGGCGTGGAGGGTGTAGCCAAACAAGCGTCAAGTTGAAGATGGCTTGTTGGCACTTGTTTGGCAGGGGCCTGTGCTGCATTCAGAAGTGGCGAATCAGCGTTAAATATTGCACACCGGTCCCAGTATCACACGGGGCGGTCTGTTAAAATATGTATAAATAATTTAAATGTAATATAAAGAGATTGAGGTTGTTGGGGACGGGTCGCTGAGACTACTGGGGCGCATACAGGCAAGTTACGCGTCTTCAAAGGAGTAGCAGGTAAGGTACTGCTGCAGACTAGCATATATGCGTCGGAAACACATCGGCGGGCATGGAAATAGATGCGTCGTCGCAGAGGATGGTATAGACTACGAAGCACGCTGCGACTGGCGAGCAAGAGTCGTGGGAGAGACCTATTCTTGGTGATGCCTGAGGGGAAACAGTGCCGGCTGCCAGCCTCTAGGTATGCCTTGCCGATGCTAGTACAAGTGCTCATGGTGGGAATCACACAAGTAAAGATATAAATAACGAATGGTATTGCTGGGGCACGTCATAGAATAAAATAATCACATGCAGATAGAGCTAACACATGAAATCGCTAGGTGAGACATGTTTCCGAATATGGATGGCTCCCGATCCCTAAGAGCTCTCCTCCATCCCCATTTCCACTGCATTTCGCCAGCGTGGAACGGCCTGTGTGCCGGAATTGCTCGGAATCGGTGCCCAAAGGTTCACCTTTTCAAGGGCTATCAATGGACACCGAATCAGCTCTGTACTGCGCACAGACCCTCCCACGCTGCCTCCGCACTCGTTTTCCAAACACCCTACGCCGGCAGGAGCTGGCATCGACGAAAAATGCCCCGGCTGGAGCGGTAAAAGTGGGTGTCAAGAGTTTCCATGTTAATGAACGACTTTCCTGTATGTTTCCTGACGAGCCGGCCATCGGATATTCCCACGCTGACAAGCGAACTTTAACGGTGTAAGATCAGGGATATAACACTAGGTACGGCGGCGACGGCGAGCAAACGACAGCGACGGGGACCCCAGCAACGACCTTGGCCATGTCTTCTGGTGGTCCTAGTGCAGTACCAACCGCAGTCAAGGTCCTCGAAGTCTTGCACGAAAAATCGTGGTGAAATTTAGCCTGGGGTGGAGGCTGTGAAAGTCGTGCGGAAGTCGGAACGGAACTGGTGAGTGTTGGAGCTTGAGAAAGCGTCGACGAGGTCCTAAGTGCGTTTTGCGTTCATGAGAAATGAGCACCTAACGATTGAATGAAAGCTCGTTAACTATGGTAATAAAAAAGACTGAATTTACGCACCTGGGAAACCAACATCGACTCCCACGTCGATTGAGCAGTCATGCCGCCTCACATGCACTGCCAGACACTAGCAGAGGACCAACGTGCATCCCCTGGATGTCCTCCAAGCTCGCCCCCCCGTCTGAGAGCGAGACGACGCGGGCGAGGGGCATGGTCAAAGCCAAGTAACAAAAATCACGGACCTGCCGATTTGGGCACGGAATTTGCCGTCTGGCTGCCGTTGCCGGTCGATGCGGGGAGTCCTGTGAGACGCGTTGGAGGCCATGTGCACGCGGTCCCACACCGCGGCGTGGTGGGGCAGTCTCCAGCTTTAGAAGCGAAGCCACCATATATGCATGCATGGGTGGTACTCGCCTGGGACCTTGCCTGTGACTATGCTCGGACTGCCGCCGCACTGTTGCTACACTGCACGGTGTGGGACCGCGCATGCGTGGGGCTTGTCATCCCAGTATGTGCTCACGCGTTCGGATGCACCCCACCCACCGTGCCGCGGTCCAGGCCCGCCGACGGACTCTCGTGCTGTCGTTGTGTTCGTGGTCTTGTCCTGAACTTCGTATTGTAGGTTTAAAAATGAAATGTCGCCCACACAGGGCGCGGTCCTGTGCCGCGAATTTCGAGGGAATTATGTGGTCAATATACATTTTCATTCTCGTACCGAATCTGTAACTACCCCCAAGAAATCCTCATCGTTAACGTTATGTGCATCACCGTACACGCCTGGCCCTTCAGGTTCTTGAATACCTACCGACCGTCGTTGAACCGGCAAAGCTGAGTCGAATGCCCGGCGAGGACGACAGCCTGCTTTGATTCTTAAGCGTCCGTTCCAGAGAAGGCGGACTGCATTTGAGAGCAGACGACAGCCTTGTCGATGGTCCACAATACGACTGTGGTGGATTCTGCAGGTGTCGACACCGCCGCCGCTACCCGGAGAGCCTGAACGATCCCGTGATCGTCGTCGTCGCCGAAATTTGCCAGGTCGAACAAAATGGAGGCGCCGGCGAGGAAACGATGCACACGAGGACAGTAAAAACGGTCCTCGCCGTGTCTCCTAGTCGTCCCGCTGCAGTATACGCCGCAGTCCGGGGTCTGAGTAGTAGAAAGGTGTCGACGTTCGCAGTGTGTTCGTGCTGTCGTCTTCCTAGAGGAACGGGGGGAGCCTGTGGTGGGTCGAGAGTCGTCGACGTCGTCCATGGCATCATTCTGGGTCCCTTGCTATGGCCCTGTAACGACCTGAAGAAGACTCGTTGGCTGCAGTAGAAAAAAAGAGAGTAGTCGCGCACCTTGACACCAAAATCGATTCCCACATCGATTATGCAGTCCTGCCGCCCCACAGGCACTGCCAAACACTAGTCAGCGACCAACTGACGTCCCCCCGAGGTCTCGCAAGCTCACGGCGCCGTCTCGAAGCGAAACGACGCTCACGAGGGGCGTGGTCAGAGCCAAGCGACAAAAGTCAGAGTCCGGCCAATTTAGGCACGGACGTTGCCGGTGCCGGTCGATGCCGAGAGTCACGTGACATTCAAACGCGCTCTTTGCAGAGACGCGTTTGAGCCCATCTGCGCGCGGTCCCACACCGCGGCATGGTGGGGCCTCTCCTCGAAAGTCATGTGTACACACTACAGCTGCATCGGCCATGCTGCATAAGTGCTACATGGCTGCTGTGCTGTTACAGTGACAGCTGCACTGTTGTCCCTACACGGCGCGGGGTGGGACCGCGCATGTGTGGGGGCTCGTCAACCACGTACGTGCTCACCTGCTCACCTGCTCTCTTGAAGCACACCCTCCACGCCGCGGTGCAGGACCGCCCACTCAGACGTGCTGGCTTGCTGGTGACTCTCCCTCCTGACTCCTCCTCTGACCTGTACCGCCGTTCCTCCCTCTCCAACCTCCTCGGACCTCTCCTCACTTTGTTGAGCTGTGGTTTCCAACCCTAATTTGTGGTTTACCCTCTCCAAGACACTTTTCTTGACACTTTTCTGTACCGCCTCAATCAATAAGAACCACCTCGGTGAGTTTCCGTTGCCCTACCCCTCTCCTTGCGAGCACCTTTGGTGATCGCACCCCCCCCCCAACGCCTTCGGCGAAGGGCGGGGGGCTAACCCTAAGATGCCCCTCATGTCCGGATCGTGGCAGGCGCTCTTGCGGGCGAGCCAAGATCACTCGCACGATCTCCTTGGGTGATATTGGAACTGTTAATTTCAACCTACGCTAAGTCAGCGAGGTCAATCTTTGTTGCGTCCTCTATAGAAGGATACAAAGGCGCGCAGCTCATACCCTCCCCAGCCTTGTCAGGGAATTAGCTGCACATCAAGGGCACGGAATCTCCCTTCGGTTCGACGTCGATAGAACTTATGGCTATCTAGGTTTACCAGCGGGCAAAAACTATTTTGTCATGTATGGTTCATGTCGAAAATCAAGGCGATTCGTCTCTTCCTCCATTACGGATACCGAATCCCCGGCAGTTCGTTAAATTTTATTATCGGTACATGCGCCCAGCACACACCCACATCCGCAGGGGAAGAAACATATGCGTGCAGCTTTCGAACGTTGGGCTGCAGCAGCCAAGACCCTTCTATCGGACCGGAGAAATTGCGCCCCTGAAAAACGTAGGATTATCTTTGATCCTTTCTATATACCTCGTTGAATAAATGTCACAACTCCATGGATGAGCGTATAAGTACCAACTGTCTCTTGGAGTTATTCGCACAATGGTCGCTGACTTGGCAAATAGACGTGATTCGGTTTCGAAGTTTTTACCTCAAATCGGATTTCGGAATACAGCTGATTCTGTTGTGACTCGACATAATCGATGACGGCGAGAGCTACTCGGAGTTCGTCAGAGATTTTTCCCAGTGCGAAGAAGCCCGCCGGTTCTTAAGATTTTCTCCCACTTTGGTTCATCTGGCCGCCTAGATTTCCATGCATCGAGTCACCGCCAAGAGGTTTTAGCCTCTCCAAAGCAAGGAGGGGATAGGTGTGGGAATCGATACCTTGCGGCAACGATCTGGTATGACAAAACGGCACCACTTGATTTTCAGGGTTTTGGGTTGACCTTCTTTCTATATTCGGCGACCTGTAGCCTAGTAGCGAGTGGTGCACTGTACAAATGTTTAAATAATAGTACTCCGTTTTCTAAATGAAACTGCTCCGACAAGCATTATTAAGTTATTCAGCCTCGGAATACCTCATTCTAACCGCGCCATTCACCAATATTACCGAGTTGCAATATGGCCAGGACCCGAGCATAAGCACGATAGCAAATTTCCAAAAACTTCCCGAATCGGCAATGGTTCGACGGTTAGTGTCAAACCGGCGACCATCGCCTATTAGGGTGTTGGTGCCGCAGGAGTACCATAGTCTTCGCAGAGGAATGGGGAGCCTAGCGTGCGCTGGGAATCGTCGACACCGTCAATGGGCATCATCCCGGGTCCCTTGTTATGGCCTTGTAACGACCTGAAGAAAACTCGTGAGCTGTAGCAGAAGAAAAGAGAGCAGTCGCGCACCTCATCACCAAGATCGACTCCCATGTCGAATATGCAGTCCTGCCGCCTCACAGGCACTGCCCAACACCAGTCAGTGACCAACGGACGTCCCCCCGAGGTCCCCGCCGTCTCTAAGCAAAACGACGCTCGCGAGGGGCGTGGTCAGAGCCAAGTAGCAAAAACGAAGAGTCCTGCCAGTTTAGGCACGGACGTTGCCGGAGCCGGTCGATACCGAGGATCACGTGACGTTCAAACCCGCTCTTTGCAGAGACGCATTTGAGGGTGTTCTAGCCCGCTGAACCGATGGACGGCGACCCCGTTGATGCATGTGTTCCCACACCGCGGCCTTGTGTGGCAGTCTCCTTGAAAGAGATGTGCACACTGAGCCGCCCAAGCCTTCGTGCGTGGATCGCTACTGTGCTGCTACCTGTGCTGGGTCCGCTGCCGCCGTGTTGTGCCCACACTGCGCGTAAGGTTCTCCATACTCATTGGTATGAATCTTCTTATGGGTGGGTACTTTTGTATCCGGATCTCCCCCCGTATATACCTGAGGAACAGCTAATTCCGGGCGGAGCATCGGAGATCCACCCTTCTCGACTCGGAGGCATCTTGAACCTGGATCTGTGAAAATTGGGACTGACATCTGTTAGTATGAAAACATTGCCTTGCCGAACGCCCCGAATCAGACTCGGGATAAATAAATAAGTAGGAGGGATGGTACTAGCCATTTTTGTTAAAGAGTTTTACTTGATTCTTGGATAGGGTAGGACATGCAGGCAGCGAAGCTTTTTTAGATACACGAGGCTGCCATGGATAAACACATTGTGTGAGGCAGTCTCATATAATCTTGAAATCGTTTTGTATCGAAGCAGTCGACGAGTATCACACGAACTGTTCGGCTTCCGATGCGTCCATTCTTTACCCATTTCCTGTAAATCATTACACTTTGGCAGTTTAGCCGACGTGGCATCACGAGAACGGTCCAGCCGGCGCGTGCGTCCCTCCTGTGTACCTGGATTTGAGCATGCCGTCAAAATACCTCTTGTTCACCCTACATATGTATATAAAACGTGAGCTGGTGACGTTAGTAAAACACTAGTCGACGCGGAGAGGAGGAGTTGAATTAGTCTCCGATGAATCGAATAATGAGTTAAGTGGGCATTCAAGGATAAGTTTGGGATAAGTAGAAATCCGATTCTATCACAATGGTTTAGACATACTTATATACTAACAAGGATTTGAGTAATTAATCTACAATAATGTATAACATCATAATGTTCGGGAGAAGAATAGAGGAAGTAGGAGAAAGTACGAGTCAGTACTGACACCCAGAAGGCCAAGGGCAGAGACTTGGGGGCATGACTCATGAGCAGATTAAAGGATGCGGTAGTACAGGCCGGGCAGATGGCGATGTTTTTAGATAGTAGATCCTGTCACAGATAAACACATGCATAGGCCTACAAAGATGATTCCTGCCCATGGACACACTACATATAAAGATAGTAATCGTTCTTAGGATTCTCTATGCCGTAGCATCCCATCCTTAAAACATGTTCGGGGATCAATATTCAATGGACCATCTTCTCGCGGCTCCCTTCAACCGCTCCACCAGGAACAACAGGATCAGGCTGTCGGAATGCCCGAAATAATGGAAAGAGGGACTTTTTCGTGGACAGGTTCACCCTTCGACGGCGTCGTCGATGAACGTACAAGACCAGGAGAACGACAAATAATATTGATGTCAAGATCCCTAAGAAAACGCCGACTGTTAATGCTTTGACAGATTTTGTGGACAATGTCCCTGAGGCTGCTGTGGAAGATGAAGAGCTTGTTGACGAAAGAAGTGTGAATGACGGGTACGTGGAGCTGCGTGACGCTCCAATGCTGTCTGAAGCAATCGAACTCGTAGGAGATGGTCGATCGTTCCTGCATATACGACTCAGAGTCAGTATGAGAACCAACAAAGATAGAGAGGGAGGCTTATACGAGTATAGTGCATAATCAAAAATAATGTATGATGGCTGCGTGCCCGTGCTCTCTATAAGGAATGTATGATCATCGTCCTTCAAAGATGTGGTGCTATAAGCCAGGACATTGTAGGCAAAGCGATACGACCCATTGGTGATATGGCTGAAGCTCCCCGCGATCGCTCCGTCTATCCGGAAATCGCAGAAGACGTTGCTTGTTAATTCAGTCTCTACTGGGTAGTTGGACACAATCAGGTAAATGTATATCGCTGACCCTGCAGAACATTCGGTGCGCCAAATATCCCCACTGAAAGTCGCGGAGGCTTACCATGAAACTTTAATTCAGCACTCATGTTTTTCAGAGCGGGGTTGCTTATTGGGTTGTACGTTGCACCGGTCCATGTACCGTTCATCGCTGATGAACGATCAGGGATAATTCCACAGTCAGCGCATTGCATGGCGTTCTTCCACACGGGCGCGCTGGCATTCAATGGACTGTACTGGACTTTGAAGCCCGTCACCTCATCCCCGAGCGTATCGTCGATAGTGTGATTCATGAGCTGTCCCGAGACGACGGGATGCAGGAGGAGAAATGGGGCAATGACGAGGAGTTTCATGGGTGCACATGGATGACGGGTACGCGTGGGTTGCCTCCTTTTGACTGTTGACAGGCTGACAAGCGCTAGGTTCGCTCATGCAATCAGACCGACATGGCCATTGAGGCCAACAATTGAAAGATACTTGATCGTGAAATCTCGTCACTGTGCTTCTGACTAGGACAGCAAGAATTTGTGGTCATGGTAATGCACTAGTCCTTGTTCCGTGATGCAACTTATTGGCACAGCAGCGTGGGAAATCAAGTCAAGATTGACGCTTCGTGAAACGTGTTGAGAGCGCAGATACGGTAACTTCATCCATGTTCATGGAGGTCCGAATACTTGACATAGAAATCAGAATAACCCCTGCATGGAAGCATCTGAATTGATGTCATGCACTCTAGGTTATCCTAAGTCCTAACTAACCTCACTCAGGAAATTCTTCCTGAAAATACGAACGTATATTCGCTTGTGCTGTTGTACACAGCAGAAGTAAGACTCCATCTTTACCAAAGCAGGTAACGTAGACTTAGCTGGTACGTTGACTCGGAAGGTACGCTTATGTATGTGATTATTGATGCTGTCATTGATCTATGAAACTTTTCATGAGAGAACCAGAGAGATGTGAGAAAAACCTCAAATGGGAAGCCTGTTTGCTGTGCGCCTTCTAGAGAAATTAGTAATAGTGATGCCCATGACGACAAGATCGCCTCACAGTTTGGTTCATCATAGAACATAGTACTTACAGGATTCTTACCGGATTGTTTTATTCAATAAAACCACTCACTCTTAGGAACGCTTCGTGAGTTTGTAGTAGATGCAGAGAATTCAGCCCTTTTGCTGGGATATAGCTCTTCAACGACCGACTCTCTATTGTGCATGACAGAAGTTCGTCTCTTGACATATCCTGAAGCACTTATAAGAGTTGATCGCCTATGCGATTCCTCCCTCTCTAGGTGTAATGTTGTAACGAATTGAGCTGGGAATGACTCCCTGAGATGGTTATTGTCATCAAGGCCGATGCCTGGAATAGCAGCACCCTGTCGGATTGTCGCAGTTAAAAGATCTTGGGGACATGGCGACTGCGTTTCCCTTTCCAGGATCGCCGATTGGGTCACCCTTCGATCGACGGCATTGACGAATATATAAGATAATTGATATGATCAATATGATCAACGCCGTTCCCCCCACCGTAATGCCGGCTATCTTTGCTTTTACTGAATTCGGGGACATTGGCGCCGCAGATGATGAAGGACCTGGGGAATAAGGAATCGACGATGACACATAGAGGGATCTCCGTGAGGCTCCGAAGGATACTGAAGCAGTTGTCCCAGGCCTTTGTGTAATTGAGCTCGAGACAGACGCCTGACTGTTCCTAAATATATGCATCAGTTTCAGATCGAATAAAATGGAAACGATAGATGTACGTGTAGAGTGCATAATCAAAAATAACATATGATAGTTGCGTTCCCGTAGTCTCTATGAGGAATGTATGGTCATCGTCGTTCAACATTGCGTTGCTGTAGGCCAGAACGTTGTAGTCATATCAATACGTCCCATCCATGGTATGGTTGTAGCTCCCCAAAATTTCTCCGTTCATCCGAAAATCACAGATGACATTGCCCACTAATCCAGTGCTTTGTGGAAAGTTTGAAACAATCAGGTAGATGTATATCGCTGATCCTGCAGAACGTTCGGTATGCCAAACCGCACAGATGAGAGACGCTGAATCTCACCATGAAACGTCAGCTCAGCGCTCACATTTCCCAGCAATGAGAAGTACGTCGCACTAGTCCATGTGCCGTTCATCGCTGACGAACGGTCCGGCAAAATTGCACAGTCAATGCATTGCAGAGCGTTCTTCCACACGAGGGCACTCGCATTCGAAGGCTGACTGACTGGACTGTACTTTACTTTGACTCCCGTCAGCTCATCCCCAAGAGTATCATCGATAGTGTGATTTATCAGCTTTCCAGAGACGATGAGGTGTAGTAGAAGAAAAAGAGCTGTGGCGAGTGGTCTCATGTACGGACATAAATGGCTAGTGCCCTCGTATTAACTGTTGAGTAGATGGCAGTTGCCATGTCTTGATGGCACTGGCTTAGGTTAGAAATCATGGCGGCTGCGCAGAAGGCCACTGAAGATCCTTGATCGTATGATCTCGGAGGTAATATTGCTAATAAAGGTGCAAGACATCTGGTCACAGTATCACCCTGGTCATTGTCCCGTTCAATCAGTGCTATGATCTGTGCACAGGATGCGGATCGTTATAAGACTCACCGCGTTCCTGTAAGAACCAATCCAACAAGCGAGGTCTGGTCATCGGGAGGATCAAAAGGAATAGGGCTAAAAAGAGATGGCCGGTGAATCGTGATATGGTGCTAGGGTTTCATTTGCGGCATATTAATATAACTGGCAAAGTAGAGTCGGGATAACGATAGCGCAGGGTACCGGTCTCCGTCGTACCGGGTGATGCAAAGAGGCTGAGCCTGAGGGGGAGGAAAGAAGACAGGGGATATTCAAGAACTGAAGATGAGCAATGATGTAGACCGACGGCTGCGAGCTCAACTGCCGACAGATGTACAACAACTATACCCCAATAGGTTTGATTGCCTCAATCGAGACGTTATAATGGAGATCAGTCGTATACAAAAGCACGAGTAGCGAAATCAACTCACCGCTAACATTCCCAGACGTATGTTGTTGGGAAAATACTGAATTGAGCTCACCTGAGTAAGCTATAATAGTCATCTCAAATCTGGGGTAAAGATACATACCTAATCAGGAGGGTCCTGGTCCTTGCTGCATGCGACCGAAATTGTTGCGAATGAGAGTAAATCTGCGAAGAAGTTAGTATATCCGTAGATAGAGGAAACGATTACCTCCGCTGATGTACGAGATAAGAGATGAGGATGATGATAGAAGAAAGTTCAATCATTTACCGTGTAAGGATTCACTTGAGTCTTTGATTCTGATTAACCTATCGAGGTTCGGCAATCCCTTAAGTTCACTCGTAGTAAAGCGTAAAGGGGTTGTAAATTCAAAAGTGAGTATCTAGTACACTACGGCTCGTATATATATACCCGTCACCGAAAGCGTGAGAAGGTTCTATAATATTCTATGGAAAGAAATGAGTAAAGGTGACTCGAGGTCTCAAAAGGAGGTAGTCGTAGCGAAAGGAGATAATGGAGTCATATAGGTAATCCCATAACAGAAATTGAAGGTCCGGAAAGACGATTCGACCTCAGGTCCCTGATGAATGCAATGGCTACCATACTTCACATCCAATACATCGTATTATAGGTCGAAAACTGATGGGGCATTAAGCATATTTTCTGTCCACCGTGTCATGGTCCACGACAAGGGACTTCTAGAACGATGCTAGAATACCTGGAAATGGTCTACGGTCGCTGATTGATAAATTTAGGGTGCACTGTGTATCCTGCATCTCAACATAAGATAACGCAACTTAGCATAATTATACCGGGAAGAGTTTAGATGCGATATCCACAATAACAGCAGTTGTCTTGGACAATTAATATACTGCCTGTCTCATGACCAGTATAAAGCCGTGAATTTTTTTATGGACTTATCCACGCTCTGGGGCCAGATAAACTACACTAATTCAACCCAGGCATTCGAAGAAAGTCAGTAATAGAAACGGAGAGAAAATGGACCCCTACTCACTAGAAATTCTATGACGAGACCAGATGTTACAAGGCGACGGTGGCCCGGATCTAATGACAGTGCCCCTCGATAAATTCCATTACGTCTTGGTAATAATAATTGAGGAGAGATCGCAGGTATAAATCAGTCCTTACAAAAGTTACAACGACGGCGTGCTGCAAGTCGCTACTGCTCACAATCAGAGTGTTGCTATCCAGGCTGGGATTTTGAGTACGACTCCCTTTCCCCTACGAATGTTGTGACCTGACCCCCTCTGTGCAGCTCCAGGTATTCTGTCGGAGAAACTGCTACATATAGCGAGAAGGATTACGATGCACTTGTAGCTAGGCATCTTAACACGATCTTGACCCTGAATCAGGAGACTGTTACTCAGTAGTCCGGTTTCCATTCTTTAATTGGGAATGATCTGACTTTGGTATATCTAGAAACGACTAGGTGAGTAGTTCACGTAACCATGACGATAAGATCATTATATTAACGTGTCTACAGTATGACTGTCGTCCCCCATGCTCTTGACGCTTTGCTGGATGCAAGCTATACGCTGGTGACCGTCGCTAAATGTCTCGGCCAGTCACCATATTTAAGCGGTGCTGTGCCAAGCCTCAGCAAGATGTGCGTCTTTCTCCTAGATCATTCTTACTTGATTGTTTTGCAGGCCTCGTGGACCTGTTAAAACGTGGTTAGAACACAAATTAATCATTGTTGATTTTTGGCTCACTGCAGCGCTACATGCATATGAATGCTGTATTGTTCTTTAGAACATACGCTTTCCAAGCATCATCATGTTTCAATATATCTTTATTCGTATTGGAGAAATAGATTTTTCCGGATTTATTGAGTCATTTCATGAGCCAATGTAAATTCGATTGTGTTTTCGATGTACTCTGGAGTCTTTCTCCCGTGTGTGAAAATTTTTGTACTGGAATCGTTACATGCTGATGATAATAATTTGACAGAACCTTTTGAGGACCTTTGAGCGGTGTATTTCCGAGTACCATCATTCAGCCTTGCAATGTTGAACTGGAACACATATGGAATTGGAACGAAGCAATGAGAATTGATGTTTCTCGAATACCTGCCGCCTACGACAACTGTTCGGGAGATGAAAATGAACGATTCAAAGATTTCGATCCATTCCATTACAGGTTTCTAGCCTTTTCAAACCACCGAACTCTCCAACGAGTTTCCTAGAATCACCCCGTATCCACCCTACTGCACCAGCTCGCGTTCATGAAGGGCTAAGTCACTGTCATAGTTCGTATATTTCTCGGCGCTGTCTCCAGGTTGTGGGCGCGGGCATCTGAGCTGTTAGTGTCTCATTGGACGACTCAGCGTCATACAGGCCTACAGCTGTGGGCTGCCGGGGAGTCTGACTAAATGGCTGGAAGAGGCTATGAGGATGCGTTACGGCCTCTGGAGTTTCTGGCGTGCTTGATCTTCGGCGGAATCGGCGAATATAGAAAATCATTGAAGCGGGCAATATGACCAACGCCAACACCCCTACCGCAATAGCACCTCCAAAGGTCTTTGCTAAACTCGAAGATGATGGCGATGCTGCCGAAGATATTGAAGAAGGTGCCCCCGATGATGGAGATACAGGGTTACTAGATACGGCAAACAGTGGTGAGGTAGTAGGACTTGAAAGAAGGATAGGAGATTGAGAATTCCTACGAATGAACGTCAGTCATACAAGCAATGAAAACACCGGCGACGTACGTGTATATTGCATAATCAAAAATAAGGTACGATGGCTTTGTCCCTGTACTCTCAATGACCAGCGTATGTTCCTCGTCGCTCAAGGACACATTTCTATACGCCAGAACGTTGTATTCAAACTCATACGTCCCATCGGTATCGTGATTGTAGCTTCCTACCACTTCTCCATCGATCCGAAAATCGCACACCACATCGCTCACGAAGCCTGTGCTCTTTGGAGAGTTCGAAAGAATCATATAAACGTATATCGCTGACCCTGTAGAAGATGCAACGTGTACAAGATCTTATGATTACAGGTGGTAAGCAGTACCATGGAATGGCATTTGTGCGGTTAGATTCCCCAAAGACGGGTAGTATGTAGGCTCCAGTCCATGTGCCTTTCATTCGCCAACGAGCGATCTGGTACAATGATACAATCGCTGCATTGCAAAGCGTTCTTCCATACAGGACGTGCTTCCCATTCGAATTTTGACCTGCCGGACCATAGCTTACTTGGTGCCCAGTCAGCTCATCTCCGAGTGTATCATCGATAGTATGATTTATGAGCTGGCCCCCGATGACGAGGGGCAGGAGAAATAGCGTGCAGAATGACATGCTGACCATAGGCGAAGGCGCAACAAGGCTGCTTTCATAAGTGCCGACCATCGAACGGCAGTCATATCGTGAGAGCCGGGCTGACTTCGCGTCGAACTCATGGTAGTTGCGAGGTAAAGATAGGAAAGGACTGAATTTGCAGGGGAAGGCTTCTCCCACAGGTACGTGATATTGTGGATCAAAGAATGCCTGGTTGACCAATGACGATTGATCATGGGATCTCGGAAGAGATATTGCCGTCGAGAAAGACACGGTGAGTTTGAAGGACAAGGAAGAGTGTCTGTTCCTGGTGATGAGATACACTTGGTACGAGCTGCCTAGATGATGAAGCGTGGACATACCAGTCGGCAGTAATAATGCTGATACTTTGATCTAGCGTGCGGAATCACTGAGAACGAAGAATAGAATTCACTCATCGAAGCCCCGTGATCGCGGGCGGAAGAACTTTTGGACCTGATAAAGGTAAACCGGTAAGTTGGCTCGTTGAACGGAATTACGGCCCATCACATACAAGTTGGTTGACTCGCGCCGTCTCCGTCGTTGCTTACTTATCTTGGTCTCCTGCGCAGTACGGTAGAAACTGTTACAGATACTATTACCGAGCAGGGAATCTGCGTTCGAAAACCCGGCAGAGTCCAAGACGGGCTGGGCTCTCTCGCTTGAGAGGCTTGGTACATAGAACGAGTACATTGGGGCCTTGGCAGATCTCCTCCTGTATTAATCTTGCGTAACAGAGGCATGGGGAAGGCGGAACCATACGACATATTTGAAGAGGCGAATGAACGAATTTTTTACTTTACATGAGAGTTGAGTCTCAGCGTGAAAAAATGATGCGAAAATGAACCTTTACAGACGCAGTCAGCCTTTGAAGTCAAGTAAATTGAACAAATTGTATAAAGCTCACCTGCTGCAGGCCGGCTATCGTGCGCCCTGAAAGCGTGGAAGGGCCTGTCGAATCATGAAGAGTTTGTCTCAATATTGTGCCTGAGAGACGCTAAAAACGTAGATCGGATAGCCAAAAGTCATTTTGCAGAGGCGTCGGGTGGAATGGAGAGAGAAACAGAGTGATTTCGTATCCAGTCACGTATTATGATTCCAGACAAGACGAGGTTGAAGAGGACCTATGGTCGAAACGATGGCGTCCTTTGTTAAATGGTCTGAGTTCGACACGATTTCTTTCTGCGTAGCGCTCGAGAATTGATCACGGAGGTGGTTTGCTTTGGGTTCGCTTCATCCAGGCGAGAAGTGAACCTCAGGACCGAGCGTTTCGATAGACGTGTGTCTCGTCGTGGGACAGGTCTGTCAAAATGTGCTTCAGAAACTGGCTGTCAGAAGAAGGTTGCGCGAAGCTGGGCATGGTAAATTAGTACGGAGCATACTCTGGACTAGGGGAATACTGGACTTACAAAATCTATCGCGCCGCTCCCGGTGAGCGTGAGCAGTAGTATTTTCCCGTTTGGTTGAAGGGACCTTGGGAGGGCTGTTTGCGGTATGCGTGCATGGCGTGCTAACGTGCACATAATTAGAACGACGTCTTCAAGGGAGAATATTATTGGCCTACGAGCTACATCTTTTCCAGTTCAGCGATTCGTGCATTCGGTATTCAAGAGCTATAAAGGGAAGCATCTCGTCGTGAGGATTTCAGTATGTCTAGGAACATCGGCAGGCCGCAGGTCTAGTCAGCCTCGGAAGAAAAGGAAAAAAGATTTTAAACTCACATCATCCACTAGAAATTATCTTTTTTGTTCAATTTCTACGGTGGCATGACATCCATTCTAAGGCATTCTTCGAAGGTACGATATGCCCGATGAGCTGTAGAAGGTCATTGTCACAGAGGAAGCCAGTAGAAGACTGGTCGGTGTCGACTTCCTATGTGCTTGTTCCCCTGCGGCATTGACAATCACGTCTCTGAACTGTCCGACAAGAGTTAGCACAATGTATCGACGAGAACGTTCCGTCCTACATTTTCAGACATGCCCTCTCCAGTTACACGTCTTCCTTGTGCGACGATCGTTACCTCACTATAGAAGCATTCGCCATTCAAGAATTGGTGAAAGATCAGATGGAACCCCATTTCTTGACGCGAGCTGTACACCTGTGCGCGTCGTTTGATTCTGATTTTGCTCTGCCATGTGGCTGTTCGATAACAATAGGTTCGTTCCGAACTTGAGAATAACCTTCTAATACACATAGAGGATCGATGGCCAGAATTCCGCCAGAATGAAAAATGTCCAACTGGAAGAATACTCGTGAGGTTTTCATCGATACCGAGGGCTCGTCGCGTCATCTGTCGGCCGTCTGGTAGATTCACTGTAACTTCGTTTAGGTGATATTTGGAGCAGGAGTTTGATACATCATTCTCACGGGAGACAACTGGCTGAAAGCATTATGGCATATTTCTCCAGCGCCCTGGATACGGCGGGATTTTTTCGCGTCTTTAGAAACGTAGTTCCGCCGTTCGTCTTTCTTTCGAATTCTTCTCAGCTATATTCCTTAGAAAGCGCAAGGATCCGCTGCTCGAAGAGATCACAGACTCGTATGGAATGACCAGTGTTCAGCCCTTTCACGAAACGGAAAGCTTCGGGGTAACCCTTATTTAACGTCAGTCAATTCAAATTATGGCGTTAAAAATGCAGAATTCTGACTTCTCTTCTTGGTTCACGCTATTCTTCCGTGTATGCTCGGCTCTTTGTGAATTAGGTTCGTCCGAATGTCGCGCCTATAGCCGAATTTGTTCTCTTTCGCTGGTATGGAGCAGGTGGAAGAAAGAAGCGGTGGAGTAAAGGAGGAGGTGAGGTGAGGAATTAGCAGCGGATTTCATTCCAAATCGAATGGGAATACTGATATATGATACCTCGAGGAAACTAAGCGAGTAGCGAGGATACAGCCTCGTTCGTGTTCGAATACAGGGCGCAGAGGAATCGGGATTCGGTCATGACCGCTCTAAGCACGAGGCGACGACGGTTACGGGATGACTGTGGGTTCGGCAAATGCCGTGTGGCAGTACTCGATCCCTGCACGCCTTTGCTTTTCTTGTTTCACTCTCCTTCGCTCATTTACTCCTTGCTGCTTTAGTGCATGCCCCATCTCGATCCTTCAAGACGACTTTAATGGCTCTTAAGCGCCAACTCCGCCCTCGACAGGGCCCTGCTAGCGACTCTGGCGCAGGCCAGCCCACCTCTGTACGTCAGAATGAAAGGATACACGAGGCTTTGCGCTGATGAAATGTAGGGTAATTCTGCGCAGGTGTCGCCTACGGATGGGAGCGGGGTGACTTCTTCTGATACGAGTGCGGCAGGTTCGGGAGGTGCTGGGTCATCGATCTCGCCAACGAGTGACGCGGCCGGGAGCACGTCCTCAAGCATCAGTGATACGTCTTCCAGCTCGACGTCTTCGAGCTCCACTTCCTCCTCGACGTCATCGACGTCCATCATGTATGTCATCGACAAATCTTTTGCCCTGAGTTTGGCTCACATTTTTTCAGAACGACCAGCAGCACGACCAGCTCTACCACCATCTCAACATCGTCGACGTCGAGCTCGACATTCTCAACGACATCCGCGCCTCCATCGACAACGTCCTCGACGCTCACGGTCACCTCGACATCTTCTCCCCCGCCTTCAACCACGACGACCTCTGTCGCGTTTACCACTTCCCAAACTGACACTACTACGACCTCACCGTCTATCACAACCACCTCCGACGAATCGAGCACGACGTCCCTCACCACCATCGTCACGTCCATCTCCGGTCAGCTTACCACATACACGACGAATATGCCCACATCCCTCGCCTCCTCTGACTCGGGTTCGAGTGCAAACGTCAACCGTACGGCCCTTATTGCCGGCGTCACTACTGCCGCTGTCGTCCTTGCTGCGCTCGCCCTCGGTGCCGTCTTCATTTACAAACGCGCCCAGAAACGGCGCATTGGGTTCATGGAGACTATCAAGCGCATCAGGCGGGAAGGCAAAGGTGCTGGTGCTGTCGGGCTCCTCGACGACGAGTTTGAGGACACGACTCATCAGCGGTATAGGGATCTACCGAATACTCCCGTATCTATACCTCGCTCGATGCACCCTCCCTCTCCTCCACCTTCCGAGCCTTCAAATTACTCTACCGCCTCGCTTGTTCGTGGCGACTCTGGGAGCATGTTCCGCGAAGAGGTCTGGCCGCCACCTCGTGACGCGAGTGGGCATTCTCGTGAGCCGAGCATCGAGGACGATCCCTTCAGGGCTATCATGCCCTCGCCTCTTCCGTCTGGAGCTGCCCAGCCCAAAAAGCCAAGTCCGCTGAGCGGGGACTAGTCATTTCCTTTCTTTTCATGACCATTGCATGGACTCATTCATACTTACTCGTACATCTCTAACGACTCGGATTGTGTAATCTACTCGGCTTTTGGATACCAGGACGGTGTTTGAAATAAATCACTGTTTGCTTCATCCCTTGCTCGCTTGTCCTCGTGGTGGAACCCGGGTATATTTCTATTGTTTTGAATGCTAATATACTGCAGAATGACGTTCCCGCTGTTTGGATGATTGTCCAATCTCGTTCTTACCACTGCTTGCCGAGCAAGAACACCAGACTCGGCGCTGACCAACAATATGGAGGTTACCACGCGCCCTGGAACGTGAAGGGTATTTCAGGCGCTTCGTGGCGACACGGTCTCAACATGCCGACAGTCTGAATTTTGGTCATACCCACCAATCCCGGTAACTCCCCGTTCCTCCGCCTAGGTACGTCAACTTCACGATCGTGGGGAGTTTGTAACCGAAGTTCAATAACCCGTCTCTTAGGCTCATCAAATGCTCCTTCTCTCATCAAGTATCTTTTCGAGGCTGCGCGCACCACAGCTAAGAAGTCGATACTGACATACTGTGATAAACGGGCTGTTCGCATCGTCTCTTTCATGTTCCCTTCATCGCATCCAAGTCCTGGGTTCAGTAATGGAGAACCCCCTTTACGAGGACAGACAGATTTCTTCCGATCCGGAGTCGCACTTTGAGCGCATCTCCTCTGTCCCAATCGGAACGTGATGCATCTTACACCATATTGCATGCGGAAGTTGATATCATCTCACGATGGATTCTTAGGCATGCGACTTTTTAGCTGAAATCTGGTCCGTCCCGATCATAATATCCATACGTTATTTGAAGACGTTTTCTACAAGAAATCGCTAATAATGTCTTGCGGCAGGGGACCTAGTGAAGCAGTCTTTTTCTTACTCATCATCTGTACTCTATCAACAGCTTCTTCGTCCAACAATCTGATATGCAAGTTATAGCCTGATTAGCGGTCTCTTTCCAATGCCAAGGATGTATCACCTGTCGCCCTGACCACTAACGGATCAGATGAGGCTCTCTAGAGGGATTATATATAGCGCACCTGCGAGACCCCTTCTTTACACCTCTTGACTACTGCTACGCACCGTCTTCGTGGTGTTTCCTCGAGCGGCTACTAGAACATGCTCCTAATGATTCTTCTGTGAGTGGATCATCGCGGTGTTCCTTTCTCAACGCTGACAAGGGATAGATGTTGTATCAAGTTTACACTCTTGAACGGCTTTCATTTTGACGAATTCTCAGGAACGGCGCTAAGTGTGGGGATACCTATAACGCTTTCTTGGCATTTTGACACAGGCGATCCGGATGAGGTGTTCTTCCAACGAAGACATATCATTCAGCAGTCCTTCTTTCAGGGGGACGCGATACCCACTGAGATCACCCATCCAAACGGCACGTTAAATGTGACTTTTCCTTCAAATGGGTACGTTCCAAGATGTTCGATTGATGAATCTGCATTTATTGTTTTTCGGCCATAGAACATTTATTGTCGATGCCATAGCGAGCGGCACAGGAAGTCTCAATCTCCTTAATAGCAGCGGGATTTTTAACTTTTCGGGTGCGTCGGAGGACAGTGTCAGTAGCGATACCACGTCGTGCGTTCACTCTATCCCCATCCGCCGCCCTGAGCACCCATTATTTTCGTAGAAGTTCTTCATTTTCCACGTCATCCTCTGGTGAAATAAGTCAGAAACCGACAACGTATGAATCTGTCGTTTTCGACAGAGTTTCCTGGAATCGTAACGTTTGTCCTCAGATCTGCAATCCCACCCTCTGCCAGTTCGGCCCATGCGAATCGAGATCGTAAAACCTCCATCATTATCGGCGCAGTGATAGGATCTGTCGCTTTGGTGTTGTTTCTTCTGGGAAGCGCAACACTCATCCTTCGGCGGAACTACATACGGCTAAAGCACAGTCTATTGCCAAACCCTAAGATAACATTTGACCGACAATCGATATCATTACTTTCTTCTCTATATCCCCTCACGGAGAAGGCAAACGGCGATGTTATATCTCCTGGAATCTTACCATCGTTGACAAACGATGTCGATATACAGCGGCTGAGTAGTGAAGAAGATCTCGAAGAATTGGGGGAAGAAGTCATGGAGAGGCGACATAGCCGCTTTGGCGCATCCACTTCCATTGCGTGCCTAATACTCCGGAGCCTCAGATAGGCGAAAGTGCAGAACAACAAGAGGGTCGTCGGAATACAACAGGGTATGAAGGTCCTCCTAGTGAGTCCTGCCGCTGTGGGTGAGATGGCAGTCGAAATTCAGAGGCCGAGGAACCAGGTTCGTCAGCTTGTCTTGGAACGAGAGGTCGGCGAGGTTCTAGGTGATACCTTTGATCCGCCGCCTCCCTATGCGTAAAAGACAACAGGATATCGGAATTCTCCATTCTGTATGGAGGGGACGATGCGGTGTTGACTGTGGCCCAAAGGCGGACATGTATGGACAGCTTTTACATTCTGGACTACGAACGAAGGTATCTAGTCCTTGACAGACCAAAATTCTTTGGCAAGAGTAGGCTAATGTTTAAAGTTCACCTATCTTACATAAGCGACCTCCACGGCTAGTAGATTTAAGCCTCGACCAGTGTTACCACCATGTCCGAGCACCTACCCCCAACGACTGTCCTTCTAGGCTTTAATGAACATACCGCGTATCAATCTTGTCTGGTCCTCGAAGCTCTTGGTAGTAGCTGGGGTGTGGTCGTAAGTAACCTGGAGAGAGGTTTCTGAAGCGGTCATGTTCAAATTCACAAGTTGCAGCACTGAGTCCTGGGATATGCACTTCGTCACTCTCCTTCCGTTGAAGGCAAAAGCTCAACTGGCAAGGGAAATTATTGATTGCAATAACAATGGAGAGTTCCTTGCCGGGTTGTCTTATCTATACGTCATGGGCATGATTAGAGTTTGTATGCCTTCACCTTCGTCCCACGGCACGCAAGAATGGCCATTGCAACTGGTCAGAAATCCGAAGGGTCCAGTGCCGACGTCTTTGTCAAGTCATAGCTCCCGAGCATCATTTCAAGCAACGGCAGGCAATATCACTGCTGCTTTGGCGCAGCCCACTATCAGTTGAAGCAAAGCTAAAGATCTGGTAAGCGCTATTTTCAGGCTGTTCTTCTCGACTAAAGTTCCGTAGGCTTTAGTGCGAGACAACTATCCGTGTATTGTGTCTGGGATTGTGGACCTTGTCGGTTTTGAGAAAGATCCGATGCGATTCAATGAAGCACCCGAAGTTGTTGCAGCGACTACATCGCTGGGTCACATATTCGGCCAATTGATGATGGACCATAAAGCTGGAATGACGACGGCTGCTCGTGTAAAAGTTCGTCTGTCGTTTTACGAATGTAGCATTATCCAATCTCAGTTCGGCTGCCAGCTGGAATGGGCCGCTACCGCTGCTGCCGTTATCGAACGGTTTGCTGGTATTGCCATCTTTGAAGAGCTCAATCAAAATGATATTCACTGACCGGAGAATACATTCACGATAGCAGACGGCCTGCATGCTACATTCGATAGGCTCTCCTTTTCTCTCTGTCCAATTGAAGTAAGCGAATCGTCATTCATCCTCTTCCTTCTGAACATGAACCCTATATAGGATGATAACAATACATATAAAATTCACACTCATCCTCCAAATCGACACGCTACGTATAGACTTCCGGACCGAGTGACGCTCATGGATGCAACCAACAGAGAAATCCCTCTTCCTGACCGTCGTTACTTCCAACTACACCACGCTTGTGCGACCATTTCTCATCTCTCAGGGGCAGGGAAGGTCGTGGAGCAGCTGTTCCCAGATATGGAAGACGTAAAGATCTTCGCAGAGGACAGGGGATCCAATCACCTGTTGTCTTTGGCACTTTCCTCACGTTTGCAGGCACTGAGTGAGGATCGCAATCCCATCCACAGGCACCACAGCTGCGGTGTTGACCGTCGATAAGTTCGTCGTCGTCGCCGTGCCTGCTACCGTCCATTCAAATACCCATCCTCCTTCCTCCAATGGCGATGACGAGTTTTCCAGCGCTTCAAGTACTTGGGCATTGAAGTCCCCCCCCACGAATACTACACACCTCGACGAAATTCATCGTCGGAATCATCGCCACCGCCGTCGTATTGATGCCGTCAACGACTGTACGAGACGACCCCAATCCTTACATATCATGGCGACGACACCCATTTCTCGCCATTGCGCACACTGGCCACAACAGGAACAACCATGCGACCATCAGCGGCAACAACAGAGACCACTGTTGCCTTCCTTTTACTATTCGCATGGCCCGCGTCATCGTCTCAACCCACTGCGCCAGCCCATCTGCCTCCCACATCAATATCCGCTTTCTCTACAGTCTCCAGACCTCCTGAATGGTTTCTTCTGCATGATTCCGACATAGAGTGAGCGTACGAGCCATTCAAATGGCCCGCGCTATCCTTGTCATCACACACCAGTAACGTTTCCTTCAAAACCCATAGTCTTCCTTCTAACAGTGAGTAAAGCCTTTCTCCGCTACATTTAACCTAGCTAATAGTGAAGACAGCAGCAATACCACGAAGCGAACCTTTGCATATCGTCATCAAGAAGTCTCGCCCCTGTTGCAGTACTACCGCCATCTTCGCCACCTGCAAAACCTTCCCCCCTCGCTTCATGACACCGCCTATCGTGCGAACGCTAGAAATCGACGACGGCACGTACCATTGAGTCCGCATTCCGCTTTGACGAAGGACTAAGCACTGCGAAAGGCTGTAAGAAACGAGAGAGTTAGAAGACTCGACCAATGATTAGTGGATACGACGTACCAAGTATTCATTGTAAGGGATATTGAGGCCATCAAATCATTTCACCGAAGCTAGGTGGTCATGACTTCCCTGGTGTACATGCACCTATGCGAAGTTCATCGTCGCAACAAGATGTTCGGTAAGGGAGACCGCTGGTGATAACGGCACTACTGCAATAGCGGGGAACATTTCAATGGTCGACGTTGCGAAAAACTGAAGTCGTTACTGCCTGCTATACTGATGCCGTGTAGAAATTGACGACCGTCATGGTGGGTGGAACCGATGCAGGCGAGGGGGCTACATAAAAGATGGGGACTATGAAAGCAGTACCTAAATATCTCTGCCGGTAGGTTCTGACGCAGGTATGTACTCCAGCCGTGGTACTGGAGTCAAAAGAGACATGTGCCGTATATTTTGGAGTCGTTGTGTCCCCAGAGTCGTTCTGCAATCGTAGGGAGACGGCGAACTTTACGGTCAAGAAAGGTTAAAAGCATCCATATTGTGTTCCTTCAGCGCTAGAAGCAAGCCCGTAAAAATCCTGCAAAGATTCGTTAGCTGTGGCAATAATAATACCAAAAATCACACAGGCTTTATACCTGAATCGACTCCCACGTCGATTATGCGGTCCCGTTGCCTCATAGGAACTGCCTAGCATCTCCAACAGCTAGCCGGAATCTCCCCAAGATTTTCCTAGCTCATGACCGGGGTGTCAGCGAAACGACGCGAGCAAGAGACATTGCGGTGCTAAATTCGAGATTGATAGCCGGTAGCCACGTGCCTAACACTCTGTGCCCAAAATGGCACGTCCGGCGTATTGGCTACTTGTCACTGAACATGCCCCAAGCGGGCGTCGTCTTGCTCTCAGACGGCGTGGCGAGCTTGGGGCATCTCAAAAGGATGCATTTTGGTCACATGCTAATGTCTGGCAGTGCCTGTGAGGCGGCAGGACTGCACGATCGACGTGGGAGTCGACTTTGGTAGCAAAGTGCGTAAATTCTCTTTTTTTTTGTTGCTCTATCTAACGAATTTTCGTAGGATCATCGAGTGCTAATTTACGGTGACCCTAGAACATGGCTATGGACCTCGCCGATGCTCCCTCAAGCCCGCACAGCCACTCGTCCCCTTCCCAATTCAGCATGACTCCCGCACCACTCACTCATGGCCAAAATTAACGGCAATTTTTTTTACTTGACTTCGAGGACCTTGGCTCCGGTTGATACTGCAGTAGGACTACCAGAAGACATGGCCAGAGCCGTTTCTGGGGTCCCCGCAGCCGTCGTTTGCTCGCCGTCGCCGCCGTTTCTGTGAACTTCCCAAGTTGCACCCACTACAATGACTACGGACTTCTGTAGCTCGTCCGGCACAGCGTGACGATCACACCACTATCTATAGGTACCATTTCTGCTGTATAGGCTGTCGATAAGCTCGCTGTCCCTGTCGTGCCGCTACACTATCTTCCCATAACTATGTTCCCTGCCGCCAATAGTGACGATCACTTGTCTGGGGCTTCAAGTCCCTCGAGACAGCTGTTCCGCCTCGTTAAACGTAAGTCTTATATTCTCCATTATTTTTCGCTAGCTAATCTACTTCTCAGACAGTCCCTCGCCTTCACTGTTCCCCGGCGACATCCCCCTTGCCCTCAGGATGTATACCACAGCCTCAACACCACACTGCGCCTTGCCTGGCAACCAAGTTTTTCTGGGAGATGATGTATCGTGTTCCGGCGAGCAGGACTGTAGCATGTGTGGATGATGTCACAGGTAATTACTCTATTAACTTTTCATTTCCGCTGTCTAATGCATTTCAGATGCACCTCTTTTGCTGTGTCATCCGCCATACATCTTCAAAAAGTCCTCTCGCGAATAGCCTTTCCCTTGCAAGCTATGCGGAGCTGGCGACAGACTTTGCGCCGAGAAGACGTATGGTTGGGAGAAGGGCGGGTTCGGCGTTGACTCGAAGGGAAGGGGGTGGCTGCAAAGTCCTTGTTTGTGAGTGCTCGATTGTCATCTGATGTTCGCTGTCTAATGCCGGTGTATGAAGTTCTTTCAGATTGCATCCCCCTTCACATGCTTTGAAGAAACCTCTTGCACATGACGCCTTCCTATCGTCTGGTACGGCCGCGGTCCTTTGCGCTCAATTTTTGTGCCGAGGCAATATACTTCGTTCCGGTGAGGCAGGGTCGAATACTGCTTGTATGGCTTGGAGCATGTGAGGTGCTAGCTTCATGTCGTTCTTCTGTGCCTGACCCCGTAGTAACAGAATCAGGCATTTATTGGATGAATTTCCCTTCACAATGACTGCGAGCTTAGGGGGGATACGCACGCCATGTTCAGGAGAAGACGACGATCCGCGGACGGACTCTTGATAGCGATGAAGACCTCGACATGGGCACCAGTGATTTCAGAGGAGGAGGAGGAAGATCCAGAGATCGAGCAGCGGTCCGTTACACGAGCACAGTGCGAGAAGTATGGCCTTAGGCGACTGGGCACAGATCCGGATATTCGATGGATTCTGGGTAACCCCGTGCGCCTAGTGGATATCTGGTGCTATGGTGGAGGTGTCCCGCGCCGAACATCCCTGTCCGTGGCGGTGGACACGTGGCGATGAGGACGGCAGCGGCGAGGAGCGTCCCCGGCAAACGACTATCATGGGCGACGTGCCGCCACCATATTGTCTGTGCGAGCACGCGAACTACGCATACATGAAGGAGCTCGAAACGCTACTCCTCTTGCCAACAAAGAATACCGTCCGGAGACTGGTTATCGAGTGTGCGGCTGATGGGTGCCACACGGTCAGAAAGGCGTGTAAGATATCAGTGGATGACGTTGTACTTGAGCTCGAGGACGAAGTTGTTTGGTTTGAAGGATTTGACTGGCTGGAGAGGAGGAAGGATGACCGACTAGAGGCGCGCAAGACCAAACAAACAACAAGAACCATGGAGGAAAGCAGCAAGTGCGACGACTCTTCGCAATCCAGTATATCGGATGGATCAACTACGAGCCCAGTGTCATCGACATCGACATCGCTGGCGACGCGTTCCCGGCCACTGAAGGGGTCATTTTGATTCCGGTATCACCCATCCTTGACCCTCTACAGCTCTTGAGACCGATACCGTATATTCCGGAATCGCTGATCCATCTGCCAGAGGAGAGTCTGGATGGTTTCCAAGAAGTGAGTTTTTTGTTTTAAATTTACAGTCGATTCTGACGTAAAGGATGTTTCAGATATAGAGAGACGCTTGCCGGCTGCTCAAGTCCCTCACCAGCATCATCATTTCCAGGACAGGGGCCATGCCCAATAGAGATAGGAAACTAACTCCAGCCGGAACTGGCCGCATCCTAGACTGCGCCATCTTTGATGATTCTCATGATAAAGGCCACCGCGACCAAGGTTTCCCTCCCACCGTTCGCAAACACTTGACATGGCTCCAAAAGTTTACCTCATCACCGGCGCTAACCGTGGCATTGGTATGCGCTGCGTCGAGCTGGTCATTCGCATCTCTGATGACCACTACAGGATTCGCTCTCGTCAATGAAATAGTGGCCAACAACGCCGAAGTCTCTATCTTCGCTGGTGTACGCAACCCTTCAACTGTAACTAGTCTCGAGGAACTCTCCAAGAAACATCCCGGGAAGATCACCACTGTGAAGTACGTCTCTGCCGATGAGGAAGGAAACAAGGCATTGGCGAAAGAGATCGAGATCAAGCATGGTCATCTCGACGTCGTCATCGCATGTGCAGGTCAGTTCTATAATCGCCTTCCTCTCCTGCCCTTCAACGTTTGACGAACAATCACAAGGTATCGCTACATATATGGGCTCCGCTCTTGACACTCCTGCTAGTGAACTGCGGGATCATCTCAATGTGAGCGAGGATATCCCATGCATTCAATGTTCATCATCTCATTCGTCGCTCAACTAGGTGAACGTCGCTGGGATACTTGTTCTTTTCCAGTCTGTGTACTCGCTGCTCACAGCGAGCACGGCATCTCCGCGGTTCATTCCCTATATCCTCCGCTGTTGCTAGCTTGACCGCTTTCATATCCCTTTCTGCCGGATACACGTGCTATGGCGCAAGCAAGGTTGCCGTAAACTATATTGCCAGGAAAATCCACTTCGAGAATGACTGGATAAGTGCGTATTTCTTTTTGATACTGATTTTGTGATGGAACCTCAGTATTCTTTTCCCCAGTTTGCTTCCCTCTCGCACCCGGGATCGTAGATACAGATATGTGTGAGTACTCCTGTGGGGATCAAACACTCCGCGGGCGCTGATGAAATGAATACAGCACGATCAAATCGAGTGATGGATACGACGGGTACCCTGGCGCCAATTCAGGACGCTCTGGCGATTTCGGCTGACAAGGCTGCCACGCTTCTGCTCGGTATCATTGAGAACTCTACGCGGGAGAAGGATGGTGGGGAGTTCATCAATGTTGATGGTCAGAAGTTGACATGGTAGAGGAAAACATCCTTGCATTAAGTAACGATATATGCACCTGCACATCGGAAATGCTGATTATGTTCATCTTTGATATCAACTCAATGAAACGAGCTCGTTCTGATGGAATTCTATCGTAATGGCGTGTTGCGTATCCATCGTGGCCGCATCCGCTGCCTCGCTCGTTTCGAATCGTAGAGGAAACTCGTTCCTCGACATCGAGACTGTCGGCTCCCACTTTCACCGCTCCAGCTGGGGCATTTCTCATCGATGGCAGCTCGTGCCGGCGCAGGCTGTTTGGAAAACGCGTCGGGAGCCATCGTGGAACGCTCTGTGCGCCGCGCAGTGCCGATTTCGGTGCCCATCGATGGCCCTTATGACAATGGATAGCTCACCGAGCGTCGACGACTTCATATGCGCAGTCTCTTTTATTACGCGTTGTTGGGCTTCGGCTGCACGCCCTCGGAGAATTTTGATGACCAATGTCGTTAGGTCATGACTGGGTTAGTTCCGCAAGACAGCTACTTCCGCATATAGACACAGAATAAGGGGATGGCTGACAACCATGCTTTGAACAGTTGCGAAAGTTGATTCAATCGTCGGGCCGGTTATCCGAAATGCATGAGTGGAACCCTAACCTAACACTGCCGGCGTCTCTTTGCATTCAACCATCACCATCATGACAGAGAGCACCAAAGACAAGCGGCGACGACATACCAGCATCGCCTTTACTACTACCGTGCTCAAATGCAACTTCTTTGTCTCGACCTTCCCCAACTGAAGTACCCCCGCCTCCGTATAGCATAGATGTCGACCAGGACGTGCAACAGTAGAAACGACAGACGCCGTCTGTATTCTGGTATAGTACCGCCCAACTTCCACATAAAAGCGCACTCTTATTGTTCTGTCCTTTTTAGCGAGTCCGGAAGTAACAATTTTGCATCCTACCTACCTCGTCAGTTACATATTCGTTGACAACAAAACCTGAATTAAGCAATGCCTTCCTTAGAACTTATTTCTCGCGTCTATCTTCCAAGTACATATCAAGATTGTTTATTTCCATTGCGACTTAATTTTGCTTTTCAGGAGAACACTTCGCGCTATAGCCGTCTTCATAATTTGCATGATTGCACTTACTCTTTACGCCCTTGGCCCATCTGCGAAGGAAAAGCACCACCAGGTTATCCATGACAGTCTCTCGTGGGCTCACATAACTCCATCACAACGATGTCTCCGTTTTGGCACTCGCGAGTATACTGCGCAGTTGATGGGCATACCCACAGGCGAAGATGGCTTGCAGTGGTGCAAAGAGAAAAGCATCGTACATTAATGGCTTCAGTATTGAGAAGCCAGAGTATTGTACTGACGATGTCGATAATTCGGTGTGTTCTGTCTCATACGCAGGGTGTCGTGTTGTCTGATCCTATTTAGGCTCCCACGAACCTTCGAATTCTTGGACATTGGACAGTGGATTTAAATGAGCCGAGCTGTAAAACGCTCTGGGAGAACTTCCAGGATAAGGTGCGTACCGCTGTCTATTGATCGAGTACCGTGATTTGATAAATCCCGCAGGGATGCGTGACAAATGGCTCAAAGACTCGTGTACGTTCAGTTATACTTCAAATATCCGAACGGTCTGACCTTTGTTAGGTAGCGTGTTGAGGCTCATATGGGTAACCACCAACCGCCATGGGACAATTGGAGGGAGATGTGCTCGACTACCCCCGCGGATTACGATGGGCATCATTTCGATCAACCCAGTAGTTGTGACCACAGGGTGAGCGAAACCTACACTTTACAGTTCCTTCGTGATTGCTTACTCCTGTGTTTAGGGCATCTTTAGCGGTGTATGGGGGGTCTGGCTCGTCAAGGACGAGAGCTGCTGACACTAACAAACTTTTGAGTTCGCAGCGTCCCGTCATTTTCTAGCTGTATGTCATACGATGAAATATTTTGACAGAAACCTAGGACAGCCGATGTTGTTACGCAGCCCAATAATTCTGGCAGACAATTTTTGCTCAGGGAAGGTGAAGGTTATTATTGAGCTATTGCATTGGCTAGAAACCTTAGATTACATGGTCTCTGTATTGGCTCTTCGAACAATAGATATCAATCGCAGTCATATGAAGTAAGGATCAGTATGATACATCTTATTAATAAATATGTACGTATCTCTTAGACTACTCATGTTTTTCGTGTTCATCCCTTGAATATCCCCGTCTTCCTACCCTTTGAATTTGGTTCTTTCTACTGCTTACAATAACAGACACCAGGAGCCTAATCTGTCGTTCGCGTGACTCTTCCGACTGAGTTTTCTCACGGTCTACATACTTTCCAACAGAATATCAGAACTGTTTAAACGAGACAACGAACAGGGCGTTACAGTGACCAGATATTCTTTCTCCTTTTTTAACGATGTCACGTCCGAGATGTTAGGATCAAGTATGCTAACCGGCCTTGCCGCTCAGTCCCCATGATTCGTGACCTCAGTCAGCACCATCCCGACAACATGACGACTGCCGACTAGTCAATGGTTAAAACAAGGGCGCCGTGTGGCACTTGCCATCTATGTTCTTACATGAAACCACTCGCCATAGCTCTTTTTCATCCCCAACTCCTCATCGTCGCTGCAGAGCTGATAAATCGCACTATCGATGATACTCATGGGGATAAGCTGACGGGATTTGAAGTGCAGTATAGTCCAGTCAATCGGCCTGACGACGCAAGCGCGCTCGTCTGGAACAACGTTCAGCAATGTGGTGGCTGCGCTATCACACCGAATAGCTCCATGGCGATGGACAGTACTTGGACTGGTGCAACATATGACTCGACTCTGAGAAATGTGACTGCTGAACTAGCTTTTCATGGTAAATTTCTGCATCTTTCATATGCGATGTTTGGCGTACTCAATTTTCTACAGGGTCCGCGATATACATCTACCTGATCGTTTCAAACTACCCACGCCGCACTGGATTAGTTAGCGATGTCATCTGTGATTTTCGGATGGACGGAGAAATCGTGGGGGGGTACTATCATCCCACTGATGGGACGTATCGCTTTGAATACAACGTTCTGGCATACAGCAATGCATCTTTTAACGACGATAATCATACTTTCCTCATAGAAACTACGGGAACGCAACTATCATATGTCATTTTTGATTATGCACTCTACACGTACATCCATCTTTTCCATTTATTTGCTCTGATGCTGATGCATGGAATTAGGCACAGCGAAGTATCTGTCTCGAGTTCAACTACACAAAACCCCGGGACGACTGCATCAGTATCCTTCGAAACTTCATGCAGCTCCGTTTACGTGACATCATCAATTCCTTCCTCCCCAGGTCCTTCGTCAGTCAGCGGCGGCTACGTCTCCGAATTCAGGAAAAGCAATGATAGCCGGTGTTACAGTGGGGGTATCGTCATTGATCATATTGGTTGTATCACTTATCTTATATATTCGTGAACGCCGTCGAAGGGTGAACCAATCGGCGACCCTAGAAAAAGAAACACATTTTCCTTGCTCAGAAGCTCCTTTGACTCGGACAAACAGACATCCTGTTCCTGTTCCCGTTCCCGGCATCAGCCACGATGGCAATAGCCATTACCGAGAGTCATTCCCAGCCCACGTCATTGCAACGCCGCAGAGTAAACACTTAGAGGGGGAGGAATCGCACAGAGAATACACTCTGACAAATGCTGTGGGAGATGTCGAGAGACGAACTTCGATCATACACAATAGAGATTCGGTCGTTGAAGAGCTAAATCCTAGCAGAAGGGCCGACTTCTCTGTATCTACTGCAAACTCGCGAAACTTTAGTAAGAGCGAGTGGTTTTATTGAACAAAATAATCTGTCAAGAATCTTGTAAGTACCTCCCAATTTCGTATTTTTAGGGAAGTCTTCTGAGTGATACTAGCTAGGAAATCCAGTTCGAACCCTTCCAATACGGTTTTCTAAGGATAGTCGGTTTATTCTGAGGCGGCCTCTATAATCTTTCAGGTCTCTTCTACAGTTGTTTTGGCATCACCGAAACGCTTTGGCAGGTAGAAGTTCAATTTCCTCCGAATTACATGAACTGAGTCGACTCTATTCAATTCTAGCAGGCTTTATACATAGAACTTGGATATAAGCTATGTATCATCAGAATTTGACTTGATAAACTCGGATGTCAGACTGTGTGCCGGTAACAACAGTGGACAATATCGAGTCTCCACTCTGTATCACTACTTGTCCAGTTCAGGCAGGCTTGTTCTTTTACCGGAGACGACCTCGAGGCTCGTACGTTCCGTCGACTGCAGCATCTGTGACCATTAATAATTCAGGGATCGACCGTTCCTCTTTCACATTCCGATAATGCTGTTCCTTAGAACTGCTACTCTCAATTTACGCAACCGCCCAGCCAGGTACTTTCTAGTGAACGATCATCTGCACCTTTCCCAAAGCTTCCTGTCGCCCAAAATAGTATTCTAAGCTGAACTGTTTATACATCCCTCGTTTCAAGTACAGACAGCCATCGTACGTCGAGAGTGAAACACAAATCAAATAGGCAACCTTGAAAAAATCAGTCAACAATGTACACGGATCATGTGTACTGACTGTTGAATAAAAATAGGATCAAACTCTCGGATCCAATAACAGAATGCACGAGCGAACGACAGATGACCCCTGTGAGGAAGGAAAGAAAGGTTGAATGATAGGACCGCGGCGACTCAAAGCAGAGACGAAAAGGGAAGTGGTAGTTATTTAGATGAAACGAGAGTCGGAATTGAATCCAACAGGAGCCGAGATCCGGGTTTATGTGGAAATCAGAGCAAGATCAGAGCAAATTCGCATCTTCATTTACTGCTGCATTAGCAAGGGTACGCCTGATGTCTGCGAAGTACAACTGAAAACCTCACATAGGAAAAAGCTTTAGGCCCAGAGCAGGCTGGATTCTAGTACGCGACTCTGACATGTGACTATGTCGTCTCCCAAGTGATTGGTTTCCATTAAGTACATAAAGGCGCGTTCCCCAAGTCTTGTGAGTCTGCGCATACGAAATATCATCTAGCCCACTATCTCAGGGACAAGAGTTCCACTCCTACTAGCCCCGACCCCCAGTTCGAGAAATCGAAGGATTGATCGACAGACGGTGACAGACCCCGTCATGCGCACCTCCTACGAATGTACCGCCCCCACAGGCAACTCCTCCAGTTCAACAAGGAGATACAGAGCCTTGCGTCTTCCTATCTCGCACAATTCAAGACTGCCCAGGCTCCACCAAAAGCGACGCCGTTCTCGCCTGTGGGTACAAAGCCAAGTAACAGACAGACACACGTTCTTCAAAGAGGCCTTGGAAAACCGTGGGCAGGAGCGGGATAGGCCGAAATTAGACTGGTGACAATTTTCTTCAGATTTGAAAGGACCCGAAAATCCCGAGCTCGACTCGGAACATAGGCCACGGGGTACGGAGTCTTTCGATCTTGGAAGGAATTGGCTTGCTTATCTGTTATCTGTTTCCGCGTCCCATTTTGATGTGAAGAGCAAAATGGGGGCCAGTCAGTCCTCGTTTACATTCATCCTAGAGCCTCCTGGACGAAGTAATCGTATCATTAATGAATGCAACATTCGAAATATCGAGACATTGTGTACCCAAGGCTAACACGGCTTTGGGTGAACCTCTCACCTCGACGATCCTTAGGCTTTCTTGCTGATGTTCACTTCAGATTTGCGCGCCTTTCTGAATGGATATATCATATCAGGGTGTGGGATAGCGTGCTTGACCCAACTTATACTGTGCAGACGGAGATTTCAGCGCCAAAAATGGATGCTCAGGAAGGATATCTGTGTTTCTTCTGACGGGTGGGAGAAATGAAATGAAGCCGAGCAAGTGGTATGCAAGGAGATCGCCTTCAATCACTTTGGATGTGGTAGGTACGGGAATGATCTCTATGGCGAACTGCACAACATATACTTTTTCTGCTCTAAAGGATGTATTTGAAGCGCCGTGAATACGGAAAAAGTCATCACACGACAGCCTATTTCCACTAATGTAGACCCAGCTCAAAGCTCTCACTTATGTACCGCAGAAGAAAAGCAAGGCGGGGCTCGCTGTTCATCCCACTTACAACGGGTCCATTTATTATTCAGAGAGCAGGGATGGATACATACAACCCGAACCCAGACAGAAGATACAGCGATCGAATGTCGACGCCTACGACGGTACTCGGAGGGACACCCACATGTTTCGCGCCATATAGCACACCGTCATCTAACGCAGGCAGATGTACATAGACCGCCAAGCTTGGTTCGTGCACGAGAGAGATTTGGCCGTGATATCAAGTGTACAGCAAACAGAATCATGCAGGCTCAGCGGTACGCGTGGTGTCCATGGGCAGGAAGCTACTTTTGGAAGCCCCTGCATGGGCGCAGAGCTTCGACGGCCATCTCGTGACTTCTGCCCAATTGTCATTTCAGTTCGCAGTCAGGTGTGGGAGTCGTGTGGTATGTCAGTCGATAGCGCATTTCGCTCGCCCGGCCATCTCTCTCCCCGGTGGACTGTGTATATTATCTAGTAGTAGTCACTTCCCTCGTCAATATGATCGTTCGGATATAGTTCTAAAATCTCTCTCCAGTCGTCGCCAATTTACTTTTTTGTTCCACTTCAGCATGCTACAGATATCTTTATGCTATTTATTCATTCCGTGGCCCATTTCATCATACAGCTCTGCAGTGATCCGCGAATAAAAATCTCCGGTATGCCCCCACAACTTCTTCGACTCAGCGACATAGTACGATATCCGTAACCATCTCTCCCCGTGAAGGAAAGGAAAGGTACCCACAGCTTCGTAGCAAGCACCCAGCCTACCAGCCCCCAACCACTTCGAGGCCGACTCCCGTTCATACACGGTGAACAAAGGATGTTTTGACGGAGTGTTCAAAGCACTGCTAGCCTTTCTCGGGATCAAGTGTAACGATCACGAAAAACAGCTAGTACTCTGCGTCGTAGCCTTTCTTCTGCAGATGTGCGTCCGTTTCAATACTCGCGATTTTGATTTTTGAATTCTCCGAACCACAGATTCAAGAATAGACTCCTCCCTCCTCCTCTAAGTCTCAAAGCGTCGATTTTTAATTGCTCGCTCAGAAATCCGAGTACGTGGACGTGGCTGGATCGAGTCCTCCATGTTCCTAGTAAGAAGTCACGTATAGATAGCCCTATTCAATTCAGCCCTACTTATATATTTTTGTGGGGAGACAAATTGGAGATGGGAAATATGATGTGGGTGGAGTTTCGAGTCCTCCTCTGCATATCGAGAATACAGATTATTTCGATTTTAGTGGGAGATTTGACACCCGGCTCTTGTATTCTGCTCTTGGACACACATTTATACACGTAATAATCCAAGTTGACGGGTAACGAGGGATGGAAATATGTCTGGCGTCGTTTATGTTTGCAGGGAGGTAAGTAAGGTAGCAGGTGTTTTAATGTATTATGTAGACGTTTGTATTATCGGTAGAATGCACAGGCAAGCACCGCCGTATGGAACTTGAGGTTGAGGAAATTGAAGAAGAGAATTTGTCTTGCACGGCTCGAGAGAAATGAGGTGAATATGGGGTTTGATTTCAGTGTATGGTATGCATGAGGTAGTTATAATCCTACCATGGATGTAGAAATCGTTAGACATCGAATGGGTTGAATATTACGACCGGGAGAGAAGAGAGGAGGGAACCAGAGCCGGCCCGATGTGACCGTGACCCGGAAATTGTATCGATCAGGGCAAGCAAGGGCATACAGGCATCTTTATTCCTCGATACGCCAATCTTATACCTTTCATCTACTCTACGCGAGACAGCATATACGAGCACTACGACTCTACACCTCGGGCATCTCCCACCAACACCCCCTGCACTGCCCGCATTCGACTCGTCGCGCTCTCCAGACAGTGAACCCAGCGCCTTTGTGTCTGTGCCTCCATCCCACGACCCGCTAACGATGACGCCGTTCTCTCCTGTGGATGCACAGCTGAGCACCAGCCGCACGTTCTTCAAACAGACGACACGGGCATACGAGCGAAATAAGCGGGAGGTCCTCGACGAGCTGCTACACAGCCAAGACGATCTGTTGTTCTGTGACAAACAGCCGATACTGAACTTGGATCTCGACGGCTGGACTCCAGTACCACACATGGAATGTACTGATCCAGTGATGGTAAGTGCTTACCATAATAGATGTACAAAGACTCTGGTCAGTGCTTATTGCCGACTTGCTATCTGATTGTGTCCAGGACAGGGACTCATTGTTGCGACATCGAAGCAAGGGAAAAGCAGGTGTGTGTCTAATTCGTATGAAGTACAACCTTACTGAAAAAGCTTTAGGCTCAGAGCGGGCTGGAATCGACGTGGCTGCAACATGTGACCGGTGCGTACTACTTGCTCACTAAAATTGACACTCGTCAACGCTCAGATTTGACTTCAAATCTGTCAAGGAGTGGTGCACTAGTAACATCCCCCGACACTCGATGTTCCACTCCTCCTTTCCACATGATTCTGTTGATAAGAAATTTGCTTTTTACTAGAGTCGCCTATTTCTGCTGTACACTTCCCTGAGACGACCGGCACAAAAAAGAACTGATCTGTTACATGATGTGAGGGGGATTGAAATCTGAGGCATACTACACCTCTACTCCCTCTATTCAGACATAGCTAGTACACCGGTAACGTCACTCATTACTCGAGGTGAAACCATGCTTTTTCCCTGGAAAAGAAAAGAAACCTCGAATAGGTGTTGGACGAAGAACGAGAGGTTGATATTTGATGATGGCGGTTCTCAAATCTTGATGTAAAGCGTCTCTGTGTACGTAGCCATCATGTTAACTAAGGTCTTTGAGCGAACCGTCTTTCCCGGCCTTCAATACTGGCCGTAGGCAGCAGTGATCACGACGATGCCGTCGGATCAGGTATCTATCACCCACACGGCATTGTGGTCCTTGCGATGGCTTATCGAGGCACTTTTAATTCAATATCTGTGCAACCAACACATGTCAAAAATGTTAGCATCAACTTGGTTTTGCATTTTGCTGTACCAATAAGCTGGTCAGGGAAGAAGGACCACTCGCTGTCGGTTCTATTTCATGATCTAGGCTAGCGCTTTCCTCAACTGCCGACCTGTCAGGAGTTATAAAGGCGGCAAACCAGCCGCGCCTATCATCTATGTCCGCACCATGCAACTCCTTGCCATTTTTCCCTTTCTTCTCCTCAGCTTGGTCGTCTCGGGAGAACTCATGAATCACACTATTGATGATACGCTCGGGGACGAGCTAACAGGATTCAAAGTACAGTACAGTCCAGCCCCTCGGCCTGACAATGCGACTACGCCCGTCTGGAAGAACGCTCAGCATTGTGCTGACTGTGCTATCAAACCGGACAGCTCCACGGCGATGAACGGTACTTGGACTGGTGCGACATATGACCCGACTCTGAAGAATGTGACTGCTGAACTAGCTTTTCATGGTAAAGTTCTGCGTCTTTCATCTGGAAGGGTTAGCATAATGAATGTTCGGCAGGATCAGCCATATACATTTACCTGATTGTTTCGAATGACCCACAAAGCACTGGGTTAGTGAGCAACGTCCTCTGCAATTTTCGGATGGATGGAGAAATTGTGGGGCACTACAACCATTCGACCGACGGGTCCTTTCAATTCGACTACAATGCTTCGGCATATAGCAACGCATCTTTGACAGATGATGATCATACCTTCCTCATAGAGATGACGGGAGAGCCGTTATCATACGTCATTTTTGATTATGCACTATACACGTATTTGGCTCCTCCCTATCTTCATCTGTCCTCATGCTGACTCGTACATGCAGGAACAATCGAACTTCTACTACGAGCTTTACTACCTCAGACTACACCGGAGCGTCACACAGCTCCGTCTACCAGACATCATCAATTCCTGCCTCCATAGGACCTTCATCTTCAGCAGTGACTTCGTCCACCAAATCAGTCAAAGCATTGGCAGCCGGCATTACTGTAGGGATCTTGGCATTGATAATATTTGTCGTTTTCCTTGTGACATACCTTCGTCGACGGCATCGAAGAGTGAACTTATCCACGAGGCAGTCCGTCTTTCCACCACATTGGAAAATCCGACAGCGTGATCCTATTCTTATTGGAGAAGTCGAGGGAAGCAGTGAGAAGATATCCGAAGGCTCAAGAGGCCTCGAAATGTCCCGAGGAGGGAATGCTTTTACAACATAGAGAGTTCTAAAAAGGATTAGTGTCATGTGTGGTTAGATAAAAATCGTTTTTGTAAGCCTCTGCACGGACTCAGAGATTTGACGGCGTTCTAATGACATCTGCAGTATGTTATGGAAATCATACTCCGTACATTCTGATGAGGGGCGTTCGGCTAGGTATGTTTTCATACCAACGGATTTCAATTTCTTGGGATCACAGAACCTGGTTTAGACTTCTCTGAGTCGAAAAGCGTAGAGTATAGATGCTCACTCGGAATTCAGGATGCCCGCCGTTCCTCAGCTATATACAGGGGAATCTGGATACAAGTACCGTATGAACCCAGCAGGCTCTCGTTTAAGATTTTCCCCGCTGCCCAGCTTCACCGGTACCTGCTCAGAAGCACCAGTATTTCCAAAATCAAACGGGACAATAAAGTGTCCATGTAGACGGCTTTCTTCATATCGAGCCTAGGCCAAGTATTAATGGATATTTCGTTCTTAGGAAGGTCGGTTATCTATTATCAATTTACACGTCCAAGTTTGACTAGGATGTGAAGAGCAAAGTGGGGAGCAGCAATCCTCATTTGCGATTATCCCCAAGCTTTCTTGCTGACATTTTCGGATCTTTAATGAATGCAACATTTGAAATACTAACACGGCTTCTCGACCGCCTTAGGCGTTCTTGCTGATGTTCACGTCAGAGTTCGTGCCTTTCTGAATAGAAATTGGGTGTTGTATAGCACGCTTGACGTATATTGTGCAGTGGGGACGTAGATTGGTCATTAGAGATGTTGCTTAGGAAGGACATCCATGTTTCTGTCACGTTTTCACCATTATCTTGTCTAATCATAACCAACTCGGCCTCACCAATACCTCACCGGTATATGTTCGTATTATCGTCATTCCCTTCAGGTTCGCGCAAGGCACTCACTAAGACAGTCTAATTATAGTAGCATACCAGTAGTATATAAACCCATGTATCTAAGAGGGTAATCCTCAGCTCGGACTAAAGTCTAATACACTTACTCTAACTCAACTGCTCGCGAACTAGACAGCAAGTCTACACTCTCTCTAGGTTCTACTCTGGGTCATATCGGTGATTGTCCGAACACGAGACAGCCGGGCTTAGTGATAGGATTTACGAGTTGGGTTGGACCCTGACAATTAGTCCGAGCTTTTTCCTACCGACTTTCTCGCAGGATTGAAGAACCACGGGAGTTTCACTCCCGCCCTTCATGAAAGAGTCAAATGTCGAAATCTTCTTCCTCGCAACCTTCGGGTTTTCCATCCTCGCTGTCGTTATCATTGTCTATACCACCCATAGACATGGATTATGACAGGAACAACGAACCAGAACATGGACACCCCACCACAGGGGGCCCGTCATCTGCATCCCCCACCTGTCCACTACCACCCAACGCATTTCCCGACCACCCAGCGCGTCATCCCGGAGATCGACGGCTGGAACCCTGAACAACGCCCTCAAGAAGGTGTTGAGGAAGGCAAAGTCGACGTGGAGGCCGCAGCCTTCTACAGTAGCAACAGCCGACTCCACCTGGGCGACAGCAGCGCCACCTCCAGCACCTGTCGAACTGTCCACGTACCTGCTACCTATCCACGCACTGACACCTCGACACCCGACTCCCCGTGCACCACCACCAGCGCACACCCCAACCCCGCCGACTCCATCACCACGAGCTCTGTCTCCGATTTTCCTCCAATCCCGCCCCGGAACGTGGAGTTCCATTGGGACGAGCTCCGGGCACACACGCTCGAACTCCACGGTCAGCTCCTACAGGTCGCCAAGGGAGCGGGAAGTAGTGAGTAAGGAACCGGAAGAGATGGGATGGATGGAGCTAGAAGACCATATCTGAACAACCCTAGTCGAGTCAGTAGAATGGCTAAGCGAAGACGCAGGCATAGAATATGAGGAAAATAAGGACATTAATCCCTTCTATGCCAAAGCAGTCCTAATCGCTGAAACCGGCCACAGAGCCGCAAACCTGTGGAATCGAATGCACCCGGCACATCCCACACGGTCGATTCCAAAATGGAACCCTCCAGCACCACTCCGCCCATCCCCGCCCCATCATTCACCCCTATCAGAAGAACCCTACGTATATGGCGGCGGACCCAGCAATACCCACCCCTTCAGCAACCGACCCTTTGCGGGCGCACAACCAGGCACCTCTGGGAGCGGAGCTGGCGGTGGCGGAGCCCCACCAGTACCCCCAGCAGGGCCACCGGCAGTACCCCAACGATGGCCGCTTCCCCGATTCCCGAGCCCCCCAGGGCCCCAGCACTGCCAGGGGACTGGAACCTGGCCGCAGGACAAGCCCAACCGTGGGACGACCTGAAGCCAAAAATCCTCCGAGAACCCGAACCATTCAAAGGGGACTCCTCCGATATCGCACGGTTCTTTAACCAGTGCGAACTCCACTTTGACGTCTATAACCGACACTTCCGCCACCACCCTCATAAGGTGGTCTTCTGTGTCTCGAGATTCGAGAAAGAAGCCCAGACATGGTGGAACCTGCAGCTCCTAGAGCTCCGAGACGCCAATGGCCAGGTCAGGTACCCAGCATATGAAGAATTCAAGGCCGCGACGAACCGACAGTTTTGGAAGGACTCAAACACGCGCATCAAACAAGCGCAGTGGGAGAAGCTACGGCAGACAGCGTACCCTGATGGGGACCTGTTCTTCCAACACTTCGAAGAGTTGGCCCTGGAAGCGGGAGTAATCCATGAAGCCAAAATGATGTACTCCCAACTCGAGAAGGCGGCCCGCCCACAAGCAATCGAGAAGATCTACACCGGAGACGGTGAAATTCCCCTCGACTACCAGGGGCTCAAGGCACGCCTCCTATGACTCGACTACAACTTCCGCATCAGGAAGGCACAGGGAACAGCGCCGAGTAGCGGCAACCGAACGACCACGCCCCAGAAGGGTGGTCAAGAATCGTCCAACACACCCGAGAAGAAGACGGGCACTGGCACCACGTACGGAGGACAGGGCGCCCCCATGGACCTCGACAAACTCAAGAAGGAAGGGAGGTGCTTCAAATGCGGCGAGAAGGGACACATGTCCCACGCATGCCCCAAGCGCAAGTTCAACTGCGCAGACGTATGAGCAGTCATGGACGCAATCAAGGAGGAGAAGGAGACTGAGACGGGGCCGGAGCCGACCCCACCAACGACCAAGGTAGAGGAGGTAAAAGACGAGGCCGGGCAGTAGATTCGTCTGCACCGGCCAAAGGACTAACAGGGACAGGCACTCACGCAGGACGCATAATTACTAATAAAACAGTCGTAGGTACCAGCAATAAATATTCTATCTTACCTGTCGACGAGTGCGAACCCAAAACCGAATCAGAAACCCCAACCACCGGAAGGACGACACCGGTCGAAACTCAAGAGGGGAGAGCTCCGCGCAAAACCCCTAAACGTCCGGAGAGTAACTCATCACGAGCGAAATCGTCGAACGAAAAGGTGACCACCATATCACCACCTGCCATAACGAGATCCTCTGGATCATTGGGCGGGGCATTGGATAGACGCTCACCGGCAAAAACCGGGAGGGTAGTCCCCTTTGAAGAAGCGGCTCAGGTGGGAACTGGGAATACCACGACGCCACCCGAAGAAACACCATGAAGGCGCAAAGCTCAATCGCCGCCCGCAGATGCCAAGGCGCCGGGCGAACAGACGAATGTCGCAGGAACGGCGGGACGAGAAGCTAGTCACGGATCAAGCAACGAGCCGAACGGCGTGGACAACCTGACTGAACCCCTGGGAGATACGCACCCACAGGACGAGGACGACTCATCCGACAAGGGCGGCTCAGACTCGGACTCAGCATCAGCGCTAAGCGAAGATCAGCAAGTGTTCTCAATCGATGGGGCACAAGCGCTTCATCAGGCACAAGAGTGGGTGGCCCATTCAAGATCCACATCGGTAAGTGCCCCCACAGTCACTCGAAGCTCACGAAGCGTCTCTCTAGTTGAAGTACCAGACGAGGAAGATGACACCTCGTTCAGGAGATGGTTGGCTACTGTGGCCAGGGACTCAGTCCAAAACACAGGCGCATACGGGCCATCCCCGAAGCGAACAAGTCCTCAGGCAACTGAGGCAAGATGCCCAACCGAGAGTGCCAAGAGTACGGCAACTACCGGCGGCAACACCCTGCCTGAAAAGGCCGTGACTTCCTCGGAAGCTAGATGGGTACCCCTCATCTTGGTCTGGATGAAACCCTTCACAGCCGAGTGGACCCAACGCGCGGTTCAAGAAGCCAGGACGAGAGAAGAACGTATGGCTATCCTGCATGATTGGGTACACCTGAAACGACAAAGCGAGGTGTGCGATGATATGATAGATGACATCGCTGGACCAGAAGAATGGAGGTCAGAACGCTGGGACATGATCCTAGACTGGCTGCATGACTTAAAAGGAGCTCCAAGGCACATTAGGGGCCGAACTGGAAAGTCAGTCAGCGTCAAATTGCAGCTCGAGGCAATAGACACTAGGAGAACCTTCGACGTAGAAGCCTTATTAGACAGCAGCTGCACTCATAGCGTCATAAGCTCTGCATTTGTACGACAACAAGGGCTTAATACAGTGAGAGCGGCATTCAAGAGCCCTGTCTACAATGCCGATGGAACCTGCAACAAAGAAGGAGACATTGAGGAATATGCCCATATGCGAGTAAAGATAGGAGATCACACGGAACTATTGGAACTCGCCGTAACAAACATCGGAACAGCCACAATGTTTCTCGGGTACGATTGGCTGAAAAGGCATAACCCGGTGGTCAACTGGCAGACGGGAGAAATATCCCTAGTAAGGTGCGATTGTCGAAGGGTAGAATTCAAACTACCGGATGAGGACCCGGAAGCCAGGTGGGGAGAAGAAGTAGAAGCAGGAGACCGAATCCTGGCAATTGACTTCAGCGAAGCCATCCGAATACGCGTGATGGGAACAAAGGCGAACGACTTACCTGCCCAAGCACACGCCCAAAAAGAAGGCAAAACGTATGAAGAAATAGTCCCAGAATGGGCAAGGGACTTTGAAGACGTGTTCTCAAAAGAAAACTTTGACGAACTACCACCAAGAAAACCCCGGGACCACGCAATCGAACTGGTACCTAATGCCAAAGCATCCCTAGATTGCAAGGTATATCTGCTGAACCTTGCTGAACAAGAGGAACTTGACAAATTCCTCGACGAGAACCTAGCCACGGGATGAATCCGACCGTCCAAATCACCAATGGCCTCACCCTTCTTCTTCATCAAGAAGAAAGACAGAAAACTCCGACCAGTACAGGACTATCGAAAGCTAAACAAAATAACGGTAAAAAACAGATACCCACTACCGTTAATCGCTGACCTCATGGACAAACTGAGGGGCGCGAAATATTTCACCAAGCTAGACGTCCAGTGGGGATACAACAACGTCAGGATGAAGGAGGGAGACGAGTGGAAGGCCGCCTTCAGAACCAATCGAGGCCTTTTTGAACCACTTGTAATGTTCTTCGGACTCACCAATTCACCGGCTACCTTCCAAACGATGATGAACGACCTGTTCAAAGACCTCATAGCCAGTGGGAAGGTCACAATATATCTCGACGACATCTTAATATTTTCCAAAGACCAAAAAGAACATAGAAACTTGGTCAGACAAGTATTGGAAGTATTAAGGAAGAACGACCTATTCCTAAAGGCGGAAAAATGCGAATTCGAGGTACTAGAGACCGAGTACCTAGGGGTCATCATTAGCGAAGGAAAGATCCGGATGGACCCCATAAAAGTAAAAGGAATTATGGAATGGCCCAAACCGGAGAAGAAACAAGAACTCCAAAGCTTTTTAGGATTCACGAATTTCTATCGAAGGTTCATCCGAAATTATTCCCGAATAGTACGGCCAATGACCCAACTAACGGGAAAAGGGGAGTGGCAGTGGGGAAAAAGACAAGACGAGGCATTCAAAGAAGTAAAAGAGCAAATAGGGCACGAGGCAGTACTAATGATGCCCAATGTAACCAAGAAGTTCCGCGTGGAAGCGGATTCTAGTGAGGGGGCAATAGGCGCAGTTTTGTCCCAAAAACATGACACAATATGGAGGCCAGTTGCCTTCATGTCAAAAGCGCTAACTCAAATGGAGCGAAACTACGAAATCTATGACAAAGAACTCCTAGCAATAATGATCGCCTTAGAAGACTGGCGACACTACCTCATGGGAGCCGCAGAAGATTTTGAAATATGGACAGACCATCAAAACCTCCAATATTTCCAAAAACCCCAAAAACTCAACCGAAGACAAGCACGGTGGGTGTCGGAGTTAGCAGAATACCACTTCACCCTCTACCACAAACCAGGAACGGCAAACAAGAAGGCCGACTTACTGTCCAGAAGAGCGGACCATGACATGGGAACCAATGACAACCAGAACATCGTATTGTTAAAACCGGAACACTTCAGAGCCGTAATCATGCCGGCAACTGAAGAAATCCATCAATCAATCAAACAAGCGACTAGAGACAAGACCCTTTGGGATCCTAAAATTGGAAGCTCTCTAACACATGAACGAGGGATGAAGCAGAAAGAGGGGATAATAGAATACGATGGGAGGATCTATATTCCAAGAGACAAAAACCTACGGGGAGAGATTATCGCGATGAGTCATGATCATCAAACGGCAGGACACCCCGGGGTAACGAAGACCCTCGAGTTAGTACAAAGGGAATACTGGTGGCCGAAGGCAAAAAAGGACATAGAAGCATACTGCAAGGGATGCGAAATGTGCCAACGAACGAAGCCAAGAACCGGGAAGAGAGCTGCACCCCTCTACCCAAACGAAGTACCCAAGGAACCTTGGGAACACATTACGGTAGACCTCATCACAGACTTACCGGAATCCAAAGGCTATGATTCCATCCTGGTAATAGTGGACCGATTCAGCAAGGCGGTGATTTTCGTCCCAATCAACAAAGTTTTAACTGCACAAGGGTGGGCTAAAATCCTTAGGGACGAAGTCTTTTGCAAATACGGAATGCCGACCAAAATAATCTCAGATCGGGGACCCCAGTTTGTATCCGGATTCATCAAGGAATTCTATAAAGAGCTAGGCATCACCGGAAACGCTAGCACAGCCTTCCACCCCCAAACTGACAGACAAACTGAACGCATCAACCAGGAACTCGAAAAGTACTTGCGCATGTTTATCAATTACAGGCAAGACGACTGGGTAGACTGGCTCCCCATGGCAGCTTTCGCACACAACAACAGAGTCCACTCAGCCACGGGTTACTCCCCTTTCTTCGTAAACTACGGGAGAGAAGTAAAAGTCAGGCCGGCAGAAAGGCAGAAAGTACGCCCAGCAACAGAAGAGTTTGTAAAGGAAATGGAGGACGTACACTCCAAAGCAGCAGCCCAAATGGAGAAGGCCAATCAACAGATGAAGAAACAGTACGACCGAAAAAATGAACAATCCCTTCAATACGCAATCGGGGACCAAGTTTGGTTAGAAACCACCAACCTACGAACCAAACGCCCCAAGAAAAAGTTGGAGGACAAACGAGTAGGACCGTTCACGATCATCGAAAAAATAGGCACCTCCGCATACCGACTAGAGCTCCCACCCACATGGAAAATCCATAGTGTTTTCAACGAAGTACTCCTTACCCCTTTCCATCCCGCTCAATTCCCCAACCAAGAACTACCCCCACGACCCCCACAAATACTAGTCGAAGGAAATCTGGAAGATGAAGTCGACCAAATCCTAAAAGCAGAAAAGAAGTGGGGACGTTGGTACTACTTCGTACATTACAAAAACTGCCCGAACGAGGAGAACGAATGGTTCCGTGACGATGAGATACCTCATTGTCAAGAACTGATCCAAGAATTTTGGGACTCTCACCCTAACTAGACAGTTGTCGGGACGACGACCTTAAGGGGGGGGTAATGTCACGTTTTCACCATTATCTTGTCTAATCATAACCAACTCGGCCTCACCAATACCTCACCGGTATACGTTCGTATTATCGTCATTCCCTTCAGGTTCGCGCAAGGCACTCACTAAGACAGTCTAATTATAGTAGCATACCAGTAGTATATAAACCCATGTATCTAAGAGGGTAATCCTCAGCTCGGACTAAAGTCTAATACACTTACTCTAACTCAACTGCTCGCGAACTAGACAGCAAGTCTACACTCTCTCTAGGTTCTACTCTGGGTCATATCGGTGATTGTCCGAACGCGAGACAGCCGGGCTTAGTGATAGGATTTACGAGTTGGGTTGGACCCTGACAGTTTCCATCGAAAGGACGGGCGTAGTGAAACGCAGCCGAGCAAGTGGTATGAAAGGAGAACACCTCCAAGGACGCGCAATGTGGTGATAACGTCATAAGAACATGAATCACATATATTGCAAACTGTTTGGTTTTTGAAAAGAGGTATTCAAAGCACCCTGAACATAAGTGAAGTCATCATACAACAACCTAATCCCCCATAGTATAGACCCGGTTCTAAGCTCTCATTTAAGCCCTGCAGGAGAAAAGTAACCCGGGAGGCCTTCACGACAACAGGTTGATTTAAATTCAGAGAATAGGGTTACATAAATGCAAGGCAAGGCTCGAACGACAAACCCAAGGATCGATGTCGGTGCCTACCGCAATCCTCGGACGGACAACCATATACCTCGCGCCGCACAGCGCATCATCATCTCACGCATGTGGATGTACACACGCTGCTGACTTTCTTTCGTGCTTCTACGCGCATAGGGAACCCTAAGCAGGATGAGATGTATGGGTGGTGTCCAAGGGTAGGAGCCATTTTCGTAGGCTCGACGGTGTTCTAGTGACTTCTGCGGGGTTCGCATTTCGTTTGCGGTCAGATGGGAGAGTCCGGCGGGATGTCATCGATATCATGTTGTGCTTGCCCGACCATCCCTCCCTCCCATAGTGTGATCTTCATGTCTCACAGCTCTCTCCACTGGTCGCCTATCCACTTATTGTTCCACTTTCGCAGGTAATCCTTCTGTTATTACTTCCTTTCGTTACTAATTCATCATACTACTCACAGTGATCCATGTATACGAACCTCCGCTAGCCCCACAGCTTCTTCGCGTCGGCGACCTAGCACTCATGATAGCCGTCCCAGCACCCCACGTACCAACCCACCCATCCCCCAAACGAACCGTATCACCCTCTCCCCCAGACACTCTGCCCTCCACCTCACAAGGCCTCATCCATCCATCCATCCTCTCCCTCCCCGGAAAAGAAACCACCCGCACCTCCGCAACACGCACCCCAGCCCCCCAACCCATACACGGTGAACAAGGTGCATTTTGACGGAGTGGTTGGAATCGGGGTACGGAGGGGACTGACGGTGAGGCGAGGAGGATGTGGGGCGCGGAGTGTGCGGAGGGAGGGAGGGATTGAGGGCGGGGTGTATCAAAAGGGTTTTGTACTGCCTGATCCTCCGATACGCCAGCGGCGAGGGAAGCTGAGCGGATGGCTTAGCTGGCAACCAAGTGCAAAGAGCACGAAAAATGGGTAGTATCATGCGTGGTAGCTTTGTTCTGACAAAGAGCTCCCGTTTGATACTCACAGTTTCGAATTCTCCATATCGCGGATTCAGGGATAGACTCTCCAAGTCTCCAGGCGTCGATTCTTATAATGATCGCTCAGAAATCAGAATACACTGACGTGGCTTGATCGGGTCGTCCAGGCTCCTAGTCGCGTGTGAATATCACCATCCAATCGAGCTCTAGTCATCTTTTTGGGGAGGAGACAGATGAGAGATGGGTAATGTGGCGTGGGTGGAGGTTCGAATCCTCCTCTCTGCGTATCGCAAATACAGAGCATTCACTTTTTAGTGGGAGACTTGACACACCTTGGCCTAGAATTACACTTGTTCTCTTTTTCCTGGATGGGCATTCGTAGGTGTTATAATTGGAGTCAACGAGCCAAGGAAATGAAATTATGTGGAGTGTCGTTTACATTTGAGGGAGGTAGACGCTGAGATTCAAGGTACTTGTAATGATTTATGTAGATTTTAGTGACACTAGATGAATTCGAAAACAAGTACGGCTGTGTGGAAGAGGTCGAGGAGAACGAATACTCAGAAATTGTCTTGCATGGCTCGAGAGAAAGGACAGGTGAACATTGAGGGGTCGATTTTGGTGTAAGGATCTAGACAGCAAACTTGAGTCCGACTACGAATGTAGAAATCCATTAGGCATCAAGCGTCTTGATTTTTTCCGACTCGGAGAGCAGAGGAGAGGGAAAGACGGACCGGCCCGATATCCGGAATTTGTGGCGATCAGGGCAAACAAGGGCATACACATATCTTTACCTCCGACACACGCCAATCCCACTGCTACCATCGACTACACGACGGACGAAATATACGAACCTCGCAACTCTACACTTGCTTTTACGATAACGCAACGACTCTGGTGAGCTCTTTTCGCCAGCTCGCGATGTTGGTCTCAGTCATTGTGGCACGGGCAGGCTTCCATTACTGGTTGTCGAAGCAAGGGTGCGTCCATTCCAATGAACGTAGGGCCTCACTGAAGGTCCTTCAGGCGCAAATAAGACTGGATAACACGCAACCGAGGCTAAAGTAGATAAAGGTGCGTACGCTTGCATGTTATGGAGGCGTCTACTAAGACCACGCAGTCATCGTGGCGTCACCTACACGAGCTCCGCCACAAGACACTGAAGAGTGGGTCGACCGATTCGCCACACTCTTCTCGCCACCCACACCTCGGGCATCTCCCACGAACACCCCGGCCCCGCTCCTCCAATTCGACTCACCCCGCTCTCCAGACAGTGAATTCGGGGCCTTTGTATCTGTGCTTCCGTCCCAAGACCCGCTAACGACGACACCATTCCCGCCTACCGACGCAGAGCCAAGCACCCAACACATGTTCTTCTCAGAGGCGATACGGGCACATGAGCGGAATAAGCAGGAGGTCCTCGACGAGCTGCTACACAACGAAGACCATGCAAAAGATTCACACAATAATATAGCTATGGATGCAGTATCTATGAACTTGCGTACATAAAAATATTCGTGTTCCTGAAGCCTGGTGGAGGTGGCGAGGCTGTTTGAACGAAACTGTCTTCAAGGTCTAACGTGAACAAATACGACTCGGGGTCACTCCGAAATGTGTCTTTCGTTATTCTTTTTCTCTTTGTGGGACGTGTGACACCCAAGTGGACGGAAAACCACCTTTGCTAGGCTGAAGCCTGAGGCACGGGACAAGCGCAGGATTACTTAGGGTTATATACAGTACGAGAGCTGGCTGAGTAAGCTATGATGTTGTTGACTCGTGGGAGGCGATACAGCTTCCTGATGCACGCTACAGAATGCCCACCACGCATTCCACTTCTACTTCCAACCACCATGTCCCAAGTCTACCTGCATTCGAGCACTACGTCCTCAGTCATTATGCCTTTGACTACCACACGCACAGTCCCCGTGACGGCTATGCCCATCGCACCCAGGGTAACACCATTTTTGAATCGAGTCAGGGAAGATGGTGTAGATGCGTCTGTCAGTGCGGTCGAGATTGTCAAGGTGAACGCCTGACTTCGGTGCAACCTGTGCAGGAATGTGGCTAACACCTTCACCCTCTAGCTCATCGCCGATGCAGCGAGTTCTTCACCATACGTGGGAATGGCTGCCGGAATCCTTGGTAAAGTCTTGACATTGATATCTAAAGACAAGAGAATAGAGAAGTCGAAATGTGTATTGTCAAATGTTGTGCTCGGTTTATTTCCGAACTTTCAAAGCATACGGATGCACGGAATATTACCCAATCGCCCAACTTCAAAGAATTTCAAGCGTGAGTAATAGACCTGTGTTGGACTTTTGCCTAACATGTAATGACAGGAATCTGGAAGAAATACAACGTCTTATCGAAACAAACCCCAGGAAGGCTCGCTTCATTTTAAAGCATTGGCTTTCAGCGGACAGCTATGCTACAAAACTACAACGTCTTCAAACTAGGGTCGGGGATGCGCTGAACATTTACCAAGTATGTATACTTTCTTCCTCGATGACATTCATCGTTGAATAAGATGCAGGCTACCATGATAACAGACGTTTACAACATCGTACAGCATCAGAACACAAGCTGTGAAAATCACATTCCTGATGCCCGCGAGGAGGATATCACGGTCTGTCTTGAATATAATTAAAGATGACAAGATTAATCCTTCTGTCTAGGTCATAAAATGCAATGATATCACATTGGAATATCAAATGCATGTTGGACGTGAAGGTTGAGTATACTCTGCTCAGGTTCACGGTAGACAAATGGCCATTGTTAAAGTCTTTGAAGGACGGGAAAATGAAGAGGTATGTCCGTGTATCCTACTTTTATTCTTCATGCAGTACCAATTTCATATGCCAGAATTTCCGTAAGACGATTGAATCGGAGAAACGTTTATGGTTTGTTTCATTCTCTCAAGATGGAGATGGTCTGTTTGGTAGTATTTCAGGCACCCAAATATTCTCTCGCTGAATGGACGGTCGGCTAGCACCGCCTGCTCACCTTTTACGGTATATTACACAAGTTGCGCCTCAAACCAATATTAAATGTGTCCCTCTACTGACATAAATGTTGAATAGATACGAGAGGGTCCGCTATACAGCATATCGCTAAAGTAGTTCCATCTGGAGTCGACAGTACATTCGCAGCAGGGGCGAGGTTGGTATGTGTAGCATCTCCATACTGCTTCTATGATGTTGAATGATAATACAGATAGCAGATCTTGCTGTACGTGTCTTGCCATAGGCAGTAGCACCCTCATGATGACAAAGCACTAATTCTTATTGTGGTCGTAGGACGCATTAGATTATCTATCTGACCATGGTATCTCCATTCTTTTCATCAGTATCTGGGTAACTACAGTCATCGCTAAGTTCCCTTAATATGTTGATACGAGGTTTCTAGAATTACTTCGTGTTCATGGAAGGGGAGAAAGCCGTCCTTTCATTCAATGCGTCTGAAATATTGTATTCCGAGGAAGCATCTCCATTCAACTCAAGCGACAAGGCAGTCAATATGCTGGGTGAACTGTGTTCTAAGGTAAGGAATAGCTCGTTCGCTTTGGAATGATGATTAACTCTCTTGTTACTTTAATTAGATATTTAATTCTGCCAACGGAATATTATACAGTGAGCATGGTCACTATACAAATCAATAGCTTAGCGACTTCATTTTACCTATAGATGATTACATAGCCCCCCTTGACGACAACATTATGGGGGAGGAACCTTCCAGTGCGAGTGTCGGAAGACAGCTTGTCGGTATTGATCCAAATATTCGCAGTTCCGATGAAATGTCCGAAGCTCCTGCAGTGCCGCCTCGCCGGGAGATCAAATGGCAAACGTTGCGCCAAGGTACAATCACCTTGAAACATATGTCGCAGCAATATCGAAATGTGCTCATATCTTCAACCCCTTTGAATCGTGCCATACGTTCCACTGACGCCTATCGGATCCGGCATCGATGCAGAGGGTATCGGCGAGAAGAAGTCATATTTACGACATCTGCCATGGACTGTGAGGTAGTCACCAGTACAATGCATTTTTCTAAGCGATGCCCCATTTGTGGAGAGTACCCCAACATGGGTTTCTTTCATTGCAGGTGCACAAAATGTATGTGTTAATCAGTTCCGAAATGGACATGTTGCTAAAAATGTATAGTTGATGACGGTATTACTCCTATTGTTCAATGCGCCCAATGTTCCACATGGGGACATAGCGACTGCATGAAAGCAATTGATGTCTGTCCCTCGTGTCACCTCGAGAATGCCCTAAAGGTAAAACCTATCTTGGTTGTTTTATATTCATGTGCTTATACACCGATGCTACCGACAGAAGTACTTTCTTACATCTCGTCTCATTCAGGTGGAGTGTGCAAAAAAAGCCTCATTGTTAAAAGAAGATTAGTAGGTCTCAGTTGGCGGAGCATAGGCAAAAATGAGTGTATATTGACAATGTATAATACCTATTGATAAAAGAATACGAGTAAGTCTGTAAACGAGTGTAAGTAAGTTAAGTAGTAAATACAGTATAAGTATACGTACCTCACTCGGCACAGCGTAGGCAAAAACGACTGAGGTATAAGGTAACTACGGCGAGGTTTTATATGTACGATCGGGTAACGACAGGAGGTGTATTATATATAGTAAGTAGGAACAAAAAGGAAAAGACAATTGAAATGAAATAGGGTATTATATACAGTGAGATGGATATCCTCCAACAATGCCCATCATATCAATGTGGCCGTGGTGAGCGTCGCGAGGCAAAGGCTTAGGACAGATGATGACCATACATTCCTCATAGAGATGACGGGAGGGCCGTTATCATACGTCATTTTTGATTATGCACTATACAAGTATTTGCCTCGTCCCTATCTTCATTTGTCCTTATGCTGACTCGCATATGCAGGAAAAATCGAACATCTACTACGAGCTTGACTACCTCAGACTACACCGGAGCATCACACAGCTCTGTCTACCAGTCATCATCAATTCCTGCCTCCATAGGACCTTCATCTTCAGCAGTGACTTCGTCCACAAAATCAGTCACAGCATTGGCAGCCGGTATTACTGTAGGGATCTTCGCATTGATAATATTTGCTGTTTTTCTTGTCATACACCTTCGTCAACGGTGTCGAAGAGTAAACCTATCCACGAGGCAGTCCTTCCTTCCACCCCTTTGGAAAATCTGACAGCGTGATCCTATTCTTGTTGGAGAGTTCCAAGGAGGCAGTGAGAAGATAGCCGAAGGTTCAGGAGATCTCGAAATGTACCAAGGAGGGAATGTTTTTACAACATAGGGAGTTCTAAAAAGGATTATTGTTATGTGTGGTTAGGTGGAAATCGTTTCTGTGGCGTCTGCATGCACTAAGAACTTTGACATCATTCTAGTGACTTCTGCTGTATATCATGGAAATTATATTTTGCTCGTCCATCCATCCTTCCCATTGAGTATATATCATCTGGTTCTAGTTACTCCGCATTCCATCTTCAATTTTTGGACGTAACTTCTAGCAGCCCTCTCGTCCACTTCAGCAGGTATCCTGCTTTTTTTTTTTGCTGCTATTTCTTTGTCAAACGCTGCAAATTGTCGTAGCAGACATATTACTGAAGGTGGATCCGTGAATACAAATTTCCGATATGTCCACAGTTTCTTCATCTCAGGGATCTAGTATGATAGTTATCACTGGCAGCAGCGCCTCGTACCCCAATGATTGGTGTCACAGGCACAGATAATTTTAGCTCTAACGAGGAAGAGATTGTTTTACTAATTCTCTTCCTACAGTTTTGGAAGGGAAAGTACCTACATAATCTTATCAAGAGGCCAGAGATACCAGTCGGGCGTTTGATCCCTCCTCCAAGCCATTATTCGATTCAGCGGAGCCCCATTCAACTCCCCCTCCTCTCCGCGTCGACTAGTGTTTCACTAACGACGCCAGCTCACGTTTTATATATGTATGCAGGGTGAACAAGAGGTATTTCGACGGCATGTTCAAATCCAGGTACAAAGGAGGGACGCATGCGCCGGCTGGACCGTTCGCGTGATGCCATGTCGGCTAAACTGCCAAAGTGTAATGATTTACAGGAAAGGGCTAAAGAATGAATCGACGCATTGGAAGATGAACAGTTCATGTGATACTCGTTGACTGCTTCGATACAAAACAGTTTCAAGATTATATGAGAACTGCCTCACACAATCCGTTTATTCATGGCAGCTGCGCATATCTAAAAAACTTCGCTGCCTGCATGAACTACCTCATTGAAAGGCTGCTCCTGTAGAGGCAGCCTCACTGGAATGACTTACGAGATCCAAGAGAACAGGAACGGGGTATATTGTGAAGACAAGCGTACAGGCGGTAAGTAGGAAAGCAGCGTGAAAGTGGGAGGGAAGGAAGAAGAGAGAAAGATAGTAAGGCTACCTACGTGTCGACGTATATATATATAATCTATATATATCTTGCTGGTCATGCCGAGCTGTCCGATCTGTTCCCGGGTGGGTCCTGCGGTGCTATATGCGTGCATTCGGTGTCGTCGTTGTAAGCTATGCTTACACTCTCCCCATCCCCGAGAAGAGCGGCGGTACTAGCAGGGTCGAAGCGAGATTTCTCGCGGAGCCAGACATCAAGAGCTTCGCAGTCTTCAAGTTCGCGTCGAGGCAACCATTCGTCGTGTGAGTCAGGGAACCCGACCCAGTGTACAAGGTATTGGAAACCGCGGCCGCGGCGTCGTTCATCCACAATCTTATCAATTAGCTGTTCCTCCATCCCATCTTCTGTTACTACAGGAGCAGGCCGGGGCGCATCTCGATGAGGAAAGAGACCAGGGTCGTTCTCCAAATATTGTCGTAACTTGGAGACATGGAACATGTTGAAGCAAGAGGGAGAGTTGGGCATATCTAGAGTGTATGAAGACAGATCGTGGTTAGCATGGGTAACGTAGTAAGGACCGTCAAATCTGGGCATGAATTTGGCCACTCTGTCTGATTGGCTCTGTGCATAGTCTCGTCTACGATGGAAAGTATTCAGTAGTACACGGTCTCCAATGACTGGCTTAAAATCAGGAGTACGATGGCGGTTCGCTTGATGAGCCATGTTTACCTTTGCAGAGATCAGGTTGTCAGCCGCTGTCTGAGTATCGAGTAGAAGTTTTGCAATCAGTTCTGCAGCACGAATATCCTCCTCAGGGATCGTCGTCGGGAAAGAAAGTGGTACCAAGGGTGGAATCAAACGAGGCGAACGGCCCAAATGCAAGTGGAAACCAGAGAATCCAGTGGACGAGTTTATAGTGTTCATCATATTAAAACGTATCCTTGGGAGGGCCGCAACCCAGCCCTTCTGAGCACGATCGACATGGTAACGGATGGACTGTATAATCGTTTTATTAGAGCGCTCAGACGATCCGTCTGTTTCAGGATGAAAAGAAGAGGACATAGCAAGTTTGACACCGGTAAGTTTGTGAAGCGCACGCCAGAACTTTGAAATGAACAGTTTATCACGATCAGATATGATTTCGAGGGGTAACCCATTTTCGCAATACCAATTGTCGAAGAAAAGTTGTGCCATCCCTTCCGCAGAGAGGTTCGTACGGCAAGGTACGATACGTACATCAGCGCCTAATCGATCTGTGAACGTTGCCAAACAATTAAATCCAGAATCCTCTGGTAGGGGGCCAACAAAATCGATGGCCACGCTGTCTCCACGCTTATCGGGTACAGGTAACGGGTGAAGAGGGCCAGGGACCTTTGTCGTTCTAGACTTATTGCGCTGGCATGCCTCGCATGAAGGGATATAAGAGTTCTCGAGATCACGATGCATATTTGGCCAGTAGTAACCATCACGTAGAGCACCGTAAGCCTTATCTGCTCCAAAATGGCCCAAGGAGTCATGTGCAAGGCGGAAGAGTTGTTCGCATACATTGCCAGAATGAGGAATAAGCAGTCGGTCACCAATGTACCACAGGTCATTGACATTCTGTACATTGGGTAATATCTTTTCACCCAAAACAAATTTCTTGCAAAAGTCGTCAGTGAGGTATCCAGCATGTATTTCCTTCAGGATCTTCTCATCCGCTGCAATCAGGAGCTTGGATTGCATGAGGGGAGCAACATTAATGGGAACAGGGGAACGACCAGCCTCAAGCCAAGATTTCCAACAGTCAATCTCTGAAGGGTCAATGTCAGTGACAATTTCTGCAGGGTTGTCTGGTAGTCGAGAGAGAGCATCGGCAACAGTATTGTCCTCGCCATGAATATAATTGATGGTCATGTCAAACTGTGCCATCTCTTCCATCCAACGAGCCTGCCATCGTGATAAGGCCTTCTGGGTCTGAAAGTTCTCAAGAGTACGATGATCTGTGAAAACTTGGAACTGGTTGCCAAGGAGGTCAGCACGCCATTTCTTTAAGGCACGAACAATTCCGAGAAGCTCCTTTTCATGCACAGGGTAGTGCAGCTGAGCACATTTCAGTTGCATCGAATCATAAGCCACAGGCCTTGCTGTTTCCCAAGTGGGACCCCAAGACAATACAGCACCAGTTCGTTTGTCGCTAGCATCAGTGGTGACAAAATTTTTGTTCTCCCCAGGGTTCAGGTGGTCAATAACTGTAAGGCAATCAGCCGAAACAACGAGCTTCTTGATTGCGTCAAAAGCAGTCTGATGCTCATCCGTCCACTTGACAGGAATATTGTTCTTGACCCCAGTCAAAGGCGTCAAGACAGCAGTGAACTCAGCCAGGTTCTGCAAGAAAGTAGCCAAATACCGCACAAGGCCTAAGAAGGCTCTAACGTCACCAGCAGTTTTGGGTACAGCCCAGTTTAATATGCGAACGACCTTGGAATTATCAGGCTCAATGCCTTTGATGGAAATTTTGTGACCGAGGAACTTCAGTTCATAGCGAAAGAACTCTGATTTCTTAGCATTGCAGTACAACTTCTCTTTACGTAGACATTCAAGTATCAGGCGGACATGTTCTTGATGTTCTTCAAGTGACTGGGACCAAATGATGATATCATCAAGATAGATGTGGCAGATCTTTCCGATGTGATCGCGCAGTGCATCGTTAACACGTCTCTGATGTACTGAGGGCGAGTTCTTCATTCCTTGTGGCATTACTGTCCATTCGTACAAGCCAAAGGGCATAGACACCGCTGTAAGGGGAATACTGTCTGGGTGCATCCGAGTATGGAAGAAGCTGTCGGTCATATCAAGCTTACTCCAAATTTTACCATTACCGGCATCAGCAAGTATGTCATCAATGCGGTGTAGCGGATATTTATCGGTTACAATGTTTGCATTCAGTTCACGGTAATCATTTACCCAACGAGGGAGCACAGTTGTATCAGGCTTAGGGATGAGGAATGCAGGGGATGCATGAGGAGAAGAAGATTCACGAATCCTTCCCGCATCCAAGTGCTGTTTGATCAACGTCTGCCAAGCGGCGCGGAATTTTCGAGGACAGGCATACGAACGGGAAGTGATTGTTTTCTCAGCGTTTTTGAGTTCAATCTTACAGGTAACTTTGTCAGGCATTTCATCGACATGTGGCAAAGGTTGGAATATGTCCTTGTATGTCTTCTTAACGTCAATCTCTAGTTTGCTGCAATGATCAATCAATGCTAAGCATTCAATTCTTTCACGGACGGCAGCAATAATATCGAAAGGTTTGATGGGCTCACAGTGAGCATCAATTGAATCACGTATGGATTTACAACGTGTGGTAAGTTCAGTACGAAGTGCAGAAATATTTTTGCGTGTAGTTAACAATGAATCTTTCAAGCTAGGACGAGGAGGTGGTGGCGGTGGTGGACGAACAGGGTGTAACAGGTCAAAGCCAGACGGTTCATGTATCGCAGACCTACGAGCGGAGCTGATAGTAATATCGTTATAGGATAAGAATGGCAGGCCGAGAATGATATCCGTACAAAGTCCTGGAGCTATAATGGCACGTGTAGATCGAGCGGAAAACAAGTTATCAGCGTCATGGAGCTGTAGTAAAACATACTCAGTCAAAGCAGACTTAGACGAGGCAGATGGCAGGGCAGTATCAATTGTTATCGGTGTATGTAGACGGCGTTTTCGAAGTCCTGATTGAATCACGATCTCCGGTCTGATAAGGACAAAGGGTGAACCAATGTCAAGCATAGCCGTAACAGGGACACGGGCGAGATCAGAGGACAAGTTATGGTCTGAGAGGGTGCAATGCCAGAGCAAATGTGCTTCAGCGAGGGGAGAAGAATCGCTGTCAGGCGAACTAACAGGAAGGGCACCAACATGGGCCTCGCCTTTGTGGGAAGTGTAGGACATGGTAGCCATGGTAAGTTTGGGAAAGGAGTCCACGTTGCCGTATTTGAGAGAGGTTCAAATGATGTACAACGTTTGGTTCGAATTTTGAGGGATCAACGGGCGAGAATTCTGCCAGCGGTTCGAGTTCAAAAGTACTAGCGAAGAGCGAGTTCAAAGGGATCAAAGGACGAGGTATTCGAGTTCAAAAGATAGCGAAGGGCGAGTTCGAAGAGTTCTACGTTCGGTTAGCGCCCCGTTCGATGTTCAAAAAAAAAGTGAAAGGCTGCTCCTGTAGAGGCAGCCTCACTGGAATGACTTACGAGATCCAAGAGAACAGGAACGGGGTATATTGTGAAGACAAGCGTACAGGCGGTAAGTAGGAAAGCAGCGTGAAAGTGGGAGGGAAGGAAGAAGAGAGAAAGATAGTAAGGCTACCTACGTGTCGACGTATATATATATAATCTATATATATCTTGCTGGTCATGCCGAGCTGTCCGATCTGTTCCCGGGTGGGTCCTGCGGTGCTATATGCGTGCGTTCGGTGTCGTCGTTGTAAGCTATGCTTACACTCATCCAGGAATCAAGTACAACTCCTAACTAAAACGGCTAGTACCATCCGTCCTACCTTCCCATCTACCCCGACGAAGAGCGTTCGGCAAGGCATCTTTTCATACTAACGGATTTCAATTCTCACAGATCCAGGTTCAAGACTCCTCCGAGTCGAGAAGCGTGCATTTTCAGATGCTCCGCCCGGAATTCTGGATGCCCCGCCGTTCCACGGGGCAAATCCGGATACAAAAGCACCCACCCGTAAGAACCTGGTAGGCTCTCGAGTCTCGTTTAAGAATTTTCCCCCACTTACCCAAGTTCATCGGTACCTCCTCAGAAAGCACCCGATATCAACCCCCCCCACACAAGAAACAATAAACTGCTCATGTCGACGATTTTCCTCTTATCTGAGAGGACCCTACATCCTGAGATCGAATCCAGGCCACTGGCGAGGGGTAAGGAAATCCTTCGTTTTTGGAAGGAAAGCTTTGCTTATCTATCATCTACTTCCGCGTCCCAGTTTGACTTGGATGTGAAGAGCAATGTAGGGGGGGGGAGGGCAAGTCAGTCCTCATTTACGATTATCCTCGAGCTTTCTCTTCGTATCATTAATGAATGCGACATTCGGAATATCGACACGTTGCGCACCCAAGGCTAACATGGCTGCGGGTGAACCCCTCACCTCAGCGATTTTAAGCTTTCTTGCTCATGTTCGCTTCAGATTTCCACGCCTTTTTGAATGGAAATTGAGTGTGGTACTATAGCATGCGTTCCGTGACTTGTACTGCAGAGAGACGTAGGTTTAGCGCCGCCACAGATGCTGCTTAGCAAGGATATACGTGTTTAGGGCGGGGGGTAGTGAGCCAAAGTCGAGCAAGTACCATGAAAGAAGACCGCCTCCTCGGACGCTGAATATTGGTAGGAATACGAATAACGTATATTGCAAACTGTATATTTTCCGAGGCAAAAGAGGCATTTGGTAGCTCCATGGACGCATGGGTGAAGTCGCCATACAAGAACCCATCTCCCGCTAGCATTAAAGCTGCGCGGATAAAAAGAAATCTACAGATGCCTTTCATCCCACCCCAACATGTCTATTTTCAATCAAAGAACAAGGTTCGACAAATGCAACCGAAACACGAAACACGAAACAGCAAATACCACCAAAGATCACCGTCCACGCCTACCCCACGGGCACCCAGAAAGGCACCCACATCTTTCCTGCCCCTCCGCGCATCATGCACCGTCCACCGCTAGCCCTTCTTCCGTGCATGTGCCGGTCATATTTTACGGTATTAGAGAATCCCAAGCCGGTTATGTGAGGTGTGCATGTGTTAGGAATCATTTGTTGTAGGCCTCTGCGATGGGCCGCAGAGCTTCCACGGTGTTCTAGTGACCTCTGCAGGGCTCATATTTCGTTTGCAGGGAGATGCCGGAATCGTGTGGTACGTCACATCCATAATCACGTTCTGCTCGCCTGCCCATGGATGCATGTACTATCCAGTCCTCCTCATTCTCATACTCGACTTTTTCGATTTTTGGATGTAACCTCTCACAGCTCTCTCCGCCCGCCGCCTGTCCCCCCTTTAGCATGCAATCTCGCTATTTCTTCCTTTCGTTACCATATCGCTCGCTTGCAGTGATTCATCGATGCGAACCTCCGATAGCATCTTCGTCTGCGGGATCGCGCGTAGCTCAGTCCCTCCCCCCCACACCTCCAACGAAAACGGTCTCAGACCCGTATTCCAACCCACAAGGGGCCATCCATTCCCACCTCCACCCTGGAAAAGAAAATACCCGCACCTTCTAGCAAGCACCCCAGCGCCCCACAACCCGGCTCCCGTTCATACACGGTATGTTGACGGAGTGTTGAAAGGGAGGTAAGGGGGAGGGGTGGATCGTTCGTTCGTTCGGGGTGGGAGAGTGTTGAGGGAGGGGATTGCGGGGCAGGGTGTATCTGTCTGCTTGTACGTCAGAATACGCCGTCACCACCCCCCCTGCTACCTTGCGGCTGGTGTATCTCTGGATCAGCCAGAAAAACGCTGATGTCATGTATGGTAGCTTTTTTTAATTCTGATTCGGCACGCCAGTTTTCGATACTCTCGGTTTCGAATTCTCCGGATCAATTTTTTTTAGGGATCGACTCCAAGTCTCCAAGCGTCGATTCTGAGAAAGCTCGCGCCGAAGATGAGAGTATGTGGACGTGGCTTGATCGGGTCCCTCCAAAATATTAAGCAGTCGTGTGTGAATAGTACTATTCAATCCAGCCATGGTTAGCCCTTTTGTGTGTGTGTGTGTGGGGGGGATGGGAGACAGATTGGAGATGGGTAATGTGATGCGGCTGGACGTTCGAATCCTCCTCTACGCGTATGCGGTGTAATAGATTATTTCGATTTTTAGCAGGAGACTTGACACAACTTGTCCGAGAATGGCACCAGTTCTCTCTCCTCTGGGATTCTCGTTTGTAAGCGTAATAATTCGAGTTGACGAGCAAACGGGATGGAATTATGTGGGGTGTCGTTTACATTTGAGGGAGATAGACGCTGAGATACAAGGTACTTGTAATGATATATGTAGATTTTAGTGACACTAGATGAATTCGAAAACAAGCACGGCTGTGTGGAAGAGGTCGAAGAAGAGAAACTGTCTTGCACGGTTCGAGGGAAAGAAGAGGTGAATATGGCGGGTTCTATTTCAGTGTAAGGTATGAAGGCGATAGCTGTAGTCAGACTGCAGATGTGGTAATCGACTAGGCACGGAATGGATTGATTTTAATGACTCGGAGAGAAGAGACTGTGTAAAAGGGGCCGGCCCGATAACCGAAATGTGTGGCGATCAGGGCAAACAAGGGTATACACACATCCTTACCTCCGACACGCCAAAGCCACTGCTTTCATCGACCACACGACGGACCAAATATACAAACCTCGCGACTCTAAACTTGCTTTGACGACAAAACAACGACTCTGGTGAGCTCTTTTCGCCAGCTCGCGATGTTGGTCTGAGTCATTGTGGCGGGGACAGGCTTCCATTACTGGTCGTCGAAGCAAGGGTGGGTCCATTCCAATGAACGTCGGGCCTCACTGAAGGTCCTTCAGGCGCAAATAAGACTGTATAACACGCGACCGAGGCCTGAGTAGATAAAGGTGCGTACGCTTGCATGTTATGGAGGCGTGTACTAACACCACGCAGTCATCATGGCGTCACCCACACGAGCTCCGCCACAAGACACTGAAGAGTGGGTCGACCGATTCGCGACACTCTTCTCACCACCCACACCCCGGGCATCTCCCACGAACACCCCGGCCCCGCTCCTGCAATTCGACTCACCCCGCTCTCCAGACAGTGAATTCGGGGCCTTTGTGTCCGTGCCTCCGTCCCAAGACCCGCTAGCGACGACGCCGTTCTCGGCTGTGGAACCCGAGCCGAGCACGAGCCACCCGTTCTTCCAAGAGGCGACACGCGCGCACGAGCGGAATAAGCGGGAGGTCCTCGACGAGCTACTACGCAACCAAGACGATCCGTTGTACCAGCAGCCCACACTCGACTTGGATCTCGACGACGACTTTTTCGCCGCCAAAACATCGAGCACCTCCTCCTCGCTCCTGTCCATCGCACCCTCATCCACGCACCGCCACTCCCCTTCATCACGCGCGCCAACACTCTCTGCAGTCACCCCCGCACCGCCCATAGCCTCCACGTCATCCGTCTCATCACCCATCAGCCACGCGCAGACGCTCCCATCTCGATGGATGAACACGTTCCTCCCCCCACGTGCCCCGCCCTCGCCCTCCGCACGCGCGAGCCTCGACTCCCTCTTCGACCACCACACCGACCCACCCCGCCCGCACTCCGTCGTCCCCGTCGAACTCACCCACGACACGCCCTTCGCACCCCACGGCAGCGCGTCCGAGACGTCCTCGGTCGTGTACATCCCTCCCAGCGGCGCACCCGGCTACCGCGGCGAGTCCTACAACTGGGACAAAGGCTTCTCCTCCGACCTAGAGGCGCAGCTCGCGAACAAGGAGAACCGCCACGAACGCGCGCCGTCGGCCCCTCCGCTGAATATGGGAGACAGCATCGAGAAGAAGATGGGCGACGTCGAGCTCAAGGGGAGGCGCGACGGGACTCTACGCGTCCTCGAGCCCACATTGGCTAATTCCGTAAGCCGTCCTTCTCTATGATGACATCTAATTAATCGCATGCAGATCCGACCACACCTCCCTGCACTGTCCCGTCTGCCTCGCACATGGACGCTCCTCTACTCCCTCGACCAGCACGGCATATCCCTCAACACTCTCTATTCCCGCTCCGAGCAGACCAAGCCCGCAGGTGCACTCGTCTTTGTCAAGGACGACGGCGACACCCTCTTTGGCGCCTTTATAGCCGACGGTATACGGCAGAGCAGGGGACGTGGTTACTATGGCAGCGGCGAATCGTGCGTTTCCCTCCTTCCCTCACATTCTCGCTAACATACCCTCCAGATTCCTATGGCGGTACGCCAACACGAAGCTCTCCGTGTACAAAACCACAGGGAGGAACGACTACGTCGCACTCTGCGAGCCAGACTACCTCAGCTTCGGGGGCGGGGACGGCTCCTATGGGTTGTACATCGACAGAAGCCTGCTCGAGGGCTCGTCAGCCCGGTGTCTGACTTTTGCGAACGACGTCCTGTGTTCGCCGGGGAGGATGCGTGCTGGAGGAGCGGTGCCGTTTGAGTGTGTCGGGCTGGAGGTCTGGCGCGTAGGGTAGAGTGCTGCCTTCTTTGTAAGAGACCATCTGTAGTCGCAGCGCGAGAGCGTAGTGGTCAACACGGCTCGCTGGGGATTCGAGTCCCCCCTTGTGTACATTCGACGTACCCATTTGAGCGCTATCACACGTAGCAATGCAGGATACTTTTTTGCTCAGAATGGCAGAGATATTTGTACCGACATCCAAGAACGTTTCTTTTCCTCGTCTTTGAACGAGAGGAAAACCCGTGGAACGTTTGCACATGTGGGGGGGGGGGCGAATTGCCCGTAGCGGGTAATACATGGGGTTCGATTCACAGACTTGGGTATAACCAATCTTTATCTGAAAAGAAATCGAACCTTTGGAGTACGAAGGGGGGGCAAACGCACGCCCGCAGTAATACCCGACGGCGCAGAGAACTAAGCAAATACGGGAACCCCCACATAACAGCGTATGAACCCTACCCTTCCTCGCGACGTCGACCTGTCTACAATCCTCTCTGGCCCCACGGTGCGAGCCTAGTGCTCACTGCGGACCCTCCAAATCCGAATCCAAGTCATCAAGTCTGATCCTTCCTTGCGTATATACATACATGTACGGACGAACCATCTTCCCAGCCCTGCCCAAACAGACGAATACGTATACCCAACACTGCTTTTTTCGTTCGAGATCACACACACTTTTTCTTCTTCTTGTCAGTCGGGGGGGGGGGGGACAGCCTCCTTCTTTCTCGAACGCGAGGGTGGTATAAAGGTAGCTCGCGTAAGGGTTGATTTCCCACCCGTGAATATTTCTCGTGGATTCTCTAGTAACCCCAAAAGTGAGGGAAACCGTCGTGGAGGCTAGTGTGAGTAAGCTCGGAACGTTACCCTTTCATCGTATAACCATTGCATAGACAGAACTGTTAATCCGCTCCACCGTCAACAAAAACCAAAATTTCAAAGACTACTCGTAACTCTAAATTATACAACCTGCCCCCCCCCCCCTCAGCCCAGCCAACCACGATCCCCTCCCCTCCCCTCCCCAACCTAACCTCCCAAAAAATGCGCCAGACCGATATCAAAAAAAAGACGCTTCCAGAAAAATAACAGCAGTCACTCGTACGACATTACCATACAGGGGAATCCGAGAACCCCCCTCCACCCATGTAACAGCCATCCAACTACCTACATCCTCACAATGACTCGCCTTCATACTCACTCTTCCCTCTTGGGTTTTCACTTTGCCCCCACCACCGAGCACCGAGCACGCCGCCCAGATTTCCTTGGGGGTTTCAAGAGTTTCCCCGAGTCCCCCCCCTCCCCTGATCGCCTAACCAAGAGCCCCCGGGTTCGAGGCTGGGGATGGGATAGGATGGGGATGGACCCCTCCATTCAATGCGGCACCCTGGATTTCTTTTTGCATACTCAAACAAAACAAAAAAAAAAAAAGTCCAGTCTCATCACGAGTCGCAAGGTAAGAAAATGTTTCAATATAGATTTAGCTTAGTATGCTGGACACGTTCATCCTACAAACCCAGAGAACGTCGTCCAACTAGGAGATCCCTCGGAGCCAAAAAAAAAAAAATTTGGACTTGGAGTCAAAAACTCGGCAGAGAAACATACCACGGCTCAACAGGCCCAGGGGAAGTCGTCCAATCCAAAGACTCAGCCCATAGCCGAAGGCTGACGGGTCTAGGGACCAACCTACCCATGAATGTCGCCGCGTATTCCGCTAAAGAACTAACCTGCCACCCTTAGCCTTGGAGAAGGGTATCGACTCCTCCTCGTCATGACGCTCCAACTCCAACACACGCCTCGCCCTCCTCTCAAGACCCTATCGCACACCCTTTTATGTATCCCACTCCAGATCAACCACCTCCATCCCTCCTTCCAATGGTGGATAACGAAGCCATCGTAACTTCAATCTACCATCATTCAGAGAAGACTTTCCTATCCTTGCGCAGCTACAACCAAACACCCCCTCCGCGCCCAGGAATGAACCCCTTATTCCTTGTCCCCTGCAAAAGATTCGCCCACCAAGGCCAATCTCCCAAGCCCCTCAAGAGCGAGGGTTCCACCTCTACACCGGCTCACCACAGCACTCGTTTCGTTTTCCCCACTTTGCCCTAAATCATAATCACGATTTCCCAAAACCCATACCTAGGCTTTCCAATGTAGACATTCATTCCGCTTTCATCGATTCTACCCTCAGCTCCGTACGTACGTATATGTATCCCAAACACCGCTTTCCCCGCTTTCGCGTGTGTCCCCAAACCCCACAACTTGCAAAATGACCGGCGTACCCAAAAGGAAAACCCACCCCATCTTCCATCTTCTCTTCCCAACCTTTCAGGTGAGTAAGGCCCTACGACGATGACGACTCACACACTACTAGTTTCTGCAGCATTACGTCCCCCCTCAAATCCTTGCTAAACCCCTCTAGATCCCTCGAGTCCGTACCCCATCATATAACCCGCTCTGTCAATTACATCGAAACAAGGAAGCTTTCTCTACCTCTATTTTCATCATTGCATACACCCCCTCCCCCCTCCCTCAAATGCATCATGGAACGAGTTGGGGAAAACGTTACTTCGAGCAGCCAACATATTCCATCGGACTAGCGAGCGACCCACTCTCCTTGCAGCTTACATGCTTCTGACTGAAGGAGGGGAGGGGTTCGATGCGCACATGGGCGTGTAATTTTTATTTCTGCCCCTCGCCACAATCCGTAATTCGATTTCTACCTCCAGTGGTTACCGCCTATTTTTTCGTTTAACAACTTTTTGTCGCTTGTGAGGGGGGATGGGATATACGGGCGGGGCTAGCGTTCATTCCCCTTTGGGACGACCTGGGAGGAAACACAAAACACTCAGCTTTCATTCCGACTTCAGTATGCTATACATGTAACATGGCCTTTTTCCGCTTTCCTACCCAAGCGCTTCACGACCATCTCTCTCGCCAGCGGGCACCACTAGTAAGAAGCTCTCAACGTTCGCCTAGTAACAAAGTGAGCTCTCAAAAAAAAAAATACACAGGAGAAAGAGTAGAATGGACGGCACACACCCCTAGCTCTGACGGCCCCAGAAATAGATTCAAACATCCCTGGTCCCTGGCAAAGGGTCAATCTCCGGGTTGAGCTCATACCGGATGCAGGTGACCCAGGATATGCTCAGTCGTACACTAAAAACCCAATTATGCACACGATCTGGTCCCGGGTCCGTATGTGGAGAGGAGGAATCAAACCTTCGCCCACACAGCGTCAGTTACATTAACCATGATCCCTCTTTTTTGGTCAGAACCGAAAGATCATCTAAGAGGGTTCGATCGAATTCATTATTAAAGAGGAATCTTCCCATTCTCGTATATGGGGCGTAATAGCGTACAAAAAAGGAATATTCTTACCCCAAGCGCTTCATGACCATCTAGGCTCTCGCCAACTGGCAACAACACCAAACACAGATCCGAGGTACAACTCAAGTTCTATTTGGGACTAGGCCACGTATCGCCATTGGATCGCTATATTGCGTCATACTTACAGCTCTCAACAGGGTTACTGCATAACGTCCACATGGCATCATGGCATCGTGGCATGATGTAGCCCACGTGTCAAGTTTAAGCGGTGGAATTTCCCTCTTGGGTGTAAGTTCGCTCTCACAGAAGTTATCTCGTCGCGCTTACGCCTACCTATATTTATCTCAGTGCGCCTACGTTCACATACAAATTTCTCAGTAATCAGCCAGTCCGCTGTGAGTTTACTCTTTCAATAGCTCTAGAGAACGCAGCAGTTGGTTCTTCAACTGTAACATCGTAACATTCAGACTAAATTCTGATACAGTAAACAGCAGTATATCAGTGCATAGACATCTGTAGGCGCCCTTAGCGGTGATGGAAGAGCCACACAAAACAGCACTATACAAATGTCCGGTGGGCTTTGGTACGCATCCCACATAACAGCAACCCAAAGCCATGCAATACGGAGGCCGCCGCACGGCCTACTTCAGGTCTTCGCGCTTAACAACATCCCCCTCGTCTCTTGAATCTTCCTCGTCCACTACCATCCTCTCACATCAGTGACGTCCCCCCCCCCCCCACAAACCATGTCTCCTACCCACCGCACCAGCCTCCGTCTTGCTACGTACAACATCCGATACGACAAAAGCCCAGACGGGATCACCATACCGGAGTCGATCTCCACTTTGGACAACCCTCTCAGAGAGCGCGGCAAGTTTTTGAAGCTGTCGGGGGAGCAGCCATGGAGCACCAGGAGGCTGCGTGTGGCAGAGTCTCTGTCGAGTGAGAATATCACTGTCGCGGGGTTCCAGGAGGCGTCGGAGAGACAAATGCGCGATCTGGACGGATTGTTCAGGGATGACTGGGGTAGGGTGGGTGGTTAATCGTTGTTTCCTTTGTGCGGGCGCTTTGAACTGATGTATTACCGGTAGGTCGGTGTGGGAAGCGCTGACGGGAAAGGCGGAGGAGAGTATTGTCCGTTATTTTATAAGAAGTCAGTCTACGCATGGCGGAAGAGATAACTCGATGTTGAACTGAGATACCCAAACAGATCTGTTGTCAGGCTGCTTTCGAGTGATACGTTCTGGCTCTCGTGCGTCCCCCCGCCCGTCTGTTCGGTCCTTGGCTCATAATGTCACAGCGACACTCCCTTCAAGCCGTCCAAATACCCTGGCGCAGACTACTCCCGACTGTGTACCGTGGCCCGTTTCAGTGCGAAGACTTGTGCCAAGACCAAGTTTACGGTATTGAACACGCATCTGGATGCTCGGTCAGACAAGCAGCGACGTCTTGGGGCATCGTTGATTCTGGCGAGGGCACGGTATGAAGCAGTGAAGTTCCGAAGTGCAGTGTTCGTAATGGGCGATTTCAACAGGTAAGGGCCATTCGAATATAGCTTTGGGAAGAGGTGTTCTTGACTTTCGAATATAGTACCTCTAGTGGTAAAGACTCCAGCGCTTATAAGATCATCACTGGTGCAAGCGCACCGGTAAACATTGACGCAAGATTTGCCGTAACGAGCGACGTCGGCCATCAGCTCCCAGATTTCAAGATGCTCGACTTGCGTGGTCAGGCACCGAGGGAGATGGTTTCCAATAATTTTGCGACATATACTGGGTTCAATAAGCCGTCTGACACATTAGGTTGGAAGAGGATCGATTACATTTTTGGAGGAAGTAACCTCAAGTGGTATGTGCACCTTGCATTCTTGGATAAATCCTTAATTTGATTGTTCTTCGCAGGAAATCGAAAGGGTACAAAGTTAGGAGTTCGCTGTCGGATGATGGAATTCTAGCAAGCGATCACCGCCCTGTATTCGCAGATGTAACTATCTGAACTGATCTTGCGACGATACGATTTCAAGCTATGCCATTAACTTTGACCTTGTGGTTCCTCAGATGAAATGCCATCTTTATTTAGTTCCACGTGTCTTCTTGGAAGCGCTGGGGCTATGCTTTGAACTTAGACGCTGAGATTCTATCATGTCGCCTCTTCCTTATTCCCAGCTGTTGCTTCTTCTCATCTTGCAATGATGACCTCCCGCCCATTTATTCACGAACCCCTCCTTACTGTGATCAAAAAATAATGGATCCACCGCAGCAAAAAAGAGACTAAATAGTAGCAACATATAACCGCATTTCAGTTCTAGTTCCTAGGACCCACGTTATTCGTTACTCGGTGTGTCCGTATCCAGAGCATGGTAAACTGAAACGCCCCGAGTTTGTCTGGAGAGTAGGGAGAGTCAAATGTGGCGAGTGGAGGCGGGCTATTCATGGGAGACGCCCGAGGTGTGGGTGGTGAGAACAGCGTGGCGAATCAGTTGATGCATTCTTCAATGTCTTTTGCTGGAGCTCGTGTCGGCGACGGTATCGATGACGCCATGATGGCTGCGTGGCCTTCAGTAGACGCCCCGTAGGATGCAAGCGTACGCACCTATATGTACTTTGTCAGACTTAATCACCTGTCTCCGTCGCGTATTATCCAGTTGTCTCTGCGCCTGGGTGCCTTTCAGTGAGGTCTTACGTTCATTAGAATGGACGTACCCTGGCTTCGATGGCTTAGGAATGGAAGCCTGTCCGTGCCGCAATGACTCAGAACAACATCCTGAGCTCGCAAAAATGGCTCACCAGAGTCGTTGTTTTATCGTATAAGTAAGTGTACAGTCGCAGGGTTTGTATATTCCGTCTCGCGTATGGTCGTTGGCAGCTGTAGGATTGTCATGTCGAGGAATAAAAACGCCTGTATGCCCTTGTCCTGATCGCCACACACTTGGTAACACCCATCCCGAGGTCCATCAAACTACTTGACACGAACCTTTTTTTTCAACCCGCAGGCTTCCAACAAGCAGGAGCGGAGGGGGGCCTCTTGTCAATGCATATTTCAATTCCGATCTTTTTAGGTTGCCTTGTACTACTACAATATATCCATAATTTGTTACTCGACGCATACCTCAGTCAGCCTTTTTCCCATTTCATTTATCCACAGCTCTTTTGTGAGCGGCAGATCCCGCGGTTAGTTCTCTTCGTTCTCTAGCATGCTCAGCTTATACACTCCCTCCTCCCCTCCCCTCCCCTCCCTCCCTCCCTCTCCCTCTCCCTCGCCAAGCACACCTCCGAACTCCCACTCCTCGAGCCACAAGCCGAATTCTGAACACATAGGAATACTCGTGCACGTCTCCCTGCTGAAAACGCTGAAACCCCGAACCCCCAAACCCAAACAAAAGCAGAGCACAGAGAAATAGGACGAAGAATCGAATGGTGCAACCACACCTCGCCGGCTCTCCGAACGAAGCATCCGACCTGGAGGCTGGAGCAATCGGTCACCTCGCGCTCCAAGGGGATGTAAAAAAAAAAGGAGCAACGCATCATTATCAATCAAGCTTTCTTCATTTCCTACAACTTTAGACGGAGGCACGATCCCTCGTCATCCTCATTCCTGAATCCTAAAAGCTGCACATCATCGACAATCTCCACTGACCCAGGGTACCTAGGCAGAAACGATTGTCCCAGTAACCGCCCCGCCAACCTCCGGGTTTAGAATCAATCGATTAACAACAGGGAACTGCTACCCCCGTACACGTCCAACCCCTCGCTACCTCGATCCCTCCTCCACCTCGATCGGGGGCCCATAGATTTCCTTGTCCAGCCCGGCGGTCTTCCAATTTCGACGAGCTTTAATATACGCACTGAAATAGACCGGGACGTGGGAAATCCCTACTCGAGTGTCTCGCGTGCGGCGGTACATGACGACTCGGGCTGTATACCCCGGCTCCTCCCAGAATCCCTTCCTTGAGCATAATGGTATTTGTCGATCTGCGCACTACATAGAACCGACGCGCCATGAGTCTGCAGAGAAATGGAACACCCCCGCGAAGAAGGACGTGACTCTCCGCCCCCCCCCCAAAAAAAAAGAAAGGAGAGAAAAAAGTTCCGAGTCGCTCATCTCCGTGATCAAATTCCAAGGCCAGTCCTATGAACCGTCCATCCATCCTCCTCGTCCCGAGTCATGCTCAGTGGAACGATCTGCTTGCTTCCACGTTCAAGTTCGCGGGGCCGGTTCGGAACTCGATATCAGCGCCCCACCTACACGCATCGCAGGGTTTATTGCCGTCCTCGCCCTCACGAGATATCCTTATCCTTAACAAAAAAAAAAAAAGGCAACCCCAATTCGTTCTTTCTCGCCCACAGAGAGGTCCGCCACCCCAATTTAAATGAGACGTCGCTTCAACTTTCGAGGATTATCTGAACGGGAATTCAGAATATGGCTTTGGATGCTTATTATTCCTTACTTATGGGACCCATCTCCAAGCCTGTCATTAATATGAACGAACCAATGTCAGGCGAGGAAGGTATGCACTGACCCGTGCCGTGCGTTTTCTGACTCTTCACAAACAAACAAAAAAAAGAAAGAAACAAAGGAACACCGTCTTTGAACTTGAATGCCCGCTCGAAACGGTAATCAATCATAGATCTGTGTATCCCACCTAAATGTATGAGATGTCAGTTCAAAAAATCATATACGAGGGGAAAGGCTTGGGGGGTTACCCTTAACAATCCTGAAATGGAACGCAAAGACCTCGCACTTCTCTTTCTACACACAAGTGAAATAAAATTGAGTGAGAGGCCCTACACCGTTGGCCTATCGAGAATCGAGATGGGCCTCGTAAACGACGCAGTAAACCGTTGATCGACCACATAGTAGTCCCCCCCCCCTCGAGTGACATGTTATTAACAAATCACAAACCAAACATGAATATGAACTCGTTCTGTGTTCCTAGAGCGAAGTTATGTCAGGAATCAAACACGAGCTAATTAATTCAATATATATAGGTTCTTAATGGCAACTCACACTGGGCTAGGCATCTTCAGTCTCCCAATCAAATCCAGGAATCAGGATTACAATTTCCCTGATTTCAAGTGAGGATTACGGAATGCCTTTGCAACACTTACTCAAAAGTTGACAACCTCTTACAGACTCCCATCAAACTCGACCGGTAGTCTCGAAAGGCAGCATTCACCTTTGGATGGGATGGGGTGATATCCCAGTGAGAGCCGGGCATTCAGGGGGGGGTCCGGGGAACGTATGCACATCAGCAAGCGGGCAAAGGGGGTCGAAGTTGGAATGACAAAGAGCCTCGCCATAACGTCCGTAAAGAGCACATGCGAAACAGGATCCTTGAGGTGATGTCATGTTTGGTTTGAAGTATGACGTCGAGAGGGATGCGTAACGACTTGACGACTCCAACCCGATGCTTACTTACCCCGTCAATAAAGATAAATCGTAACAATGAGTGTTCGAACGGATGAGGAATGGAAGGAACCAAAGCAGTAGTGACATTATGAGGGTTCGAATGTGAGGTCGGGATGTCACAACACGATTGTTTCTTGAGGGATTCAGCGATGCGTGTTCCGAATCAGAATGTTTGAAGCGCTTGCGAGAGATATGGTTGGCTGTGAGGAATAAGATACGAGAATCGACATTGGGAGGGCGGTAGTCTGAGTCGGGGAAGGAAGGGATGCATGGCACCAAGGTTATAGCGGCCGCAAACTGGTTATACAAGATGATTCAAGAAACTAGCGCACGCACGCATTGACGAGCGATTGAAAGCCTTCATCGCATCCTTCGTCAAGTGCCCCTCATTGGGCCCGAACACTTAGGGACAAGAGCTTCGAAAATAGACAAGGAAAGTCGCGGGAAGGGCTTTTAAGAAGGAAATACGAGGCTTTCCCGTGCTGTAGCCGAGTCCTTCCTCTCTGGGTATAGCATCAAGTTACGCCTTCACCATAACCCATTTCTATTCAAACCACATAGCTCCTATTTGCATCGTACAGCTTTCAACAGCACGGGTTATGCACGCTCAGTGCGTAGTGCTCACTTGTCCTCTGGCACTTCGTAGCCGCAAGATCGACGAGGAGTCAGATTTAGAGGAACTTCTTGCGACGAATATCTCCATGGGCATGATTTCGCTGCTAGTACTAGAGTCTGGTATTAACCTCCGTTTCCCCCGTTGGGACCTATTGATAATAGTCAAAGTGCAAAGCCGCATTATAACATTGCATGGCTGTCCATAGGCACCCTCGACGATACCAGAACGGCCGTATACTATACCATATAAATGTCCAGTAGGATACTCTTGACATCAGTACGCCTCCCGTATAACGCTTACCCAAAGCTATACGATACGGAGACACTACGCAGCCCACTCCGGATCTTCTTCGCGCTTAAATACTAAAACCCATCCTCCCCCGGGCCCCCTTCCCTATCTATCCCCCCCACAACCTCCCCCACAAGCCATGCCTCCCACCAACACCACCAGCCTCCGCATCGCCATATACAACATCGGCTACGACTCGAAGCCCGACCGGATCACCCTATCGGGGTCGATCTCCGCTCTGAAAAACCCCCTCGAGCAACCGGGCAGGTTTCTGGGGGTGTCGGGGGAGCAGCCTTGGAGCACGAGGAGGCTGCGCGTTGCAGAGTCTTTGTCGAGTGAGAAGATCGTTATCGCTGGGTTCCAGGAAGCGTCGGAGAGACAGGTGTATGACCTGGTTAAATTGCTTGGGGATGCATGGGCTTGGGTGGGTGTTTATTTATTTATTTTGTTGCTGTGGTAGTACTTTTTTGGGGCTGATTGATGTACACGTAGATCGGTGTGGGAGGCGGCGACGGGATGGAGAGAGGAGAGTATTGTCCGATATTCTATAAGAAGTCAGTCTAGGCAAGACGGAAGGGATGCTTTGTGTTGACTGGGATACACAGATCTATTGTCAAGCTGCTTTCGAGCGATACGTTCTGGATCTCGTTCGTTCACCCCCCTCTGTTTGATCCTTGGCTCATATCACACAGAGATACTCCCTTCACGCCCTCCAAGTACCCTGGAGCAGGCCGCTCCCGATTGTGTACGGTCGCACGGTTCAGCGCAAAGTCTGGCGCCAAGACCAAGTTTACGGTATTGAATACGCATCTGGATGCTCGGTCAGATAGGCAGCGACGTCTTGGGGCATCGTTGATTCTGGCGAGAGCACGGTATGAAGCAGTGAAGTTGCATAGCGCAGTATTCGTAATGGGTGATTTCAACAGGTTAGTAGTGTGTTCGATGTATCTTTGGGGAAAAACGTGTTCATGACTTTTTGAATATAGTGTCTCAACGGGTAAAGGCTCCGGCGCTTATAACATCATCACTGGCGCAAGGCCACCTGTGACCATTGACTAGAGATTTACCGCAAAGAACGACGTCGGCACTCAGCTGCCAGATTTCAAAATGATTGACTTGCGTGGTCAGGCTCCGAGAGAGAAGGTTTCTAGTAATTTTGCGACATATACTGGGTTCAATAAACCGTCGGATACATCAGCTTGGAGGAGGATCGATTATATCTTTGGAGGAAGTAACCGTCGGTGGTACGTGCACCTCGTCTTCTTAGATGTATCCTTAATTTCATCTTTCTTCGCAGGAAATCGAAAGGGTACAAAGTTAGGAGTTCGCTGTCGGATGATGGGATTCTGGCAAGCGCCCACCGCCCTGTATTCGCAGATGTAACTATCTGAACTGATATTTTCACGATACAATTTCAAGCTATGACATTAAAGTTGATCCTGTGGTTCCTCAGATAAAGCTCCATCCAACGTCATCTTCTTTTAGCTCCACGTCTCTTCTTAGACGCACCAAGGCTATGCTTTAAACTTAGACGCTAGATCTTAAAACAGCTTCTATTTATATTTTAAGGGCGTGAGTTTATGTTGTCGTGAGGGACAATAAACGTCACTGAGGACCACACCGGCTAAATCAGGTGCTATCATTTGGGCTAACGCGCCTCAAGCCCGGTTTCAGCTAATCAAGACTCAGATTCGGCTCATTAAGACTTGGCTCACCGGTCCAAGCGCCTTTCAGCCGAGTGGCGGCAACACTACACCCCAGAGGCTGTTGAAGGAATTGATCCTACGCCTAGATAGGAAACTACCCACTGCCTTGACCTTGGGGCTTGATATTGGGCTCATTGGGACATCAGTACTATGATTAGGTTTGCGTTTCAACGGGCTCCAGCTGTGTAGTGATCCCAACAATTTCTATTGATCAGTGCCTATTCGATAGAGAAAAGTACAGCCTTTGTAGATAAGCACTCATTCTACTTCACTGCCAACACCGTCGGACTGCGCGATGATAGAAGACAGAGAGACAGTGGAGTTTCTCCCCTCTCTCAGGTCACAAAGAAAACCACTCAAGCAAAGGTCAATCAATTCTGACTTACCTTCTTCAACTGTTCATTCTAATTAGGCGTGTTGCAAGACTTTGGGCACGATTCAGCAGTGGCACACCACTGATGATGGTAGGACTCCTAGTCATCTCTGCAGCGACGGCTATTCTGCACCATATCTATCTATCCTTTTTACGCAATCGAGACGTCAAACAGCAGTTCTGGATCAAGAATTCTTCAAACGCTCTGAGTACATCTATTCAATGGCTCTGTGCTGCATCGCTCTCTCTGTCGCTTACACAGGTTGTAAGAACGTTGTCTTTCACTTTCAAAATTTAGATTGACTACTTCCACAGACCTGGTCACTCATCCGTCGCCGACCTTTCACGCTCATCCAATTAAACCACTTATTTGGGCTACCAAATCCTTACCCAATTATCGGGCTCACACTGAGCATTGGAAGTAAATCATGGGGAATCATCCCTGTCATCGTTATGGCCGCAGCAGTGCAAGCGTTTACCCTCGTATCTATCCTAGCCCCCAACTCTCTAGCAGTCGGTTCGGCATCGCCAAGAAATGATGTCTTGGATGTACCTGCGATCTTCTTCAACACATCGAAAGAGGGTAGTGGCTGGACAACTGGATTTGGTGGGCTTGAGGATTGCACCGTAAGCACATCTTCAGCCTGGAAGCGAATTTTCGGACGCGCATTTCAGTCTGACAATCTCATCACATGGAATCCACCTGAAGGATGTCAGAGTGGGTGCAACTATACAATCGAGTACCCTGCACCTGCCCTACTTTGCTCAGATATCAGCGAGGATGAAATTCTTGGTAATGGGGATGCCGTTCAAACCTCAGACCCTTCGCAGCCTACCGTTCAACTCAGCAGTCCTTCATTTCTGATAGCTGAGTCGGTTTACAGCGCCAATTACTTTCTTAATCATAATGGAGCCTCCATTGCTCTAGCATGGCGTATACAAGACATTCCTGGAGCAGAAAAGGTTGTTGGTGGGGCTCGCTGTTCACTCTACAACACCACTCAAAAAGCTGTTGTATCATTCTCAAATGGCACCGTCACCATACTCCCTAGCATAGTATCCTATCATGAGCCATTCGGGCACTTCGGAGATACGACCTGCAACAAGCTTTCCGGAGATGCCGCGGACACACCTGTACTCGCCTACTACACAAGCTACTACGCCGTTACAGAGTGGCTCTTCCAACAGCTTGGCGGGAACATTGTATTTTTCCACGAGGGGGTTCTGGGAGGATCCAATGTCAGCACGGGCATTGTTACAAGCAACCTCTTTATGTTGAATGAACACGCGACACTATTCAGTTCTACGACGAGAGATATCAAAGGCGGACTTGAACAGATGCTTGTGAACTTTACTGTGGCACTGATGGCCTCCAGCACAGATAAAGTTGCAGTTCAAGCATCGGTCTCCCAGAATCAGCTGGTGTGGGAGTATGATGCACAGAATCTGTGGACGATATATGGTATCGCACTGGCTTTTACGGCAGTCAGCACCATGGTAGGCTTGGCTTGTATATGGAAGGATGGAGATAACGAGAGTTTCTCGTTTCTGGATATTCTCAGAGCGACCAGGAACTCTAAGTTGGATGATCTCTTTGCAACTGGTAAAGATGGCAATACAAGAAATTACTCCGTATTGCAATACGGAGAATCAAAGGGGTATAGTCCAAACATAGATCGTGTCTTTAGACCAGTGGCGAAATCGGATACATCTAGTTGGATCGACTTAAAATGATATTTGAAAATTAAAGCTGAATGTTCTGTCGTGACAGCCAAAAGCGGAGTTCTCATGAAGGATACTTTAAACAATAATGTACTTTCATGACGGTCACTTCATACCGTTCCGATACATTGCCTCACGTACTTAATTTTTCCGTCGGCTCATGCTGCAGTGTCATGGGTATGTGAGAACACGCAACTTGGATATAAATTGTGGAAAGTATCCCTCCATCTAGGGGATAGCAAACACGGTGAGTGGCGCATGGTGCACCAGGAGTCATATTTTTTCATAGTGATTATCAAAACCAATTGCGAATGGAGGAACTTGTTGAACACTGAACGTGAGAGTAATCCTATTTGTAAGGGATGCGCATTTCCTTTGAATAGCTACCTATGTCATTCTTTTCTTTCGCTTACGTATCCCTTAAGGCAGGCTACGTCAGATGAAACATGTGAGGGAGATATTTCGCTCGGCTTGCAGAGGTAAAGGCGACTTGTTAACGCCCATATATGCCCATAACATCACCCCTTCGCTAGGTCTGGAAATTGCATGTTGTTATTTCCGCTATACACCGAGTGTTTTTTTGTTTGGCCACAATCAGGAAAGGATCACAGACGTATCGGTAGACAGGAGCTTGGCTCATCTGGTGGAAGAAATACGTACATCATAACCCCCTCCCAGTGAAAAACCACAGGATCAAAGTTAACGACACAGCAGTTTGGTATCGGATCGGCACGGGATTAGTTCAAATAGCTATATCTGCAAACACAAGCGATGACCGCTCGCAAGCGTTAATGATCTGATGGCAAACTCGCAGCTTTGTACGCCTCCGATGTCCTATGAGAAAACATAAGCCAAAAAAGGATCCATCTCCGAAAGTGAGGCGCACGTACCACTAAAGGTTCTTCCTCCAAAGATAAACTCGACCCTTTTCCAAACTGAAGTCTCAGATGTTGTATTGGACCCACTCGATGAGGCATCATTGATTATAAACTCTCTCTCTCGGGGCTTGACCATGCAAGTCAAGGATCTGGAACTTCGGCAGCTGATTACCGACGTTGTGCTTCGCAGCACATGTCGCGTAAATGGCAAAATACATTTGCGCTTGTAATAAATAACATTGTACGCGCCAGAGATTTCGCCAGTCGAGAGACCATTGAAGCCATCAATCCATCTTCTCGAAGCATCGGCGAACCCACTCACCTGTTGTCATCACCTATTACGAATACTAGACTATGCAACTGCACAACTTCATATCGCACTCGCGAAAGAATTAACGATGCTCTAATATGTCCTTACATTTCTGATGGATTATCCAAATGCGTATTCAGTACCGTAAACTTGTTCTTGGCACCCAATTTTATGCTCATACTTGGCGCGGTACACAGTCGGAAGGTGCCTACTCCATGGTATTCGGAGGGCCTGAAGGGTACCCCGGTGAAATATAAACCAAAGATCATTAACCAGATGACGATTGACGTACAAAAGCCGGAACGTACCGTGCGAAAGGAGCTTGACAGCAGACCTGCGTATCTCAGTCGGCCGAGAGCATCTTTTCAGTCTTTCCCAGAGTGACTGCTCATAGAACAAAGGTCAATACTCTCCTCCCTCTACTTCTGTGTCCAACACCGATCTACCGACAGATCAGCCAAAAGCGCCACAGAAACAAAAATAGTACTCACCCAATCCCGGCCATCCCGAAGGAGCCCTGTTTCGTCATTTACCTGCCTCACCAGCGCCTCCTGGAATCCAGTGATGATGACCTTCTCATTCAGCAAATACTCCGCAACACGCAGTCTCTTCGTGCTCCACGGGTGCTCCCCCGATAGCCCCAAAAACTTATTTTGCGCGAGAGGTTTTCCCAAAGCAGAAATCGACTCCACGGTGATCTGGCCGGGCTCCGAGTTATATCGGAGGTTGTAAGTAGCGATCCACAGGCTGGCGGAATTGATACTCATATTTTGCGAGAGTAATATGAAAGGGCAGTGAGGAGAGGGATGACGTTAAGCGGGAAGATCTGAACTACGGGGCGTAGGTTTTGCATGTGGATACGATGGAATGTGGAGGATGAGTAGCAAAGCGGCTGATTAGGCATCACAGAATGACTTTACGAGAAGAAAATGGGGAGAGGGATCTGACCAATAGGGTGTCGAAGGATTGGACTCTTGACAACAGCTCGTATCCGTGAAGGGGTCACAAGGGCTGAGGAGCATGCATTTGGAATGGCAGCATCTCTTTAGAGGATCACACGCAGACTAACGGCCGTAGATTCCAGCGAGGTATGGTTGAATGCTTCGGAGAAAGCACAAAGCTGCGTCAATTCAGCATTCAAGGGTGTCGCCGAAGTAGTACATCACCGATGACATCAGGGTGATCAACGTTTAACACCAAGCAAGGCCCTACCACAACGGTGCTCCCGGGGTTTTTTGAGGATGATGGCAAAGCTATCGAAGAAGCGCACAAAAGTGCTGCTGTTGCTAGCGGAATGGGATCACTTGAAGTGTCGAGTAGCCACTGTGTAGGGCTTGAAAGCAACATAGACGCTTGAGTGTTCTAGTGGACGACAAATTTTGCAACCATTGCTAAACCTTAAACAGGAAATCAAGGCGGAGATCCGAAAATGATCCTGAGCCAAGCTCACATGCCATGGAGACAAGACTCCACAAGGCTGAATTCCCACAATACTTCGCAGACAAACGGGATGTTCTAAGCAGCAGAAAGTGGTCAGATATATTCTTTTTACGCAGAAGGACTTCCTTACTCCTTATTAGAGTTTATCTCCACAAGGCGTCGAGTCATCGATTAAATCCGACCGAGAATCAGCACTGGGGGGACAAAGGACACACTAAATGAATCACCACAAGAACGCCGCTGGGTATCGTTCGTTCTACAAGGGGGTTTCCCGGACTAAACCAGTGGCTTCTACGAAGAAAGTATCAGACAACTATTGCCGGCCAAAAGACTCCTCAATGACGACTCAGGACATTCTTCCGACATCGACACGCATGTGGAACAAGAGGTCAATGGTGACAGCGAATGAATAGAAAACAAGGGAAACGGACCATCTGGTCACTTAACTCGATGGTGGGTGGAAAAGGATTACGGGAACGGCCCAAACTATATTGACGAAGGCAAAAGGACTGGATGGAAAACGACATTTACATTTGTTCTCGGGACGACAATGCATGTAGTGTCGTCTGCAACAGGACCATTGTAGCGGTGAAGAGCTGTTTTCGTTGCGATAAAAAAAAGTCGCTTTGATTGCTTGCGCGCTCCCATACTTCATAGCAGCTGAGCGTGGAAGATTGAGCGTGAACCTCAGGGTATTTTCTACTATCGTCGTCGTTGTCAGATTCAGCATGGAGTTAATAAAATCAGGCTTAATATTGTCCTACGTAAGAGAGCATAGGCATCTGTGAAGGTACATGTGCGGCCATTTGTTTTGATTGCAATCAAGTCTGGACGTGACCAATAAGGCTTGTCCTAAAGGATGGATACAACAGCGGAAGGGCTGGTCAACATACAACGCACCTTTACTCCACCACACCCGAAGATGCAATCAGTACTTTGGTCCTAGGCTCACCACCTGGCGTACCCTGCTTCTCGATCTCCTTCACCAAATCGAAGCCCTCAACAACCTCTCCAAAAACGACGTGGCGTCCGTCCAACTACAGAAGAATTAGCCTCGGCGGGAAACATTGAGAAAAATGACATGACTGACCCAGGGGGTTTTTACGGTGGTGACGAAGAACTTGGATGATTATTAGCCACACAGAAAACTCGACGAGTGAGACATACCTGGGAGCCGTTCGTATTGGCACCGGCATTTGCCATCGAGAGAAGGCCGGGCTTCGTATGCTTCAGCTTGAAGTTCTCATCTACAGTCTCAATCAGAATCTACGGGACACATGATGGCAAAATATTACGCGACGGACCTTTGAACTTTTCCCCGTAAATAGACTTTCCGCCGGTACCGTTATGCGCTGTGAAGTCGCCGCCCTGAATCATGAACTACAAAATACCAATCATGAGATGGGCATCCGCAGAGAAAAGAAAGCTGACTCACGTCAGGAATGATACGATGGAAACTACAGCCGGCATATCCAAAGCCATGCTCTCCCGTCGCAAGCTCCCTGAAATTCTTCGCCGTCTTGGGAACAACATCGTCGTACAGCTTGAAGACAATTCGTCCTGCAGGCTTGGGACCAATAGAAACGTCAAACTTGACCGTATCATGATTAGATTCTGCGCTGCCCCGTCGTATGCCGGTTACTCACGAAGACGTTTGCCCTATGAAAACGGGTTATAGATTAGCAGGGCACTATCGACGAGGAATAGCACACACAATGACTTCCCAGCACTCGCTGTGGACATGAATCGGCGCAAGTAGGACATCCTGATGGAGAGAAGAAAAAGATGCAGTGAAGGGAAGAGAGAAAAAAGATAGTGACACGTGATGGGCGATGACGCCCCAATCGCGTCTGTGGCGTGGGAGAATGACAAGCGCTTTTGTTACTTGTGAAATCCTTCCGCCTTGCCTCCGCCGCGATCGCTACCATATCAATCAAATAAGTAAGTAGCATACGAGTAGCTTTTAGGATATTGTCTTTGACCAAAAACAGGAAATATCTGTATACTTATGTTCATACATTAACTTGCATCTCAACTGCATCTTGCTTGTAGTTCGGGTCTTCGTCGGATCCTTCCAGGCTCCTGCCTGAGGTTTCCCGGATCTGTCTCAATCTTACATCCGTTCCTTGTCTCATGCATATAGACTGAACCTTGTTGACTCTCAGAAAGCTCACAACAAGTCGCTTATTTGGCTTAGCCTTTCCAAAACGCGGTGGATCGGTAGCGATATACTGATCTACTAAGATCGAGACAACGTGAACAGCACACAATCAGAATTTGTGGTTCAAGACACTATACTCTCTTCGGCACCTGCATTCTCCTCATTATTTGGACAAAAAACATGTCTCTGACACTACAGAACTGGCTGCAGGGAACCGAACCCTTCGCTGGAGAGCATTTCCGGTCATCAATATCCGTGTTTGCTCCTATGTCTCACTGTCAACAGTTAACATAGCGAAACGGCAACTACGATGTACCCTGGCTGAGCTTGAGACTATCCGAGATAAGCCTGGAGCGAGGCACGAGCGCAAGGCTTATCGGAGGATAAGATAAGCCAAGGCGTAGCCATCCAGCCCATACGTAGCCAAATAATACGATTATTTGGGGATTCAACCCACTGGAAAGTTGCTCCCTCCCTTCACGTCGCCTCGCAAGCTTTCTCTGGCCAGCACACGGCCGTCTTCACTATTCTTTCGTCCCACCCACCTACTCCCTACAGTGTTTGGTGTACCAGATTCGGCTTCTGGCTCGTTTTCTGGTTCCCAGGCGCTGAAGACTTGGGCTTGCCGCTTCGTTTGGGTTCCCATTTCGTCGGACTGCATCCTGACCTGACTAATCAACCTATATCCAGGTTGATCTGCTCCTTCCCGACGTTTACCCAAACTTGTGGCTCCGAAACGCCCTCGTCTTTCGACACACCACTCAAATACACTAGTATTCGAGTGCCCTACTCAGCTTTACCCCACATCCATACGCCATTCATTCTAGTCTAGGCGAACTAACTTATCCGTTACATGAACGACATCAGATCATGTTGACCATGCAAGAAAGCCACTCCTCGTGCAATTGAAGTGATAGGGCAGATGCGACTGTTTAGAAGCAGACTAGATATGTGCTGTATACGTATTATAAGTAGAACTTGGATCAGTGCCGGACTGATATTCAACGAGAAGGTTCCTTATCAGACGTGACGTACACAATCATCGACTGTGACGTCAAATCTACTGACAAGTGCCAGTATAGCAAGTCTGGGCATTTGCAACCATGGAAGCATTGAAGGTGGCAAAACCGGACCGATCTTCCTGGTTCATGAAGATGGATTCGCTCTTTACAGCTATCCAAAGTATGCACGTATACATACGAGATCTCGATCATCGCCCATACCCGTTAGACGCCCCACCCCCATGTTGTTCTTATCAATGAAAGCTAACGCGTGGAGGGTTCAAAGTAGGGGTAAGAGCCGCCAATCGAGGCGACGCCGGTAAGAAATTAAACATAGCGAACGGTTCGGGCTGCCAAAAGGCGACATACATAGCTTTGTGTTCAAACGACGCATCGATGTGCTCGCTTTTGGCCGCTATTTCTATATCCTTGGTGCTACTGACAGGGGTGCTCTTCCGCAGTGGAATTTACCCCTAAGGCTTAAAAGAGTCGCACTCGCGCGATATAGGAGACGAATTCAACGTTGATATGATAGACTCCGTACTTCTGTGACTGCGCGCTTGGTCAGTCTTTTGAGACATTAAAGCAACAGGACACGACGCTGAGATGCTACATCTTCTTTCGGTATCATCATGTCTATCCTTTCTTCTACAGCAGACTGCGAGACTGGACCCTCTCTAATTCTTTTTTTGAAGACCCCACCGTTAATTTTTTGACATTGATTGCGGTGCGAAGAGGGATCTATCGAGATGTTCATTATCACCACCGAGGTAGCGACGTATAATATATGAGAGACATTCATCCTAGGTCTTCAATGACGAGTCAGAAACAGTAAATACGACGACGGAACACCACACACCATAATTGTCAAGAAGAACACAGTAAATTACGATGCTCACTCTCTTGAGCGCTGCGCCAGATGAATTTTGCCAAAGCGGAAAGGTCCCACAGTGGCTTTTTCATCACCGCCAAGCGTAACGATGAAGAAACAGAGCGACGGGATAACCACAGGAAGTACAATTGTCTCTCAGCCAACTTCAGTGATCTCGCATCCATCTAAAGATACAGTCTCCAGTGCTCTGAAGAAGTAAGCTTGCAGAATGGTTGTATGAGACGAACTGACCCTGGAACAGCCTCAGATTCACAAGGCAAGTCAGAATCGATTCAGTCCTTCGGACGGGGACTCCTTGCTGACGAACTGTACGGTTAGACATGTCGCTAGGCAGAAGAAGGGGGTGGATTGAGATAATACTCTTCGGAAGCCTCATAGGAAAGGCGAGACTACAAGACCCGTTGGATGAGGTTCAACGCATTTTCATGCCGGCTCCCTCAAACCGCAATGCTGCAGCCCAGGGTGCCAAAGAATCATGCTGCCATCAATAGAGAAAGGGGCCTAATGGAATGACATCGATGAGAGCATGTAACAATACCGCTAAATGAGTCGTCTACTCTAAAGTTGTAAATAGGAAAACATGTGCAGTATAGACACGAACCTGCGGATAACGTGGACATATGTGCGAATATCTTCGACAACAGATATTGATTTACAATAGGTATATCCACTTGTTACGAAGATCTGTCCATACTTAGCTTTAAAAGAGCTTTTTGAAAATGAGAGACGTACGAGTCACCGGCTACCGGCGTACCAAGGACTCACGAAGAGCCGGGTTGCAAAAAATTAAGCACCACGGAAAGAAATAATGGAGCTCGCCATCCTCGTACGCCTAACCAGCGCCACCGAGCAACATTCCGCTCGGCCATTCATTCCGTGAGCGTTGAATCCACAATGTGCCCGGGCACGCACATAGGAGATCCTCATCGCAAACGGAGCCTAGCTGAGGCGGCGAACACTGACGAAACCACAAGCCGCCACTTTGGCCAGTGACCATAGATGACAGACCCGAAAGCTCACATGCCAGCATAAACTGATGAAGTCGGTGGCGCTGGCAATATCGTTATAATTCCTTAAACTCGAGGGAGCATCCTTTGCAGCATGCTAGGCAGCGGAGGGGCTGCCTTTACCCTCTACTGCAGGAAGTGCATCAAAGAGACGCCTAAGACGTCGATAAATGGAAAAATCCAAAGGATCACAAGGCAGAGCCGACGAGTTCACCAGCGATCCGATCTTCGCAATGTGCAGCCCTCTCCATTGACAGCCCTTTAGCCAATATATTCGAGGACAATGAGCGCGTGCGACGAGAGAACGGATCGTATGTAGGAGACAACGCAAGACCCTGCTGTTGCGAAAGGAAGATGGTGGTAAGAAGAAGAGGGGGGATGGCCTGGAACAGGGGGGATTAATCTTGGTGCCGTTCCGTTCCGTTCCGCTGCTGTGGGCGGATGTGCAAAAGTTTCAGCCTTCTGCACGTTCGGAAAATTTGATAGCTGATTGAGTGTATATGATTGCTGGGAGAATGTTTATAAAAAAGCTGAGAAGAGGCCTTGTGAGGCAGGAACAATGATCGAAGTTACATGCTAACTGTGCTTTTGCACCAAGTAGTTGTCAAAATCCGAGGAATGACTTGGGGGCAGGCGCATCGTAACAGTTCACAAGAAAAAATACGGACCTATTATCTAAAGGATGCGCGAAAAATGAGAGATAAGTATATTGCCTTCAGTGTTACGGCAAGAGACAATTTCAATGCCCGCTCTGCCGTCTTTCGGCGAAAATGGGGCGAGGTCGGACTTTCAATTCTACCGTAACTGCCATTTGTTGACACCTGCACCTCTGTCATCGCCCGACACTTGTTCTATTCCACGAATTACCTGAGGATATCTATCACGACATTCGAAAATATTTCGGTACAAGTTCTAAGGAAACAGAACACAGGTGAGAGGTACAGTATTCATAAGTTTGCATATCTTGACCACCCATAGTAGTACTGCTGGTTCCGATCCCTGTCTCCGGGCCAAGTCGCCTGGAGCCTGCGAACTCCCCGCTGTATCTCAAAGCGATTGGTCGGTAAAATGCACCATGTTCGCGCTGTATTCTTTCCTTTTTTCGACTGCTTATGCACCGCAATTAACTACATAGCAGCGCTATAGCGGCATGGTCAACCGACATTACGCAAAACCTGGGGTGGCTTTCAACGTGGTTAAAGGGAAACGTTACGGTGACGTTCATGTATCTTCTCTTGTGGTAAGCGGCTAATTTGGTGTAGGCAAAAAACCGTGGAAAATGGGTGATAGTGTATAAAATTTTGACACAAGTTGTTGACCACAGCAAAATGCGTTGGAATGCCCTTTAAAGGTAAAGCCGACTGATTTTGCTAGGGTCAAAAGAATGCGTCAAAATTTCATCTCTTCTATTCGCTCCCATTTTGACCCGGCATTTGCAACCATGGAATCCTTGAAGCAAAGCTGGAACGATCATTCTGGTTCTTGAAGATGGATTCGATATTGACAGCTACTGGAATAACACCTGATATACGCAGTCAAGTGGTTCTTGAGTACTAACATTTGTAGTGGCTCTGAGTCGCAGAGTTGTATTTGAACCAGATCCAGCCAGTTGCAAATGTACTAGATGATGGTGATCCTGGTACTCAGAGACGTGTCGCCCCTTCTTCTCCCTCAGTTCATGGAGCTACACGAGACCATATGGATCACATCTTTGGCGGATTAAAGGTCGCGAAGTGATGTCGAGATTGAGATCATCGCCTTAACAAGGCGCCTTTGTCCAAGGGAAACGATGTATTTCAACGCTGCTAAACCGCAATTCTAGCCGTCTTCGACCGCGCAAGCTCAGTCTGGGAACCCCTCATCTAAGCCTCATCGTAGAAATGAGGCCCGGTAATGAAGAGATTTTGGTCGTCAACGATTGACCGTCTTCTTACCTGCCGGCAACCGGTTACAGATTCAGACTACCACGCATGGTATTTCGTGGGACTTGGTGTGTAGGGTGGGTATCGGATAAGGGCTCGCAATCAATCCCTGAGGCCTAGCATAGGACGTCGAGTACTTTGTTTCCCTGAGGAAATGAAGAGAATAAAACAAGATTGTTCTGGTACTGGTAACAATGCCAACAATCCTGGTTCTCACACCGCAGGCGCGTCAAATGCGGTAGGGCGCACGGGCTAAAACCGAACATTGTCAAAACCAATTTATTATCTATATCCTTTGAAAACTTTGCGGTTTCGCGACCGGAGCCGATTCATGAATTTCGCGCGTTAAAGTTAAATACAATCAAAATCGATGGAAGTACGGAATCGTGAAGATAGAACAGCAAACAAATCGGGGAAAATATCGGTTATCAGGCCATCCGCTTAGCGAGCCTACTTTCCTATGACAACACCCAACAGACCACAAAGCAGGGTAATAACAGTTCCAACAACTCCCTTGAGACTACACCCAGCTCGTCAGAGAATGATCAGAGTCCAGAAAATAATGGCACCTACAGCAATGCGACAACCGCGAGTAATCCAGGAACGACAAGCTCCAGCGTCACGAGAAGCTTGAACAGCGTGGCACCAACAACTCCCAGGAGTCCGCCCCCAATGCATCCGCAACCAGAGGACCCGAGGCCCTGGGTGGTTTTATTGATATCCTGGCACCTTCCGTTAGCATTAACATCAAGACTCAAGACGTTGACATACATTCATAATACTAGCAGCGAGAGCAGCGACGTCGCTCTTTACGTCTCTCTTGGAGATGACGCCTTGGACCTGGAGGGAAAACACGGACGAAGTGGCGCCATCGACGGCTGAAATGACTTGGTTGAGGAGGGGTGTGACCGAGGCCACCGTTGCTGTCTTGTTTCCGACCAGAGCGTCTGAATCATGGGTTGGAATGAGAATGCTAATAAGAAAAAGATTGTTTCTACCAATCTGAGGAAGGACAGTGTCCGTGGTAGTCTTCAGGTTGTTGAGAACGTCCATGACGCTGGCAGGGGCGCGGGTGATGATCGGGGCTGGATTAGCCGCGACGAACGAGGCAAGAGAGAAAAAGACGAGTGCGAGTTTAGAGGAGAACATTGTTACACAAGGAAGGATTCTGGACAAGGTAGAGCAAGTGCTGGTATGTACAGTCGAGTTCGAAGGCCTTTTATACCGCCTTGGATATACATCTTACCATAGTTTGAGGGCGTATGGATACAGTGAATCCGAATAGAACCCAACGTACAGCAATGTTGCAGCGGTGGTTGATAGATACAACTCCGAGTCCGAGCGTAAACACATGTCTTAGTACGCCAGGTGGTCTGTCCGTTAGAAGTCAGGATTCCAGTGTGTCCAGCATGGTGTCTGCAGACCGTTCTTCTCCTGTCAATGCACCACCAGAGGCTACTGCTGACATGAAGGAGCGGCGCCATTCGAAATTCGAACAAGAAAGCCAAGAACAATACGCGCGTTAAGGAATGCCAGGGAGTCTCTCCTGAGTCCTAACATGGTTTAATTCACGTAAGCACACGGAAAGTTCGGTAACTTCGAAATTTGACGATCCAACGTGAAATTACAAGTTGTGTAAGAAGAACATGCAGCTGAAGATGATCGGACTACATTCAGTGTACACGCTTGATTGAGAAGAGGACGCACGCTATGTGGCGGCGGATCCTTCAGGTACTCCGATGTCTAAAATTAATCATGCGACGGAGGCTCCCATCCCTCGTGGATCATAATCTTCCTGCAATATGAAGCCTATTCTGGAAAAATTGCCCATTCGCCTTCCAGAAGGTTCTCACACCGGAATTTCTGAGCCATGATGACGATGACGAAGATCAACCGCTGGGGTCATAAGGATGGTATTCCGTATATCTGGGGGGTGCCTCCGCATTTTCCCGTCGTATTGGATGGTGTATAACACTCTCGTCATAATCCGAAGGGGAGAGCAAACCTGGTGTCCTAGGACCTTGAGAACTGCCTCCAGACTGCTGTTCTTCCAGGCGCTGCATCTGGGTCTGCAGTGCAGCAACTCGTCCTTCCAGAGATTTTCCACGAGACAGGCGCTCTCCACTGCCAATCACTTCCTGTTGTACAGGCAAGGAGATAGGCGTGATATTCATGGATGCAGAACTGCGATCGAAGACGCTAAATGGTGTCACTTCCGTGGTATTGTTGTTTTTGTCATTATTTAATGGACGGCGTGGGTGACGACGGCGGTAGAATAAAAACGCCCCGCAAGCGGCAGCCGTCAAAACAGAAAGGATACCGAGAACAATGCCAGTAACTGCACCACCGGAAAGCGCCGAAGAATGAGAACTGTCGTTGAATCTAAACCCAGCGTCAGCAGTAGAGTCGAGTTCAAGTTCACGGATAGTACTAACGTATAAATCGCATAATCGAACGCCACGTAAGACGACTCATTGCCAGTCGTCTCAATAAGAACAACATGCTCCCCCTCGCCTATAGACTCGTTTCTATATGCTAGTGTGTTGAATTCATAGTTCAACGTCCCGTCCGTCTCGTGGCGAAATCCTCCGACGATGTTCCCATCTATCCTGAAATTACATACAGTCCGGCTTACGAGACTTGTATTTTCAGGATAGTTTGACAGGATCAGGTAGATGTATATTGCCGTCCCTATCAGACACGGGAATCCAGATAAGCACTAACAAGTAGATCTTCGAATAACTTACCATTGAAGCGAAGCCCGATTGACATATATTCAATAACCGGAAAGTAAGTCGTCGCAGTCCATGTTTCGTCATATGCTTTTGTTCGATCAGGCAGAATCGCACAACCATCGCATTGGTCTTCGTGCTTCCAAAAGGGTTCCCCCGTATTGTTGGGGCTGTTCAATGGCAGGTACTCGACTTGCAAACCAGTGACGACATCTCCCAGAGCATCGTCTATTGTACGATTAGTACCGTCCGCGAAGGAGAACGCGATCGGCAAGAGGATGAAGATAAGGAATGAAGTATTCATGAAGGAGGGAGGGAGGACGGATGTACTGGTGGGAGAGAATGATGCAGTACGTAGCAAACGTCGGCTAAAAAGTGAATGGGGCCTAGGACGACTGGAGGTAAGCATCTGCGTTGGAGTAGTCACAATGCCCTTCAAATCAATGGACTTAGGAACGCCGCATTATCGGCGGATTATATCAACCTATAGCCAGTGTTCGGGACGCTTGAGCTGGTTCCAATCACCATCACCAAAATTATATAGTAGGGCTCGATGCATCAGACATTATTTTTTTAATATAAAAAGCTCTTAGTATGTACTTTCTCAGGTCATCAACACTTTTACTCACCTTGTACTCGCATTGCTGGTGAGTGAATATGAAAGGAAACTGACCTCTCCTTCAGTCATTCATTAATAGCGAAATGGGCTATCGTATGATAATTGGATGGTCACTTTGCAGGATTGATACGATACTTGTCGTCAGAGACGATGAGCTCGCTGTTGTAATTCAAGGTCAGCGGACCTCGAAAGATAGAAGCAACAAAATCGCCTCTTGATGGCAGTTGCCTTCTTAGTCGTATGCATCTAGATCGTAGTCTAAATTTTGGAAAGAAAGAAGCCCTGCCAAGGTATCCGGCTGTTTAGTGTCCAAGTATCATGCTGTTTAGAGTCCATCGCCACAAGTGCATCAGCATCACGAACGGTGACATCTGCTATCAAAACGTTCAGTTCCGTCTGAAGTTCGTTTTACAGAACATAAAACTCTTCTTGAAGCTAGCTGCCCCGTTGGCTTTCTGTCACACAATACTAGAATGCCATTCGTCGATATTTAACGCAGTGGCATATTCGCGATCATCGTAGCTTGACTTTGGCCAAATTGATCTGGAATGGCCGAGAAACGCATCTAGCTTGCGTGCCTCAGATGGCTTGTGAAAGCTACCGGGTTGCTTGCCGGAGATGCGATCAAAGAGACGAATACCAAACTCTCACCATACCAGCAATGGAGCCATCCAAAAGATGCAAAAGAAGAGGATGGTGGGAGGCTATATGCGTGTTTTATGAAATTCTCGTCGTGATAATTCGTTTTAACACAGCATGCTTCATCACAATAGTCATTTGGGTGTCTTGTGGCCCACAAAAATCTGCATCATTGATGTTCTTTAATGCAGGAGGTAATTCGAGGGAATTCAATGTGCCCGGACGAAATCGTCATAACTAGTGAGCAGTGAACTACAGAATGACTTAGAAGCGAACATTATTGCCGTACCTTAGGCTCCCACAAGCTGGCCAGCGTGTGGCAGTTGCTTGATTACTTTACTGGCGATAATGACTTTTTACGTTGTCGGCGAATGTATAAGAAAAATGATGCGATCAAGCCAATGAATACCAGGACTCCCACGACAATCCCAGCAATGGCGCCTTTGAAGGGCCGTCTGAAAGATGAGGACGCCGAAGGTGAAGGAGGTGGACCAGACGTCGATGCGGAAAAACTTGTGGTACCGGGGTTTCGTACCGTACTAGAGGTTGAAGACACCACCACTGGAAACGTTATGGATACCTCCGTGTTCCTGTGAATCAAGTTTACGCTTCCGACGTACAATCAAAAAGCAATGGAACGTACGTATACACCGCGTAGTCAAAAATTAAAAACGATGGTTCCGGCCCCGACATCTCTATTAGAAACGAATGATCGTCGTCGTCCAATGTCGCATTACTGTACGCCAAAACGTCGTATTCAAACCGATAAGACCCATCTGTATCATGCCTGAAGCTTGCCGTAATCTCTCCATCCACCCGGAAATCACATGTAACGTCACTAACAAGGCCCGTGGTCGTCGGGTAATTTGAAAGAATCAGGTAGATGTATATCGCAGACCCTGAGAGATCACCGTTGATCAGAATCCATGTACATATGTCCTCCATAGCAACGCACCGTGAAACAACATCTCGGCCGTCACGTTCCAGAGTACTGGGTTGTACATCGCGCTAGTCCATGTGTAGCACATGGCGGACGAAGCACTGGGAGCGATAGCGCAATCGTTGCATTGAGAAACATTCTTCCAGATGAGGGCGTCAGCATCCGAAGAGGGACTGTAGTCGACTTGAGACCCGGTCAACCCGTCTCCAAGCGTATCATCTATGGTGTGGTTAGTCAGCTCTCCCATAATGAGGGGGCTGAGAAGGAGAAAACGAGTAGCAAGGAAGATAGCCATGAGGGGCCGAGAACTATGGTTGTAGTAAGATTACAACCTGTTAGTCAACCTACAAGTCGTGATTAGTATTGTGATGCGGAACGATAATTGAGTCAGCCTACCTGTTACATTGATGGTGGAACAGACTTCCGATTTCGTTCATTCTTCATGTTCTGAGCAAGCACTAGTGCCTCGAGATGTTCTAGTTCATCATTAGCATCCCTGGAGTGGTTTCGTCCCGATCAGAAATGCACTATCTCTCCCATCTTCTGGAAGAGCACAGCGCAAGATTTTAGTCCAGTCTATTCGAAGGGTAGACCATATGCCTACGCCCACAAAGAATTGCTAGAAGGAAACGAACAGAATACCGTAGCTAGTCAGAACGACGACGCTGAGCGTTCATTCCTAACACTGGCATAGGCGTCCTCCAAGTAGGGTCTGTTGTCATTCGTCAGGATTTGGGCGAGCACACGAAACTTGAGGCAGAATGTGCGGACCTCCGCTTGGAAATAAGACGTATTAAAGTCGCAGGAGAAGGATACAGAGCAAACTGCCAAGGAACCGGTTTGAGTGCGTGAGTTTTCTATGACCATACTTGGTCTTGGATATCTGGAACGAAAATCTAGAGTCCTGGTTCGCGTTAGAGAAGTAGAACTCACTAATCCTTGTCGCCACAGTGCTCGCAGCTCGTCCATACCCCGCTCTGCTTCTGCACGCTACTACGATGCGCATCGTCCTTCTCTATGTGTTATGAACACCTGAAACAACAACTTCGAGCGTTAAGCTCAGCCTTAAGCATCCTGACCGTCGGTATCAATTCGGTGACAAGATTGAAGAAAGGGAAGAGTTCGGGGAATCGGTCCGATGCCGAACGCCTCCTGCCATTAGGTCGATGCCGGCCATTTGGCACAAGTCCTTGTACCTTTCCTCCACGACTGCGTTAATAGGTGGCTCGCCAAGCTCCAAATATTACACACTTCAAGTAAAACAAACGTTTCTAAGCATTTAAATATTCCTTCCACCAAGAAGCTTTCAATATGGACCCATTTTCGTACTAACTCAATCTTTAACAAATGCGAATTAAGTATCGAAGTCCTGTATCTAACCCTCTATCAGTCACAGGGCGGTCTCCGATTTATTCGTATGAAACGCTCACAGAGTGTCTTCTTCTGATCGACGAGGTCCAACGATATCAGTACCATGCTGACGCCGACGTCTACCACGGATGACTCCTAAACGCAGGTCCATCATCACTTTCAATGGAGTGAAACGAGTTTTAGTCCAGTGGCCAGACCTATCTGATTATGATGCAAGTAAATTCAATCGTCACTGAAGTAAAGCAAAGGCTTTATTCGCTAAGCTGAATTGGCAGTTCCAGGAGATTGACCCAAAATATAAGGATCATTACATCCAAAACCAATGTTTGGATATTTTAAGGGAGTTGTGGGGGAATAGCACCCAAGTAGGACACATAAGAGTCGTAGAAAAGTGTCCTTGTCGGTGTTCCTTCCCTGATTGAAATTCTATTAGCTTCGCATGAATATCGAAGTAGTACGATAGATTTTGCCTACCAATGGTTCAATATACTACCAATGACATGTTCTCTTAAACAATTCAGTCTCAATGTTTCTATGCCGTCGAGTGGTCTATACAAGTACATGACATTATGTATTAAGTATAGCGCGACAAACATATTCTCCTTATAGTTCGCAAGTATAGCCTCTGCTATACCGTGGGTGGCAGAGTCACATGATGGTCCCACGAGCACGCCGGAGAGGAAAGGCGCGCGTTGATGGCGTGCCGCGTGCATCCCATCTACCAATTGCTCTCCTGGTTGCATTCTGTCAAGATGCAATTTGCAAGTTACCAAACTATGCTGCAAAGGTATGGAAAAGGTGCTTTCTACCAACAATGAGAATGAACGCCAGCCATTACAGACATATGTACATAATATAAGCAAGTGAAGACCTACTTCCAACTGCTAACTTGATAACAAATCACGTACTTGGGCGCCGATTTCAGACTTGATATGTGCCGGGTCACAAGATTAGATTATAGGCGCTGAGTGATGTGACTAACAAATGGTGTTTGCTTCGAGGCCCTTGCTTCTTTTTCATCCTTTCCTTCACCTCACCAACAGCAATGGGCGCCTCTCAATCCAAGTCTGATTATATCGTCGCTACGGATGCCAAAACTGCAGTTTTCGTTCCTAGGACCAATATCGTCTGGTATGAGGTGCGTATTCTTGATTCATAGATGATTGTATACTACGCCAACATTACGTCTCGTCCAGGACTTGGTTGATCTTCTACCCCGACATTTCCCGAATATTGACCCAAAGTCAATTGTCGTCCAGACTGATGAATTGGATATCTGTCGCGGACGGGACGTGGATATTCCACCAGATCTGTGGGAGGAGATCAGTCCTCAAATCCAGAACATCAAAGTCGTCTCTCGTACGTGTCGCTTCCTTATTGACACCGGTGCTATCTGATGCCGCATCAGGTCCAACTCAAAGGCTGAAAAAAGCTCCTCGATTGATGACTCTTTATCTTGAGACACGCAACGAGGAAATAATCACTGTGTCTCTGCCTTGCTCTGCCTCTGTCACTGAGCTGACAGATATCATACAAGACTCCGCAGGAATACCAAGTGATAAACAATTTCTCGTGTACAACCACCAACTCCTCGACTCTAATTTCCTGCTGTCTGAGTATAACATTTATAACGGAGCAACGATTTCTCTTTGGGATTCGGACCCCTTGCTAGGATTGAAACCTGTTGTATATGTATTTTCCCCTCTCCCGACAGATGCTCTCATTCGACTATCCCTCAGCAAAGCTTGGTCATTTTCTGTTATTTATCCGGATGCGCCAATCACGGACTCTGAATTTGGACAGTCAATCACATGGAACGTCAAAACAAACGAGGATCACACCCTGACCGACATGAGAACTGGTACGCGGGTATCGTACTTATTCTGGGAAACCAAGTAAGTAGTAGAAGCTATGTTTCTGAGCTAGCGTATTGACATTTGTTCAAGAACGAACCCGGGTTTACCACCTTCGCCGCCGGCCTCTCCCCAAATCTCGCCTCATACTGTTAGGCCCTTTGATCCATTGTGTCCCCAAGTCACCAACGACAACTCTGTCGTTCTGCATGCCTCAAAAGCTGCAGTGTACCTCGACAAAGCATTGCACGCTCTTGGTCTTCACATTGAAGCAAGGACATCGTTCATCACGTACGTCATGACGGTTACTATTACTGTATTTATTACCTACCTTGTGATCAGATTCTGGCTTCCTTTCATCCTGAAGCACAATTATGTGGCAGTAAACTTCCTCCCTCAAGCTTCGTATGACAAGGCTGCACCGCTCGATGTCAAGCCGAAACCTGATATTGTTATCCGTGTATTCATGCTGTTTAAGCGAGTCTGCGAGGATGAGTTGGATGAATGGGAGGGAGCGCTCTCTCGAGCCTCCGAGGATACTGAATTTTGGAAAGATATCGTTGGTGCAGACACCAAAGGGATGAAAGACGAAAAGCTCTTCCGTGTATTGGAATGGGGTGGAATGGAGGTAAATTATTAATCAGTCGTCGGGTTTTAAGGCCATCAAAGATACTTGTCAATGTTACAAAATTTTACTTTATAAGCTGCGACGGTGGACATTGTATCAGATTGGGTACCATCAATGCGCAGACTATGCTAGTTGCGCTTCTCTGGGCCCTCAAGCCAGACACGAGGATCAAGTTAATAATCTCTATGTACTTCGTTTTCTCATAGCCATCGGATAGTGCAGGCATTCCCTCATTCATGACTCAAGTAAGAAAACAGTTCCGCTACAATTTAACTAGGATATAGGGACTCGAACCCTGGATTCAAAATGAACGGAGAGAATTCGAAATTCGACGATATGCACTCTCTTCCGTGTCTCCAGGATCGCTTGCATGGAACTTATTCTACTCCCCGGCAAGACAGGATGTGACTCGACACCTGAGTCTACGTACGGTCATCATACTTTGCTTTGCTCTTCATCATCTGGGATGAATATCATGTAGAGCGTTGTACATCCATGCCAGATTTGGAATATTACACCGGCGACAGAGACATACTTTGATCCAGGCCTCTAATATAATCAGTCGCCTGCAATTTTCATATGCAGACGAAAGGGAAAGAACATTGTATGTCACTGTGCAAGGCGAATCTTTCGATGACTATTGACATTTTGAATCCTTCCTGTGTCGCAGCGTTGTGGGTTGTTACCAACCAATTTGTTATGTACCTTGTATTCGACAGCAACAACGTTTTCGTCACGCTTCAATTACGACCTTACTGTCTGCACTCGTCTTCGCCCTGATTAATATAGAACGGGCACCTATCGATTGGTCACCTAGTACACATACTGCACGCCCTTTTCACAACTCAGCCTCTCGCGGTGTTCCTTCATTCTTATCCACCATGTCCACTACCACTGCGCGATCGAAGTTTATCGTCGCCACAAAGGACGATAAGAGTGTTTTGCTTGTGAGGAAGGATGTATCCGAGTACAAGGTCTGTCTTCTCAAACTTGCCATTGTATTCACCCTGATCAGCCTCAGTCGTTGATCGCTAGCAAAGGACCCATTTTTCGGTCTTCAGTGACCATGAGATAGTCATCCAAACTCGCGACTTGTCCGTCTGTGCTGGAAAATATGTCGACATTACATCCGGAATGTGGTCTATGGACATCGACGAGATTGATAATGTCCATGTTGTCGTTGTTGATACCGGGTGAGCCGTACTTAGTAGTTCATTGTCCTGCCATTTGTTGAAAAATGATCAGGTACGATTACGATTATTAGACGATGCAATGAGACATCTTTAGTCGAGCCTATCCCACTATAGCTATACCTATGTCCATGCCGCCCTGCCTCCCATGTCATGAATATATTTCAGTTTTTCTTCGCCCACAATAAATTGAATCTCCTCGTCTCATTGTGTCTGCCATTTTTTTGATGTATGAGGACCCTGAAGGGCGCTCTTAAGCTTCCTTTAGCACCAACTCTGGGTAGCAAAGTTTAAACACGGTTCCGGGTGAAATGCCGAAGTGCGGCATCTAAGGGCCTTCTATCGGTCACAGGGCGCGTACTATCAGCTTGTGATGGTAGCGATCGTTGGTTACGAAGCGTTCTCACGAAGTGTCTACATTCTTCCCATCTAAAATGTCTACTAATACTACCAATACTACGGCGATGCCGTCGTCTACTACCATTGGGACACCTACGTCTGCCACTGATAATGCAGAACCGCGGTTCATTATCGCTTTCATGGGCACGAGACGTGTCTTCCTTCAGTGGTCCGATATAGCTGAATACGATGTGAGTATGTAAACCTTCATGGACGTATCGGTTCTGACAAAAACACAGGCTTTATTCGTTATATTGCATGAGCAATTTCCGGAAATTACTCTGGAATATAAGCATAAATACGCTATTCAAACCAATGATTTGGACATTTGCGGCGGAGTATACGTCGATATTCCAAAGGAGTTGTGGGGGAAGATAGGCACATAGATAACTCGTATAAGGATCATGGACAAGTGTGAGTCATTCTTTATCAGTGTCCTGCACGGACTGAAATTCTATCAGGGTCGCATGAATATCGAGTATTAGGCAGGTAGTAGGATACCATCACCCGCCAATCATCCAATATATTACCAACAATGCCCTCTCTTGTGCATGCCCAGTCAAGTTTCATTGTATTTCTAGCCATCGTGTAGTCCATGGGCAAATACCGTTGTCTTTACCGTGACGAGATAACATGCAACATATGGACCCCACCGTTCGCACGTCTGACATCTGCTACGTTATAGGTGGGTTAAATTACAAAGTACGGTCGAACGGGGCCCACCTGTGGGGATCAGGAAGAATCAAGAAAGAGGTGGGCCCAGATGACGTGCCGCATGCATCCCATCGATACATTCTTCTCCTGATGACTGAAGATGTATTCAATCAATAGACCATTCACACGTTACCAAACTGTGGTGCGAACGTATCTACTGCCGATAACTAGAGCCACTGGTAGCGATTAGAGAGATATTTTAGATGCATGTGCGAGGAAAGGTGCACTTCCAGATGCCAACTTGATAGTGATGTCTTACTTGCCGGTCGTCTTTCTGAGGCTTGATAAACGCGGAGTCACAAGATTGAATTGTAAGCGCTGAGTGATGTGACTCATGACAAGTGTATTCTATTACGTCGCCCCTTCTTTTCTACCCCGTCCAGCAGCGATGTGCGTCTCTTAGTCGGACTACATCGTTGCTACTGGTGAGAAAAGTGCGCTTTTGTTTGTAGGGTTGAGGTCATTCGGTACAGTTTGCGTATCTGCAAGTCATGGACAAATATATGCCATGACAACAGCAGATTTCATTCAAGACTTGGTTGATCATCATTCCCGCTATTTCCCGAACATCGATCCAAAGTCAACTGTTGTTCGAACAAATGAAGTAAACATCTGGCCATTGAACAATTACATCCATACGTCATAGATGCTTTTCCCACAATAGTTCCACACCGACTATTCGGATGATGGATGAACCTAGTAGGAAGGCTGGACTAATCTGAAAGGGGGAATCAAACTGCACACCATGCATTCTAAGCTATGCTGGCATGCACTATTGAGAAAAGTCGCAAATTCAATACTTTGGCTTCGTGCTCCCAAGATAACAAGAAGTGACTATGACGCGCCTATTTGGATGTGGGGCATCAAACCCAGAACAACATCAATAGCCATTGGACTATACCATTCGTGTGAAAGGAGTCCGAGGCCACATAAACATATTAGATTGACATTTTCAAAATGGCATCGAGACGTTTCTGAGGATGAACCACGGGAAAGCCAGGTAGCCCTCGTTAAATATGTTCTTGCGAAAGACATGTGCCAAGAAGCGTCCCTGCGTTTGATGCAGAAACATGAGAACCTTGACCGTTAAGAAAGAGGTATTGGTAAATGCTCGGAACAAAAATTCGAAAGAAAGAAATACTGAACGTATTGTAGAGGGAACCGAACCCCTCGCAGGGAGACTGACCAACGAGTGAATTAGCCATGTATTCACAAGCGAAATCTAAACATAGTACACATTAACCGCGGGGATCGCAGTATAAAACAAGCAGAGATATGAGTAAAAGGAACACCAATCGCAGTAGGAAATCATCTCAGAGTCGAAGTACAAAAAGGGCGTACGCACTCTGATACAGTATTGTTAGCCATTTTATCAGAAGACACAGTTGAATTATTTCAACCTTGGGGTAATGCTTGTAGTAATATGACGGGAATTGATCCGGAATGCAAGGATGGAAACTCACGAGAAGATTTATTACCAAGGTTAAATCCTTGAACTGTTTTGAAAGGTCTAACATGCGAACGCTTTGAGCTATTTACAACAGCCGAAAAAACTGAGAAGGATACCTCCAAGACGAGCTGAGGACCTCGAAATACATACTCTGCCACGCATATCGACGCAGTCTCACCATTCTTGTTAAGAACTCGTGTATCCGCATCCGATCCAAGAAAAAACACAATTGAGCTAAAGTTACCCGTAACAGCAACACCTTACTTTTAAAGAAAAGTCTCATTGAAATTTACCCAATTTGGATGAGGGCACCCATAACCGCAAGAAATAGCCATCGGACAACACGATCCATCCGAATTCTGATAATGAATTCCAAGTGATAACATGCCGAACGAGTAACTCTAGACTTGCATTGGCTTCGCCGGTACATGAGGTTAAAAGTACTTCAATTAAGTCTGAATAATCATAGCATTTCTACGGCATCACCTCACGCTGCTTGTACTCATGCTCTGCTGGCCAGTTACAACCCGAGGTGAAAGTTTGACATTATAGTCCGTCGAATAGTGTATACTCCGCTCCACATTAATCTGAAGCTGTGGCGTCACCGCCATAAGTAACTGAGTTCGAAGAGACGGTCAAGTTATATCCTCACCTCAGCTCGTTTAGCCAACTCCGGGTCAGCCTAAGTAGAACGACCAGGTGAATTTCCCTCTCCACTACGCCACGACAGGAACGAACGCACCGATATCCGATCGCCAGGCCGACGGCTATCCAAAAGTATCGCGCTCCCCATCCGACCAGCGGAATATGACTGTCCTCTACGTAGACCACGACGGGTATTCAATCTATCCCTCGCCTTTACGTCAATAAAACAATAAGCAATAGATGTGGGGAACTTACGTTACTAATAGTGAATTGGCGTATACTGTCGAATGATGCATGGTGAGCCAATATGATAGGGGCGCAGACAAGTCAGTACGTACGTTTACCGATGACAAAATGCAGACCCATAAATATTAAGTTTGATGACATCGTGATCCACTAACCATGCCTTTGAACTGAGGATGAGAACCGCGGGATGGTGGCAAAAGACTCACGCATATCATATCAATGATAGTTGCCGCGCTAACTGTGGGGTTAGCCATCTGATTGCGTAGGGAAGATGGTGCCTACCATGTCAGAGATCCAGTCTCGAAGGTATACAGGATTAGAGAATCGATGACGGCTTTAAGGCTACGGGGTCGGATTTAGATGGTGAGACGACACATTTGAGTGCTTATTGTACTTCTCGGCATCTGAGCGACTTGTACGAAGTAGTCCGAAGAGGGATCCGGTGATCAGAATGTCGACCGCGGAGGATAGAGCAAGGCCTAGTGTGAATACCCACTATACTCGAACGGTCAGTGCTATTCCGGGATCCTATGAGATAAGAGCGGTTACTCGGAAGTCTGCTTTGAATGCAGAGTATGTTTTTAGGCGCAGCCTTACAGAAACCATGGTTATTATCACAGTGATGGATTTAAGCTTTGGAGTGGGACATACATTTCCGATGTCGTCACTGAATGGTTTCTATGTGAGTATCCTGTGTATCCGGCAGCTGAGGACTCACCGCAAGCAGAAGCTAGTCAACGTGCACTGAAATCAAGCACGACCCCTGCACTATGAATAGAGGCTCTCACCGAGACGGAAGGCCGCTAGAATCAGCTGTCGTGCGCCCATTCAGAATATAAAACATGCAACAGCAGTAAGGGCCACTCACTATCGGGCATGTCAGAAACCAATTTCGTTTGCTAACTGCTGATATTAGCTGACGACAGGTGGAACACAGGGGCGGGGAACTACGCATGAATATCCGATAGGCAAAGAAGCTACGAGAAACGTCGGTCAGTCGAGGTCTTGGCTGCACTAGAATGAAACGTACCAATGTACTAGAAACGTCAAAACCGCCTACAACAAACCATCAGATGAGCTAACAACGAGGCGCGGACCCGAGGGTATACCGTAATCACGATGGTCACCTGCTCTTTATCAAAATCAAAACGTTGGATTACAGATAGAATTGACTGACCGGGATACTCCTACCGAACCACATGAGTGATGGTGGCTGGGCGAATGGTGGGGTATGCTCACCAAGGTATAATATCGAGGCTCCCATAGTGGCTGATAATCATGTCCCATAGCGACACCCAGACAAAGCAGGTGTGGCTTAGATCGAGTAGCCTGGAGAGGGATAGCTCAGGGACGAATAATCGGAGTGGTAAGTGGGAGTGCGCGTACCATACGGCGAAGACCTGTAAGAGTGATGAGCGTGAGGCAGATGACAGTGTATGTGATACTTGCGAGTGTTTTCACTCTTATCGAGTCGGAGGGATACAGCTTGTAGTAAAGGATTGTTTGGATGGCGACTGCACCAGAGAGTCTATGTAATCGTTAGCTTGAACAAACGCGCTGAAGGGGGAAATTTGCACAGAGAGGCGGAGAGCGCACCGATGGTCACGGCGCCATAAGTGTTGGAGGCGTTGGTGGACATGGATAGAGTAAAAGCAGGGTGCCGACGGAAAACGAGACGAAAAATGCCCTGAGATCCTTAAATACTATGGGCGCCAGGGTCACGTCCAAGAATAATAGCACCTGACAGGACGGAAAGGTTCCAAGGTTTGATGCATCTGAAGTCGATCTAGCATGTCCAACTGGCTGAGGCCGATGCGCAATTTGACGTGTACCGATAGTTTGTTTTCGGCGAATTTTTTACCCACTTACATGAAACGCCACACCACTAGCCAGCCAGCTTGGTGGTTTGGTATTTACGGATGATGCAGAATATTTGATGAGGAGCTAAGTGCGGCCATGATCATCGGTATTTCAGTGGTGAAGCCGGGGTGCCAGAAATGTGGCGAGAATATGCAAGCGTAACACGTGGTGGATTGATGGGCGGTGCCGATATTAACTTCTACGCTCTGAACCAAACAAGTACAGTTGCCCACCTTCTAGATTCCTGCTACGACCATGGCGAGCATTTCCTGCAGCCATTGGGAGGGTTTCTTTATCTATTGTCTCGATACAGCGCGCCAATCCCAAGGTCAGAATCGAATAATACATCCCTTAGATAAGCGGCTGCCATACTAGAGCGTTTCTCACTCCCATTAAAAAATGGGTGCAGCACCGTCGAAAAGTTATATCATCGCTACTGATGACGCACACCGAGTTCTCCATTGCAGACAGGAGGTCAGCCAGTACGAGGCGAGTATCGCAAAGATGCCGATGATGGTGCACTGATAGAACCCGCAAACCTCCTCTCTATTCTTCAAAAACATTTCCCAGGCATGACAAAGGACTCGACGATCATCCAAAACAATGAACTGGTAGTTTGTGATTGAGAATATGTCGATATTTTGAGTGGTCTATGGGAGGAGATCAGTCTTTGGGTTCACAGCATAAGGGTTATCTCTCGTGCGCCATTGCTTCTCATTCATCTGAACTTATTGAACCGCGATTAGGACCTAGGATAAGTCTAAAATATTTTCCTCCCAGTCAAACAATAATGATCCTAGTTCTAATGATGATCCGAAAAATCACAAAACGATTCACTCAACCTGTCTTCATCCGCGTCCGTCTACGATGTCAAGGAACTGTTGAACTCTAGCGAAGGCATACCTCCTGATCAGCAACGACTGATCTTTTGTCGAAACAGCTCGACGATGGTGGCCAGCTCTCTGATTATGGCATTAAAAAAAGATTGGGGGGCGACAAAGCAGTCATATACCTGTTTACACCCTATTTGTTAGGCACCATCGTCAGATTATCGCTCGTCAAGGCGTGGTGATCATTCTCTGCCGTATTCCTAGGTTTCACCATCAAGCCTTCTGACTCTGGACAGTCGATCGAATGGAACGTCGCAACACACGAGGGCCATGCCATGATCGATACCGCGACCGGTGTACGAGTATCTTACTTGTTTCGGGAGGCGGAGTAAACTTATCGCATTCGTTTCTCCGGCTATATTCTTATCTGAACCGGTGTAGGACGAACCCTAGTTCCGAGATAAGATAAGATAGTGACTGTAACGAACCTCTCCACGTAGTATACACGTGTGACGTCACAGCCTCCCCAAAGGATTGGGCGTCCCCACTGACGCGTCGTCTGGCTCTCTCGTCGTCTCTCCCATCTCGCTCCCTCCAAATCCAAGGTCGCTTCGGCATTCTTTTTCGACCGACCCACCTACTCCCTTCAGTGCATGGTGTTTCCGGATTCGGTTGTCCCGTTTCTGGCCTACCACGCGCTCCAGACTTGACACGCGACACGTCGGTATCCCGATGGTTCTCAAAGGTCTCGGCTTCTCTTGGTACCTCCACGGTACCACACCTTCTCTGGCAGCCGACTTCCTCCCCCCTCGTGCCGTCAAGTCTCAGACAAACCACCAAAATACAGTAGTATATTGGTGGGTATTCATCCATTTATTCTACGCTAATTACATTCGGAACTAGAACGATAATTAGCTTATCTACCTCCCTCGCCTCCCTCGTCTCCCCGACTAGACCAGTCACATTCAGAAATTATACCCCGCTTCGACCCATTGACAGTCCAACTCATTGACAGCAGCTCTGTTGTCCTTTCCTCGTCAAAAACCACTCTGTGCCTCGACAAGGCATTGACCACTCTCGGCCTTCACGTCGAAGAGAGGACCTCCTTTATCACGTTCGTAATTATATCTATTACTCTGTAATCTGTGACAAAAATCGCAGCAGATATTGGCTTCCATCAATTCTAAAGCACGACTCCGTCGCACTTCGTTTCCTCCCTCAAGTGTGATACGAACACGCTGCACCACTCGATATTGAGTCAAAACTAGATGTCGTTACCCGTGTATTCATGTTATTCAAAGGGGTCTGCTGGGACGAATTGGATGAATGGGAGGGGCCGCTTTCGCGGGCCTCGGAAAATGTTGAGGTAAGGGAAGGTGTTGTTGGTGCGGAATGCGATGGGATGAAAGATGAAGAACTGTTTAGGGTTCTGGAATGGGGTGGGTTGGAGGTAAAAAGAATTGAATCAAATATGTACGTGACACCTGTTCTACGCTTGTATTATCAATGTATATGAAGTTCTCGATCAGACTTGGGCCATAGATTTAAGAGGAATTATGCAGCAAATCTCCCGTCCTAAAATAGCCCTGTCGTTCTCGATGGATGATGGCAAATATCAAGTACATACGTCTCTGATAGCGTTTCTTGTGTTTCAATTATTGTATTTCCTTACAACGAGTCATGATGTACCGTAACATTGCAGTTATGGTATCACACGAGGATCATGCAGATTTCAATGTCCATAGCTAAACTAAACTAACGTCGGAGTCTTCATCCAGAAAGAAATAATGGCGAAAACGGCGAGAAAACTCTAACTACCCCAAATGCCCAAGCGGCAACAACCTTAAAACGGCACTGATTAAGGATCCAAGGGCACCTGCCTCCGCGATCCTACGATTATTATGGTCTTCGTTAGACATCCTATGAGCTAAACGGAACGAAGCGCACTCACAAACCAACGACAAGTTCAAGTGACCCGGGAACGGCAGCACCAACCGCCAAAAGTAGGCTAACAAGAACGACACCGAGGAGTGATATCACACTTCCGAGATCCAGACTGACGAGGCTTAAAAGAGTGGTGTTGATGGCCTGCAATAATGAGAGTGTGTACAGTGCCTCGTAACAAAACCACAAACCAACAGGATGCCGACAGCCAGCGTCGCGACAGCGGAAGCTTCAGACGTAACGATTCCCAATACCTTGAGGGAGCTAGTTGTTTCTTGTATAACCATGTTCAGCTCGGTCAGGAGGGGAGCGATATTCTCCGTAGTCGCAGCCTTGGACTTCACGAGGACATCTGTAAAAGTCAGTTAAAGTATCCAAACAGAAATGCGGGTAGCGCACTGATTTTGTCGAGAATAGGATCGCTTGATGCCTTACAGCCCGTCAAAACGGCAAGGGCACTGGCGGCTTGCTTGTCTGGCGTGGGGCTTGCACTGACCAGCCCGATTGCGAGGGAGATGAAGGTGAAGAAGAGGAATACAAGTCGAAAGCTAAGCATCTTGAAACGATGAACCGATAAGAGGAGAGGGAGTACAGAGCACTGGACTATTTGGTTCCCTCCCGAGGTCATTTTATAGTGTTAGACTCGTACCATTATCAATAACGCTAGTGTGCCACGATTTTTGATACATACTATGAGAGATTGCTCAGACGTAATGCAAGAATCAGCCGAGACCGAGACAGGTCGGAAGGAGACAGCGGACGTAATAGAATCTGCCATAGATTAATAACGACGCGTGGTAGCGAGCTTGTTAAAATTGCTGCATTGCACTCACTTCTATCCACGGAGTTGGAAAATGCGCACCCATCGTGGATTAAAGGCGACGCTTGTAGAGAACTTCATGAGATGAAAAGACCTAGAGCTGCCGGGAAACTATCTGAACTAGAGAAGTGTCTGCTAAAGACACGACTTCGGGGAGAGATACGCAGTTAAATGGGTGAAGATTCGACAGATGAAACGGGGATTAAATTGAATTTTGAAATTGAATTGATCTGTGAAATATAATATCGTTCTCGGAGGATGGGGATTGAAGGGGAACGATGATCCATATTTGCTTTTTAGCACGAGGAAGGAACCAAGAAGATATGAATCATTCAAAGGAGAGCCTGGACTGGAATGCTCTCGCGACCTGGCCTGCACGAACCCAATATTCCAGATAATTAATGATTTTCAAGCCGTCGTCGGGTTCACATGTTACCGACTCTGACAAGGCGATCAGGACCGGATATATCCGAGAGAGCTAGGCAGATCTTCGGTCGAATATAAGGTTTATCGAACTCAGTTCAACGGGCCCGTAGTTCCATTATCTCGGAGAGATATGGGTGTTTTCTTTAAGATAAAATCGCCTTTAAATTTCTTCCATATTCGCCAGATTCCGACCAAGGCGAGATGCTGAATGAGATTACCGGGCACTCATATGCCTGTCCATTTTGATTACGTGGTGTAGGGGCGGTCAAAGATATGAGGAACACCCTATAGCCATATTCAAGGCTTCCCAAAGTTGATATCCGGGAAGGCAGGGAACCATGCAGTGCGTCAAAATGCCAGCATGGGATCTGGACTCTGAATCCAAGAGTATACTGACACTTGATAGTCTCGAGATGGGATGAATAAGGAGAGGAGAAGCGTCGTCTTGACTGCTGCTCCATTTGTTTTGTGTTCGGCTCTTCCTGTAATAATCTCACTACTCGGGACTTAGCTGGCCCGACTGACAATGATTCATCTTGTTCTCAGGAAGCCGACAGATGTCGAGGAGGAATGACATAAGTACTATTCCTCCGAAACAACTAACAACATACCGGAACCGAAACTCAACCTGGCTGGCAGGGAAGTACGTCGCACCGTCACGGGTCGTGTTTCGTCAAAGGCAATTTGCAATAACACGCTTTACACCATCAGTCTTCTTCAGCGGAGCAATTCCTCCGTGTTTTTTTCGGATACACAAAGACAAGGCTACCGCTCTCTCTGAAATTCAAACAGCGAATGATTTACGCGATGGAAGCGTATTGATTGTCGCACAATCCGAAGAACGTGTCTCATAGTGCCAAGCATGGTGATAAGTATGAAATCTGAGTTATGCCTTGGCTGTCTGAGTTGCAGTAATATTTGAGCTGAGGTGAAAAATATAGTGATGTCCATCTATGTGAATGCTTTTTGGCCTTTGCGCATCGCATACCTCGACTCTGAAATTTCTAGGCTGAAGCAAGGAGAGTTCGGACCGGAAACCCCCGTTGACTCGGCAGTAGCCAACCCGAGAAGCCGTGTCGTTCCTTTCCTCTCCACTTGCCATCATGTTTGATTGCATCGCTAGTAATGATCGCACCTCTCCACCTTAGGACTATCTTTTCTTTCCTTTACATCAGAGACTATACTATGGAAGAATAAATTTGGTTTTTGTTGAGACAGCGCCCATGGCGTGTGTTTATCCAATGCTCGTTGGTTCTCTCAGGTTGTCATGAGCGGGGTGTTCGGTGTCTTCTGCTGTATCCAACATCTCCACATATTGATCAAATGCACAGGAACTCTACCGACGGCTGTCTTTCCAGAATGTAAGGACCAAGAAAAAACAAATAACCACGTCAACCGTCGTCGGGACTGTCTTAAATGGATCTATGCCCTACTTGAACTTTAACAGCCATTCGCCTATCAATGCGCCGTTCACAGACTTTGATCTCACTAGGGAGACATGTAAGTCTACTCCTATTCTTCAATTCATTCTCAGCTCGGATTTTGATCAATCTATAATCTTAGCAGCTTTACTTTCTTTGTAGATAAACGAAGTGGTTTCGCCAGTCCTACAGAACATCCTCCCTGTTTTCCCCCAAGTTCCTTCATTGGTGTTCTATGCTATTCTCCACCGTCAGAGTGTCACTTTCCTCCACGTGTATTTCTTGTACGCGCATGCTTAGGGAATCTCTTTGACTTTTCCGAAGCCCAAGCCTGCCTCTCAGTTCGATTCCGTGGAAGGTGGGATCATCGTCCTTTGTCTCCTCCATGACTAATCAATTTTCATCATGTACAACGATGTCTCCGCGGATTCGCGATTATTTCTTCTATCCCTTCTAGGACTCTGTTTGTTTCTACAGCACTTCCTCGTCCCATTAAAAAAGATGTCTTCATTCAAGGAGGATATTTCAATGATGGCTGGCGACAATCATTAAGCAGATTGCCCAGAGACACAGATGTTCCAATGGGCACGAACACCTCTCTTTGGCTACAGATGTGAACATGCCGCACATGCGTCGCCATGTTATATAGAGTACATATAACATCACAATTGTGGTCGTATTCGTGAATTCATGTTTATCCTCCGATGCCACAAAATCCGTCCAATTTATCAGGTTGCGAATGCGTTGTAAACCTTTCCATCTTGTCCAACTTCCGAAAGAGCACCTATCACCAATGAGACCTTCTAATATCCATTCTTGATGTCAGGTGTAATACCACGACCCGGAGACGATCTCAACGGTGGCGATGTAGATCATCTATGGCGAACTTTGCATCTTGGAATCGAAAGAGTATACTTGGCAATGTGTCTCTGACGAACTCTGCTCTCAACTACAACCACTATAAGCGCCCTTCCGCACGCCCACTACGCTACCAAAATTCCTCTACGCAGGCGGATCCTACGACAGGTCAGATGACGCTTCAGAGATGGCAGAAGTGTAAGGAGGTTTTATATTGCAGTTTGGAACATCAGGCACGTTCTGCCATACTTTTCATGCTCGATTCAAAATCCATAGACTACTCACAGTTCTGGGATTGGCAGTCATAAACGTGTTTGTGAGGCTCTCCCTTGAACTTCGCGAGTCTGTTATGAATAGTGTGTATGCTATCATTGATACGTTCTGTGGAGTAGGGGGATCGAAATAGTATTCAGAGTGGTATCCGGCCAACTCGTTCTCAGATTTAGAAATTTTAGAACGCGTAGAAAATAGATAACATACATATGTACTGTGAGATAGTTAACATCAATCACGAGAACAAATTAACTCTAAGTCGTTGAAGAACCATAATTCTAGAAGAGTACTCTCTGCGTAGAATATGACTAATCCCGCCTCCCTGTTAAACATTGAAGTACACGGATAATATTTGAAACTACAAAAATAGGTAACGGGAACGTAGCTCTTTCAGTTCTTCGTTTCCATACCTCCCCATTCCAGAACTCTGAACAGTGCCTCGTCTTTCAACCCATCGCAGTCGACACCAACGACATCTTTCCAAAATTCAATATTCTCCGACGCGCGCGAAAGCGACCCGTCCCATTCGTCTAATTCATCCGCACATACTCTCTTGAATAGCATGAACACACGGACAACTAGATCAGGCTTGGGCTCGACGTCGAGTGGCGCGGCATGTTCATAGGAGGCTTGAGGGAGAAAACGGAGTGCAATGAAGTCGTGCTTCAAAATCGACGGGAGCCAATATCTGATAGGATTTTCAGTGAAAGAGAAATGATAGAAGCGGTGGCTACGTACGTGATGAACGAGGTCCTTGCTTCGACATGAAGACCGAGAACGGTCAATACTTTGTCGAGGTACAGCGCGGTTGTCGACGCCGGAAGGACGACCGAGTTGGTGTCGTTGAGTTCAGCCCTTGGTGGGTCAAAGGGACAAATGACATCTGAATGCAATTGGCCTAGTCGTGGAGATGACGGAGGCGACGGTGGTAAACCAGGGTTTGTCCTACGAACTCTCGAATCGATATGTGCTCAAGAAACGGATATAAAAACTTACTCTGCTTCCCAGAACAAATACGATATACGTGCACGGGTACCGATATCAGTCATTGTATGATCCTCGTGAGTATTGACATTCCATTCAATAGACTGTCCAGACTCGGAAGATTTGATGGGCGCACTCGGGTATATGGTAGAGAAAGACCAGCATTTGACAAGGGATAATCGAACAGTAGCGTATAATGGAAGAGGGGAGAGCAGATATATGACTGGTTTGCCGCCACGCCATATTTGAACAAGATCAATCGTGGACTGATTTTGAATGCCATAATCCGCGAGCTGGCGGGCGAATTCGAGTTTTTTCCCCCCAAATATCAGTTTTTGCTGATCGGGAGGTATACCTTCACGATCTTGTAAATTGACTACCAAATTGTCGACGGACGCATCCGTAGGCAAGGTGACTGTGACCGTCTTTCCCGCTGGTGTCCTGACGAAAAGTTGCATCTGTGCACTAGGTGAAGCAGGCGATGACGTTGGACTTGGTCCTAGTAATAGGTCAGTAGTGTCAGACAAAGATGAAGAACCAACACACGGGAGATAACTCTGATGTTATCGATCCAGCGACCGACGTCGGCCCATACTTCGTGTGGAATATCCACATATCGTCCAACACAAATGTTTAACTCGTTTGTCTGGATAACCATAGATTCCATAGAAATGCTCCGGAAATGTCTGTGAAGAATAGGGAGCAGGCTCTATCGGGCATGATCAGTGCGCCATCGATCTTGGACTTCAGAATGCTTACATAGTAGTCAGCCACCTCGTGTCTGCGAATGAGTACGGAGGTCTTGTCATCGGTGGCGACGATATAATTCTTCGATGCAGTACCACGCATGGCTGACCAATCGCTCATAGGTCAAAGAGAACAAGGCCGCACCACCCCCAATTGTTGAGCACCATTTATATAGGGCACAACAGGGCGCTTATAGCTTGATCCTGTGACTGACCGGCCCTCACACAACGCTGATTGACGCCTAAACAGTCGCATTACGATGAGGCGGTACACCTCTCATTTCTGTTCCGACCGAGTTCCATTTCTACTTCGCATCGACACACAACGTCATCACTGCAGGGCTCCATGTCCCGGCTCGCAGGTTCGGAAAAGTCTCCATGCGCCTAGAGTCGGCACAGGTAGCACTTCTGCACGTTTTGGCACAGTATCGAGGACGGAGGGCGGCAGGCAGGGATATAAATGGGTGAAGAGCACGCCAGCTTTGCCTCTGATGATGCTAAGTCATAAAGGCTGTGACAAAACCAACACTTACCACACTTCCGAGCTTCTTGAACGATGAATGAACGGCGGGACGTAGCTTGGGTTGTCAGCGAGAAGCCGGCCTCTGATGCACAAGATAGAAATATCCCTGCCATGTCAATTGGGCATGTTCTGGAAGACGAGTATGTGATTCGTCTATAGGGATCCAGCCAACAGTCCGAGATATTTTTCCAGCTCTCTGGACTCAAATTTCGCCCTTGTAAGCCCACAGCCCTCTCGCCGCGTAAATCTTGACACGAAAATCCGCGACGTTCATAGGCAGGAGGCGACCAGCGTCAATGGCCACGGAAGAAGTTCTCTGGCACAAGTGGTTATCTCCTTTCCACGTAGTTGACCTCCCGGTTGCCTCCGGGGATTCTTCATGCCCGCTGTGACATAGTACCGTCGCTGGAAAGGGGAGGATCCATGCGCTTCGACGGCGGGCCGTTGCTTCTCGGATAACACGTAGAAGCGGCAAATTCCGTTATCTTAAGCTTGCAGACGTGACATTTTGTGACGTAGCGGACGTGACGCGCACAGACGCGTTAGCGGTGTACGTGTTTGGATGATTGAAACCTGATCTACTGTAGTAGATCTCTGATTCCACCATGATGGTAATATCGACTTCAAAAAGTACACCATCCTCTTCCTCTTCGCTTAGATAATGTAATTTCTTTTCTGAAACTCTCTCGCACAAATCAACGACGATGCTCGTCGAATCTTAGTCTGACCTGACTGCCCATGAATCTCGCCACGGTTGCACTTCAAACTTGTCGGCTCGGTTCCGAATCAGGGGTGGCGTTGGTGGCGCAGCAGCGTGTCCACCATTCGTCGTACGCTGCTACACAAGGCCACCTAACGAAATGATATATCAAAGACTGGTCAATATACATGGCCATGATACATCAATGCACTGATCCTGCAGTCACGGTTACGATATATCAGCTGCACATGGACATCACGTGCCTTCATACATAGTCAAAGTCTCTTGCTCGCTGGACGTCGGTTCCCCGCCCATATCCATCGACAAGCGCTCCCGACAGTGCGCTTCTCTGTCTAAAAATATGTTCCGCTAACTGTCTATAAATACTGCAAACCTGGGATCAGAATCGATTGATGGACGTCATCTTCGCTCTCTTTGCTGCATGCGTACCTGGATCTGCAATCAATGGTTGTGCTAAACCCGGATCACAGCAGAAACTCAACACACCTCATGTTTGTTATTCCTTATGTTACGGCAATTTGTTTCCTTGGACATGCATAATCAGAACAAATCAAGGACAAATCTCTACTGTTTTATTACAGGTAGATGGTCTATTGCTAGCACACATATAACCTCAAATATAATAAAACATATTGTGAAAAATAAAAACAGAATGATGCAGAAGAGTAATCATAAAGCGAAGGGACTAGTCCGCTTCCATGAGCAGCGGCAGTGAGGTACAGAATGATACAGGCATGCCTGTTCCCCACTGTCACGTTCCAGAGCACATGTGGATGTACTACCTAATATGTTGTCAGCGGGGTTTATCGATTTCGCTTTTATGCCTGAAAAATATTCAGCAGATTTGAAGTAGCCTAGAGATGCAATGTACTCACTAATCTAGCACTGCTTTGAGCATACATTTAATGCTGCCCTTGCTGAGATTGATGTTTTGGGGAACGGCTTATGGATGCAGGGCCATCGAGAATACAGGTCAACATGCACATTTTGATTAACCATCGGGTCCAAATTATGCTTTGTCTGATGGAAATTCCAAGGCACAATTTGGCTGGGGAAAGCATATACCGATGAAAGCTATGGGTGTTCTGAGTGTTTCTGCAAAGTTTTTCAGGCTTATTGGTGCAAACTGGCCTTAAACAAGTGGTAAACTTTTGTAACGGCATAATGTTGATGACATCACTGAGTGAACGGGCCATATAGTCCGAACTATGTGAGCGGTACTCATAAACTGGTACAGTAGCCGGTGACGGATTGAATCAATTTGATGCCATTTTTGTCCAAGCAAAACGACAGAACAAACCCAAAACAATGGCCGCCATGAGCCAAACCATTCCCATATCCCAATGTCACGGATCTGGATGTTAACATGCCAGAACATCTCAAATACATCCTCAAACATGATGTTAATCTGTGACTGTCATGTAGAGCACTACAGAAGGGGTTGCTCTCATCAATGTCCTGGTGCATACACACAACACCAGGCTGCAACACAAGAATAAAATTGATTATGTTTTGTGGAGAAATGCTGCTTTCTGGGACAATGGTTGTAGCTGAGGCAAGCAATGAAGACATTTAATGACTGAATAATTTCTGTATGTTTCAGTTAAATATTATTCTCATTGTCATACTATAATATAACAAATCACTGTATGTGGCAGATTCAGAAAGAGAACCAGGCCAAATGTAACCAATTTGGACAGTTATAGATCATTAGTAACAATCGGCGATCCATAATACTCCCCTGGCGCGATCTAAGAAGGCCTGGCGCGATCCAATACCCATTTTGGGACCGTATCAGCCACTGTCAGTCAGGCTGCTGCGTGGATGAGCAGAGCTCATCATCATCAATAGTGAGCAACGGTTTTTTTATTTGAGGCCCCGTTTGTACCCATTTTGGACATGACTGTAGATGATATATCAATCAGTGACTGCAGGAATAGGCCTTTAATGTATCATGGTTAACGGTATCTCATAGACATTGATATATCACTCCGTATGGTAGTGGTGTGCTACACGTGTGTTGAGATTAACTGGGCTCTACTTAGTTTCGAGAACTAAAAAGTTCAAGGGACCCACCCACCTGTCATTTTCAGATACTGTTACACCAAGAAATAAAAAACCTCGTAACGAAGAGGCATACAGGGGGTGAGCGTGCAAAGTGCGAAGATGGATGTATAAGTACTCCGGCATTATATTAGTCTATCAATTGAAGGGCGTTGTGGGAGCATCACATTTTGTAATTATTTTGTTCCCAATCCGCGTTGTATCTATGCAACAACTTGGAACCGCAGGAACAGGCTACATGGTCGTATGTCAGAACTGTTCACACGGCCCGCTTCCTATCCCAAGCTCCAAAGCAACGATTCTCATGATGAAGGACATGGGCTACTACTTGTTCTTTGCACAGGATGCTGTACAAAGCCGTATATATAACAGAACCACTGGGTTCTGCACTGTTCCTCATCCCCCTCTTTCTTAACCGCTGAACACTGTCATTCCACATCTGATAATGAACTATAGTGTCACTCCTGTCACCCGCCTCATCCTAGATGAAAGCGGCGGTGAACCCACTGACATAGATTACCAGGACAAATACAAAGACTTGGCAATAATGCATAAGGCTCTGCGGTATTGGCGGATCCCCCACATGACAAATGTTTAATCGTTCGTATGACAAAGAGAATGAGAGCTTTCAGGTCAACAGTTGGGAACAGGCCATTGCGTTGGTATATATGGTGAAGTACGCCCCCACAGATTTCAAGCCATACTCAACCCTATGTGTCGGGGAAAATGTTCACTTTCCATCCATGAATGCACTTTCAGAGATGGTGCTTCGATGAATGGGGCCAACCATAGCTGGTACAGACCAAAATCAAGGTGACTGTTCAGCTGTCATCCAATTGGATAAAATCACCATCCAGGACAAATACGCCGAGCCTCCCATTAGCGACTATGACAACAATACCTGCAATCTCATCCTGTCGCCACTAGTACTACACATGGCGACTGCGGCAACTGAACACCATTACCGAGAGATCGATCTTATGCATTGGTTGCCATTTATAAATCATTTTCAGAAGACGACTGTTACTCACAGTGATATCACATTTGAATCTCCTGGGACCACACATTTGCTTTTTGTGCCACATGTACAAGAACTTTCTTGGCAAAATGTTGTCTGTTCTCCAAAGGCATTCATTCTACTACTGGAGCATTGCATATCATTGTGCGATCTGACGATACATGGATTTCAATTCAAACCAGAACGCATTGCCCGGCAAGACTCATTTAGATTCCCTCCATCTCCATGCAGGCCTTGTAAAAAGATTGTTCTTTTGATATTTGCCGGTTCACTGGGTTCAATCCTTTCCCGGATTCATGACACATCTCAGCAATTAGGCAAGAAATTTGAAATAAAGACCTTGGGTCTGGAAGGCAATTTATCATCAATCGAGACATACTATCTTTATGATTTCATGTTCCAGAGTAAAGATCACCTCCGACACCTATCCTTGACTGTTGAACTTTGTAAGTTTGTTTACTGGGCTACCATGCATTAACTAACTATGGACCTCGGTAGTGCAATGTTTATTGACGTATATGTCAAGCCATAATTTGCCGGCGGTCATTCAATTATTGCGATTATCAAAGTTGACAGTGGGTACAGTTGTGAATGACTCTGGTTTTCACACTATTTTGGAGTTCCTAAAACGCTGGGTACCAGACTCTATACAAGAGTGCCAAACAAAGGTTACCACCAGAATCAATCTGTCTCGTTGCTCCTCAAATGAGAGCCTTGGACGCTTCGCACACGGGCAAGATTTTAGATTATTCTGTATCTGGGTCGCTGCGTCTCAGGGAAAGCTTCATTTTACTCTCATTTACGACCCAAAGAAACTTCCTGCTGGAAATATCTGTCAAATAGTAAGGAAGGAATTACGAAGCAAAGGAATAACTGCTTTATTGGATGCCATTGAGCAAGTGGCGGCTTACTAGTTTTTCCTGATATACTTTTCACGCATATAATCTTATCATCCTTCAACCGAATTTCTTTGGCCAATATGCACTGCACCGCGATAATCTCAAGCATATGTGAGAGACACTTGTAACCTTCTTTATTACTGTATGGATATTTGATACCTCTACCGAATGCTATTAGGATGACGTTCAACGTGTAATTTCTGTTGCGAATGAGAGTAAATCTGTGAAGATGTTAGTATATCTGTAGATAGAGGAAACAATTACCTTCGCTGATGTACGAGATAAGAGATGAGGATGATAATAGAAGAAAGTTCAATCACTTACCATGTAAGGATTCACTTGAGTCTTTGATTCCGATTAACCTATCGAGGTTCGGCAATCCCTTAAGTTCACTCGTAGTAAAGCGTAAAGGGGTTGTAAATTCAAAGTAAGTATCTAATACAGTACCGCTCATATATATATTTGTGTCGTGGAAGATAAGAGAATCTTCTACGGCCTTCTGGCAAAGGGAATGAGTCATGATGAGTCAGAGGAAGAGTCATGACGAAAGGAGATAATGTAGTCAAGGTAAAGTAGGTAATACCATAACATAGCCCCCCCTGACTACATGTATCTACTTGCATGTTGTCATAAAAAGATAAGTGAATGAACTGAAGAACAGGAAAGAGAAAAAAAAATTTTTAGACGAAAAAAATTTGAAAGAGAAAGAAAAAATCATCAAGCTTACGTGTTGTTCTCCATCAGCTCCTTCCAATCAATCACCTTCCTTCTCACCTCGATACCTTCATCGTTATAGAGGATCAAGAGGACTCGATCCTCCTCAACCAAAATAGTAGGCCACCACTGACCAATGCTCTTCGGGCTCAACGGTCCATCCGTTCTGCTGTTACCCCTCCTTCAGTCCTCGTTATTGATGGTATAGCCGTAGCTTCGAGTGGTTGCATTGGAGATGGAGTCTGCGAGTTCGAAAGAAGATTGTGTAGCTGAGAGGTCGATGTCGAAAGCAGGCATGCGAGGATCATATGGAACGATGGCGTTCATGGGAGCGACATAAGTAGATAAGGCATAACCATCTTCAGAGGAGTAGTGGGTGAGCAGCTGCACAATGGACATGTCTCATGCCTTGGCTGAGTCCCTAACGACCTGTGGGTAATAGGTCACTAAGAACTGCAACCAAGACCATCCAAACCATGCACCCCAATTAATGGTTGACTCAAACCCGAGGCTAGCACTATTCTCGATGCGTTCCTTGAGCCAAGCAAACCTAATGGACAGCTCCTCCAAAAATTCGCGCAATTCCCGAAGAACTTCATCCCTCGATGCATTGTATAAGTGCACAAGGTCATTTGCATGCTGATGAAGCTCCACCAGGGACAGAGCATCCTCGCTATCCAGCTTCAACTCGCTGGCCTGGGCTCGAGGAATCTCTAGGGGGCAAGTGATGGTGCCAAAGGGAGTGTGATGAGTAGTGTGAGCGAGGAGTTGGGTGAAGAGGCTAGTGATATGGCATAGACTAATGATGGTGGAAGCGTTGGGGGTGTAAACGAGCTTGCCGTTGTCAGTCATTGCATAAACGTCGGTCTCGGTGATAACCTGATTAATGCACAGGTCCCCAATAATGGCCACTATGAGTCGTCGGAAGACTGGCTGGGCAGCGAAGGCGTTTGTGGCGCAAATGAATGCACGGATGACGTTGGATGCTTCAGTAGACATAGCTATAAGATATGTTAATGAATGATTCAAAGAAGGCATTGTAATAAATGTGCCAATATACGAAGTATGGGTTGAGGTTATACTGGAGCCTGGGGTGAGGATGAGAAAGAAAATAGTTCAACTAGCAAAGTAGCGTGAAGTGGGTTGGTGTCATGGTAAAGGTGCACCTTAAATACAGCGCCTAGGATGGGAATAGAAAATTCTAGCGAGGTCAGGAAATGTCAGGAAATGTCCGTGTCTAGCAGGGAACGTACAACATGTGAAGTGCAAGTTGAGCCAAATGGAGGAGTAAACAACTCCCTAAAGTGCGCCATCGTCCTGCTGGAGCTATTGGAGTCTTGAGAAAAGCCTCGAGGCCTTCTAGGAAACATGAGGCAAGGGGACTGTAACAAAGGAAGAGGAGAATGGGTATTTAGAATAAAGGGAAAGAAACACGCCTTAGTGAAAATGCTGTACAATGCTTCACTATTTATCAATGTTCCTGCTCCTAATCCATTCTTGCAAGACCATGGGCGCATTTTTTAGTTCACTTGATGTCTTCCATTCATCCTTGTTGGCAGGCAAGCCTTTGAATCGAACATGGAATTTTTTGACATGTCGATGTCTTCCAGGGGCTTTGAACATGTGCTCGTTTACGATCCAATTGACCTTCATCTCGGGGAGCTCTTCAAAATCGGAACGATTGAGATCTTGAGTCGGTCTTGTTCTGAGGTCAGGAGTGGAAGGTTGATATTTCTCCAAGTGCGCAATATTGATGATGGGATGCATCCGGTAAGAGGCAGGTAACCGTAGCTGGTAAGTCACGGGACTTAGCTTTCATATCACTTCAAACGGTCCATCATATCGCATTAGCAGCTTCTTACCACGTCCTTTCTCACTCTTCAACAGCTCGAGTGTATGTGGATTTAGAAGTACTAAATCTCCTTCTTCGAACTCAGTCAATAATCTTCCTTTATTATAATTCCTTTCCTGGAATGCTCGGCTCAAAGTCAATGCTTCCTTAGCTCTTGTGCGCTCGGCCTCAAACTGCTCCACCATATCTACGGCATGGTCGTCGTCATGCTCAAGATGAATCTTGTCTGGTTTTCCACCCTTGCCTACCGTGTCCCCTAAGGGTCTGGGTATATATGATGGTTGTGAAAGCAAGGCTGATTCGGTTGTTGGATGAAAACCAAATAATAAATAAGAAGGTGAGTACCCGGTACTAGTATGTGGTGAAGTGTTATATGACAGCGCCAACCCATCCAGATATTCATTCCAATTGTCTCGATTAGGGCCGACATATGCTCTCAATGTGATCTCCAGTCCTTGATTCAATATTTCTGTTTGTCCATCAGCCTGGGGATGATATGAAGTAGTTAAGGCTCGTTTCATACCCATCAGCTGACAGACTTCTTTCCAGAAACCATTCTTCCATCGAGCATCTCGATCCGTTATGATTTGCGAAGGAATTCCAAATACTGAGACGATATGGTGATGGAACAAACGAGCAGTTTCCTCATCAGTTATCTTGGTGTTGCATGGGATAAAGAATGCGAATTTTGTGAGCTTGTCAACTATTACAAGGATATTGTCATATCCTGATGCTTCCAGCAATTCAGGGATAAAATCCATGGAGACCACTTCAAAAGGACGTGTTGGAATAGGAATGGGTTGCAGAAGTCCTACAGGTCCGTGTCGCCGTGGCTTCGATTTCTGACAGATATCACAGGTACTGACATATCTTCGTAGATCCCTAGACATTCCAGGCCGGTAATGAGTCGATGCTAGACGATTATAACATTTGTAATATCCTCCATGAGCTGATTCCGTCAATGTGTTATGAACCTGATCCATTACAGATATTCTTAAAGCTTCAGGTACACAGAGTCGACTATTGCCATTGCTATCCTCGAAGAAGAGCAGTCCATCGTCAGAGTATTGGTACTGTGGATACCGAGGTAGAATGTGTGACTGTGGTTCCTGTAATGATTCAATGATGTCCTGGAAATGACCATCCTTTTGGTAAGCAGTACACCATTTCTCTAACTCTTCCGGTTTAATGTGAATGACAATATTATAGAATTGGGCTGTTGCAATGCTCGTTGTTGCTATAATATCTTCCCCAGAACATCTCATTACCGGAACACTACCCAAATCTATGGCAAAATCATCAGGAAAGTTTTGCTCAGATGCTTGAATGAATTTAGATCCCACTGAGCAGTCTATCTTCAAACCTCTCTCCCAATTCCTCATACATATTACTCATAGGGTCTGTATATTCTGATGGTGAAAGATTTACTGACCTGACCGTGTCAGAAGAAGGTCCATAATCCATAGGGGTACGCCGTCGTAGTTGAGAAATAGGATCGACGTTTGAATGTACCCTCCCTGCTCGATGAATGATTTGCATATTCGGATATGCGGCAAATACAGTACCCCATGTTAGTAAGCATCGGTTAACATTTTGAAAGGTTTTACTCCACGTCAGGGCTGCATGATCTGTAATCACAAGGATCTGTTCGCCTTCAATGTATGGCTGAAATTTAATAAGTGCCTCCTTCAATGCTAATGCCTCATGTTCAGTAGGCGAATAATTTCTCTCTGCAGATTTAAGAACTCGTGACCAGTAACATACCACACGTTCGACATGAATAGTAGTTTCCTCAAATGTCTTTGCCCATTTTCCTGGGGATGGAACATCATTGAACTCCTTCAATATGGAGGGAATAACCTGTGGCACATCTTCACTGTTGTCAAAGGCTTTCTTAAACCGGTCGTAAAGTCTGGTTCCACGTAGATCCTTGATCAGAATGGGTTGTACCTGCTGAAGTATCCCTGCTAATCCATAGTCACAAGCATCGGTATACACCCGATAAGGGAGACCCCAAGTTGCATAACCCCGCACAGGCGCATTAGCTAATACCTATTTGCATAAAGAGAAGGCTTCATCATGGATGTCAGTCCATTTCCATTCAATCCCTTTCTTTAAGAGCTGAAACAGAGGGTAAGCAATCCAAGCATAAAACGGAACATAAGCAGAAAAATATACCATCATGCCAAGAAATGTTTGTAATTCTCGCACGTTTAGAGGAGTATCCAATGCTACAATGGCTTCCACCTTTTCTTGATGTGTGGACATTCCCAGACGTGATACCTTTTGACCTAGTAGAAGGAGAGACTGGTATGCAAAGTGACATTTCGGCAAGGAGAGTGTTATTCCAGAAGAAGCGATAGCCTTGAGGACTTGATTGACATGATGCAAATGTTCCTCAAAGGTTAGCAAAAAAATGATGATGTCATCAATGTATACTAATTCAAATATCCATAAGAATGGGGCTAATACATTCTGCATTACTCGCTGAAATACACTGGGGCCATTACAATATCCAAATGGCATGTGCGTGAATTGCCAGAGCCCTCGATGGCTACGGAAGGCTAGTTTCTCTTGTGACTTCTCATGAACTATAAGCTGGGTAAATCCAGATAAGGCATCGAGCGTAGACAGCCATTGTGCGCCGGAAAGTGCCTGCATGATGTCATCTTGCTTAGGCAAGGGAAATTCATCGGGTATAACCATGCTGTTTAGTTTCCTGTAATCAATGACCATTCAAGGCTTACCATTCCGATACACAATGAATGCGGGGGCAGCCCAGGGACTTTGTGAGGGTTCTATAACACCCAACTGAATCCATGAGTCAACCTGCTTGTCCATGACTTCACGGCTGGCTGGAGAAACCGGAAATGGCGGTAAAGATACTGGTTGAGCTCCAGGTTTCAGCTGAATTTCTACCCATGCATCATTGTTTCCCAGTCTACCATCCAATCTGAATGCCATCTGATTTCGTTGGATAACCTCTTGAAGTTGCTTATGTTGGTCTGGAGTAAAGTCAGGTGAAAGATCAAGTTCATCCAGCAATCGTGCTGATGGAATCGGATCACTAGGTGCTTCTGCTGTCTTGGGTCCACCCTCAACAGGCTCCTGGGATGCCGGATCATCAGGCTCTGTCGCATTCCGCTGTGCTTTCAATGTGATTTCTGATTGGCTCTGTATAGCTAAGGCTGAAGAAGTTGTGGGCAAACCTTTTTCCGATACAATATGACGTATGAATGCTGCATGTGCCTCCTGGAGTTTCTCCCCCCCATCTTGATGTCTTCAGTCTAGCCAGTTCCTGGGATTATGGACCATACTCAGGACCTGTCCTTTACTGATGACTACCAGCCTGTCGGAGAAATTTGAGATATGCAAGAAAGGGTAGTTAGCGGAGATAAGGGAATCTGGTGAGCCATACATTTGACGTGCATTATTGTCTTGCTGAATGCTCCGTTCAACGAATAAACTTTGACTATCACTTGAAAAACAAATGTTGACAGGAACACGAAGACACGTTTCTGGAGGTATCACTGCATGTTCTGCAGCTCTGACATCTCCTCGTCCTTCTGCTCTTTTCCTTCAATGTAGAAGCTTCTGGGAACGGCGATGAATTTTACTGCGAGATATGCGTGCACTTATTTCAGGTCGCTTCCTTACCGTAAAGGTCTTCCCTTCTTTGTCAAGGAAAGTAGGAGAAGTCAAACTTGATACCTTCAATTCATGGCCAGTGTCACCAAACATTAAGATACTCTCTCCCCCCCGACGAATGACGGAAATTGAATATTGGTCGGCAAAATCGTTGCCAAGAATAAAAGGTGTTGTCATTCCTTTTACTACATAGGCTTCAACATTAATTTTTACCGGACCTTGCTCTGTGTCAAAGTAAAGATCGAGCTTAACAAAGCCAGAGATACTTGAGGAGCCTGTCACTTGTACAAGATTGATCTGCTGCCCTGCCTGAATAGCTGGACTCTGTGAAAGATTCCTCAGTGGTTCTTGTGATATCAAAGTTATATCTGATCCCAAGTCAATTATAACTTTGATCTTGTCACGGTGAAGGCTGTTCATGCTTGCTGTCGCTTCTGTCGCTTTGCTTCCCAGGAATGTACAACCAGGCGGTCTCTCCATCAATTTTCGTAATTCAATTAGTGACTTATCAATGGTTTGACCTGGTACGTCCCTGTTAGTACATTCTGTCTTGCTAATTGACTTGGCTAAAGCTCGCCTAGTTCTTCTATTCAATGCAGGTTTCTCGTAAAAGGGTGTACAGGCATTTTTTGATTCGACCCGGCAAACACGGACAGGTACAATCTTCTCCTCATTTGAATCTGTCCTGCTACATGGTTCACCCTCCAGGGCTGAAGGCTTGGCAGTGTCAACCCTGCATGAGTCAACGAGCCTGCATGAAGATTCAGTAGTCTGAAGGGTCTCATCAAAATCCTGGCTCAAAATCTCGGCATTGTCTAGTAAATAGTATAGATCATCATATTCTGCTTGCGATGAGTCAAAGCTGATACTAGCCATATTAGCACGGGCCGATTTCATATCCTCGTAATGGTGCTCACATTCAGGATCCCAATGCTGATCACTGCCACAGTGATGGCAAGGTCGTGCTCCTTTTTGCCTTGGTGTGAACTTCCGCTTTGACACATTCTTGTCATTTCGAGGGAATCTTGGTGGTGGAAATGTGTCAGAAGCACCAACTAAATTTGTACGTGCTGCTCGTTCTCGTTCATGATTTCCATACCTTGAATCTGGACTTCTGAAGGTTGCGGGTCGTTCAAATTGGGATGCTTGTAGTGGGTGAGACAAGCACATCAGTGTATGTTCATGGAATCGAATTGCATTTTGGAACTGAACAGCTGTTTCATAAGCCTCTGTATTGAGCACGGTATGCCATACAGCAGGTGCTCCCCCCATAATTTCACTGATGAGTTCATGATCACTTACTTCGCTTGCCAAGGTCATTAACTCCTTCTTACAAATATAGTATTCACTCGGAGTCTCCCTAGAATGACCCCATTCACGGTAAGTTGCTCGCAACGCCTTAGCCTTGTGATCCTCCCACCACTTCCGATTCATGTAGAAGGCCGCTATTGCCTCTCGCATTGTGTCCCAGTCTTCCTCAAGGATCTCGCGATGTGCCATCGGCAAGGAGAAATACCATTTCTCAGCAGAATCCGTGAGACATTTAGGGATGATTTTCCCGAGTTGGACAAAGACCTTATCACTCCATGCACTCAGATCATCAATCTTTCGCATCCAAGCTACAATAGTATCGCCGTTACCATCCCACGTCGGTACGTCTCCCAGTTTTAACTTCTGATCAAACTGAGGTCCAGAATCGTTTGATGCAATAGCGCTTCCTGGTCATGGACCGCTCCGAGAGTGAGGGTTTTGGAATCTGCGTGAGTGCCTATCCTCCTCGTCCTCTATATTCCTCCTTGCATTGTCATTAGGTGCTTGTCCATGCTTGAATGTTCCAAGAAACTCTTCCTGAGCGGCTCCATTGCTTCGCTGACCACCATTCTGAAAAGTATATGATGTCCAGTTTTTGGCAATGCTGGAGCCCGGCTGCTGCAAGGTGCTGGTACGGTTGCGATACCTAAGCTGAGGAATAGGAACTAATGTTCGATGTCGCCCTGTAGATGGTCTGGCTTCAAGATCCGGGTGATCTGGTCGTGTGGGCGACTTATTATACTGGCTGACAGACTCAAATTGGTCATCAAATGGTGGGGGCAACGGAATTTGATCCCGTAAGTCATCCTGTTTATGCATGCGACGTGGTCGTCCTGTTGTCCAATCGTGATATTTATCAAGTTGGAAAAGGAAATGTTCGGTTTGAGCTCTGAAACTTATGGCGAATAACTCCAGGTCACTGTACGAGATCCACTCAGTGATATCTTTGGATTGTCCCCATGTCAGAAGGGCTAGCTTCGGAATGCCATTTGCTTCCAACAAAACCTGTGCTCTCGATTTCTGTTCACGCAAAGCGCTCATGAATTCACTATAGAGCTCTCAATTTAGATGGAAGCCAACGTCGCTATTCTCTGTTCTAATGAGATGAACTCGTGCTAGCAGCTGTTCCATACCAACAAGTATCGTCTGAAATCGTTTGTACTGTGCTAGGTTGAGAGTATCTGACTTGTACAAGTTAGTCCGCATATACTTCTTCAAGATGTCATAAGCATCACTCATGCGATGATGACCAATACCATCCCTGTCAGCCTCAGCCAACCTGAATAACGGTCCTGCAGTTGCCCAGATGAACTCGAAGTCCCTTTCCGTCTCGTTGTCGCATTCCTCGGGTGAGAAGGGGCTTCCTGGTGGTTCTAGTTCAAGTAAGTCCTCCTCTAGTTGCACTAAACGAGACTGTCTGACCGTTTCGACTGTAGGCCCGGATGTACCTATCTGCGACCCTGTGTGAGCTTCGTTGTCAGTAGCAAGGGTGGCCGGAGATACTGTGAAACGGGCTGAGATAGTTCCCTTGTGTTGCTGATCTGCTTCCGTATGAGATGACGAAGGCATTGTATCGCTAGTATCAATGAGATTGAGATTAATGTGCTAACGGATCGCTGGTGCTACGATGTAAGTGAATTCCTTATCAGGGTAAAAGCTGATGTGTCCACCAATGTTGCACATGAGAGTAAATCTGTGAAGATGTTAGTATATCCGTAGATAGAGGAAACGATTACCTTCGCTGATGTACGAGATAAGAGATGAGGATGATAATAGAAGAAAGTTCAATAAGTTACCGTGTAAGGATTCACTTGAGTCTTTGATTCCGATTAACCTATCGAGGTTCGGCAATCCCTTAAGTTCACTCGTAGTAAAGCGTAAAGGGGTTGTAAATTCAAAGTAAGTATCTAATACAGTACCGCTCGTATATATATTTGTGTCGTGGAAGATAAGAGAATCTTCTACGGCCTTCTGGCAAAGGGAATGAGTCATGATGAGTCAGAGGAAGAGTCATGACGAAAGGAGATAATGTAGTCAAGGTAAAGTAGGTAATACCATAACAATTTCAGCATTGCAGTGACCAACTCAGAAATCCAAGTTGGAAATTGGTACAATGTCACAAGGCTCGCAATTATTACTCAGGGAGCTGAACAAATAAATGGACGAGGGTTACTGCTAACGCTGCTGTCAAGACATCTTCCGTTTCGGTCCGGACTCTGAAGTCAGAAAGCGCCTTCTCACGTGCACCGATTACGCGTCTGTGACATAAAAAATTGAAATAGCCCTGTCTTTCCCTTTCACCACGCATCCGATGTTGAGGCAGTCCTACTTAAGTTTGAGATTATGGAATCATTTCCTTTCGAGAACTCAGAACCTCCGACAGAACGTGTTATTCACAGAATTTCAAGGAAAGTTGGCAAGACATTCACGTGGGACTCAGAGAGCCTTCTTCGGTGTCGTCGTCAGGGTACACTCGAACCAGTGCGAAATGGCCGTTTAGCTGTTTAATGCGATGAAGAACGGAATAACGACCAACTATTCTGGTGACAGGGAGGTTCTTATCGAGCCTATTGATCCTAGTGTTTCCTTGCATCAACGTTGCGCATGTCTCGCGATCTCCTACATGCATATTTGCGACACGATGGGTCTATGGGCTTACATGTAGTGGTCCGGAAATATGAAGAACTAGATGACTATTTCGATCTTTGGGTCGGTGTCTTCTTCTTCTTATCATGTCGTCGCTGATCGACAATTGTAGATGAACCATGTATTGGTTATCCTGATTCTTCCTTGGTATACATCGGCTGAGACCAGAAACTGGTAGATGATCCGATAGATTGCCAGTTTGTTCTGAATAAATATCAATGGACAAAGGAAGGACACGAGACAAATGTGTAGCCCTTCCTCTGATATTTCTTCGGCTAATTGCATTCCCCTTATATTCTCCCACATCTCTGCTAATGCTCAGGAAGATACATTTTGCTTCTTCCATATGGGCATGTGCATTATGGTCATTCTCGCCAGTGGGAAAGTCAGGGTGGACGGTGAGTACTCGTCCCTTTCTTACGGTGTAGCTTATAAATCTGCTAGGAAAAACTATTGTGGCCTTCACACATACACCTTTCTGTTTGTTGCTCCTGATTCACGAAATATTGCGTCGGCGTCACTTGCACCGACTCCAAGTATGTCGACATGAAGCGCACGGATAATTTTCAGAGCCTGTTTTCCAGGTGCCTGGGCCGAGACCTGTAGCGCTACAACGACGGTGTTATGCGTCACATTTGAGGATGCTATGTAGACACAGAGCTTAGAGAGTGGCCTTCAGAGATGTCAAAGGCGTTCGACTGTATCTGTCAATGCACACTCACAATTAATGGGTGCTATCAAGCCTTGGAGTTCTTATCAACGGGTTTACGATGCGCTTCCTCGGCTTAGTGCAGTGCTCCTATGTCTTTGCAGTTGATTAATCACGCTTACGGTTTCTTCAGGGATTCACTGCTTCGGTCGCCGGAAATAGCGACCAATCCACAGTCAGTTTGAATTTGATAATGTTCTATTATAAACCTCGACAAATACGATACCTGACTCACGTATGTGCAATATGCACGTATCGTCTTTGGTCCAGCCAACCGTCCATGGGGGACGGTGAGGACGATCAGCATGTGCTCTTTCATGGGCAAAGTTGGCTTCCACGTCTCCTCAAGGTGTCGTATCATAGGCTGAGTCTTTCGTTGCCTTTATAACTTCTTTCTGCTGAAAGCATCAGGATTTGTTGCGGCTTCTTATCTCATGCCGTGAGCATGTCGGTTGCTATCATACTGAGATGTTCTCCTACCGCGCAACCGTCACGAGTGACCCACAGCTCCCTGACCAGGACTCGAGACTGAAGGTCCGTGTACAACCACGGATAAACGTACAGTGGGTGTTTCAATTATGTAGATTGAACAGACCCGATAATCCATGAGTGGCATCTTTGGAGCACCAGCGTCCTGCAAACGTAATGGCGAGGAACCCCGATGAAGGCCGTAGATGTTTCACCTAACTCTGCTTAAGGCCTTCACGTACAGGTGAGTTGTTAAATATACCTCTGCTATTCTTACGAATCATTGTTCCATCATCAGAATCCATATACGATGAGAAAGTGAGGCCGTCACCTCAAATTACAAAAACCACCGTCTTGTGACAGATGACATCCTAATTTCATCCAATCATAGCGCTTTTCTCACAGATGAACTCCTCACGTCAACAGGATCGTCTAAACCGCCGTTCGGCATTTTGATCTATGTCAGAAAGCACGGACTCGTGCGACTGGAGTGTACCGTGCACATGCAACGATAACATTGTGATCCTTTTAAGGTTCCTCTATAAATGAGCTATGCTTTGACGGGGTTTCCCATCTTCAACCGATATGAAGTACCCAACACCCCAAGGCCGTTCATCCCTTACTTTCAACCCCCCTCCTCTGGACGGCTCGCTGACTTTCGCAGAGATAATTGATTACAATGGAAAGCACAGCCCGAATCACCCGTTGTTCCGATACGAGGACCCAGATAGTGAAGATATCCGCACCATTCTCTGGAGCGAGGGCGTTGCAGCCTTCCACACCGCCGGTCAACACTTTCGGAAATACCTCGCCGACGAGTCCTGTCCAATCGTTGTTGGAATTTTGGCAAATTCTGGTACGTTTTCTTTCACACATTATGGAACAAGAATACTAAAGCCGACTTTGGTAGATACTCTTACTTTCTTTGCGACGATTGTCGGAATCATGCGCTTAGGGCACATACCGTTTCCTATTTCCATACGAAACTCGGCTCCTGCAGTTGCACACCTGATGAAAGCGACCAACTCCAAGCACCTCGTCCTCACTGCAGATGCCACAATTCAGAAGATTGCTGACATGGTTTGCAACCACAATGTCGACGAGAGCGTCATTACAACTATTCCGATGCCCACGTTCAACAGTACCTACGTCAGTTCCTACGAGCCACTTCCGCCCTTCAAACAACCAGACCCGACTCAAACATCGTTTATCATGCACTCATCAGGTACCACTAGGTACCCTAGCCCGATTCTCAGGAGTCATAAATCAATGTCGGAGCTAATTAGGGCCTCCTGTATGCTTCCTATATCTCGCTTCATCAGGATCTAACGTTTCCTTCATAGATTATGGTGAAGTGGACCTCTGTAATGAAATATTCGCCGCTCAGTCATGCCCCATGTACCGTAAGTGCTCACCCTCCGTTTCACATTGACCGTGGTTAATTGGCTCCTTCGTTGTAGATACTCTTGGTTTCTGGATAACGTCAATTGGTGTACTTGCTTTCCCCTCTATGTCTATACGTCTTATTCATCAACGTATGAAGGTAACGACAGGTGCAATTACCGCCCATTTCCCTCCGAAACAGCCGGCCGTCATACCCACCGCCGACCGTCTCTTGTCCAGTCTTATCAAGACGAGATGTACATATGCATTCTCTGTTCCATCCTTCCTGGAAGTACGCGTACCCTTTCTATCTTCCGGGCTAGCTGGAAACTCATGTGTTCAAAAGCAATGGGCCCACGATCCTACTGCTATACAGGCTCTAAAGGCGTTAAAAGGATTAGTAAGTATTGCTATACTTTCCATCTGTGCTTCACGCTGATACGTACCCAGGCTTTTGGAGGAGGACCTCTGTCTAAAGAGGCGGGAGATATATTGTCAGGCAGCGGTGTTAACTTACTTTCGGCGTTTGGACTGTGGGCATCGCTTCCTGCAAATCTTCACTTCATGTTCACTTCGATTAACTTCATTTAGTACCGAAGTTGGAGGTGTCTCGATCATGTTTCCTAGTTCGTGGTGTCATCTTACTCTTCATCGACTTGATTAACCCTTCCCCCGCAGAATATGCACCGCCAGAAGGCTGGGAATGGATGGGGGTTCGCATCTCCTAGCTCTGCCATAGATTCGCTTCCCTTACTTGCATGATAGATTCGCGGCAACATTGATGTGGCATTCGTACCGACTGAGGAGGAACGTATCTATCGAATGTTCATCAAGGTAGCCTCTTTATATTCAAAGCTCTGTAAAGTACCCCGTTCATGTTCCCTACAGAAATCCGCTTTAAATACACCTGCGGTTTTGAACTGTGAGATTGACGGCATCCGTGCTTTCGATACAAAGGATCTAGTCGAACTGCATCCCTCAAACGCAAAATTATGGAAGGCATACGGTCGCGCAGGTACGACGAGTATACCTTTAATATGAACACAAAATGTCCTGACTTTGCCGATAATTAGATGATCAAATTATGCACAGTACAGGCGTACGTCTCTAATCCTTGTCCGAACTACGATATCTCAGCATTTCTTCTACAGGAGAAAGTAAGGACCGTACCCAATATGTTCTCCATTCTGACGTCTTCTATTCAATAGACGAATCCAGGTCCCATTGGTTAGATCTAAGCTCTTTGTTATATCTGGTACTGACATTGCTCTACACTGTAGAGGCAGCTTTGTTAGGCGACAAACACATTTCTGGTGCGGTCATGTTTGGACGAGGGAAATTCCAGCCAGGCGTACTTGTACAACCTTCGGCGGAATTAGTCTTTGATCCAAAGGACATGAAGTGTCTAATGGAATATCGATCACTCATCTGGTTAGATCTTCTTTGGTTTGCTTTATAACAGGACTGACGTGATACGTGTAACAGGGAAACGGTTGCTCAAATCAACGAAGTCTCACCTCAACATTCCAGAATATATAAAGAGGTGAAGTGAAGGCTCGAGCAATGACATTTGAAGAAGAACTGATTTCCCGCCTCCAAAGATGATCCTCGTCGCGAGTCCGGACAAGCCGTTCGAATTCACAGCCAAAGAATCTTTAAGAAGAGGGGCAATACTCAAGACATACGAACAGGAAATCGAGAACATATACAATGCCGTCGAGGCAGCATCACAGAACGTGCCAGTCCCACCAATTCTGACATTGAAAACGGCAACAATCGTCGTTCGCAACATCGTCAAAGGCGCATTGCAGCAAGACACCGTCGGTGACAATGATGATATCTTCACTGTCGGCGGAGACAGGTACGCTTGTTCCAATTGAATTACATCATAATTAACTGTCGTTCAGTTTGACCGCAACTTCTATAAGAAACTCTATCATGGGAGCGCTGCGGAAATCTCACTTACCGGTGGGGGTCATCAGATCACTGCCACCTAATTTTGTCTTTGATCTGCCCACAATCGCGGCACTCGGTGCTTTTGTGCATGGAATTATTCTGGGAGCGAAGAATGTCGCTGAAAAGGCGGACATTTCCCAGGAACGTGAGCGCGTGTACCCAGAATTCAATGACACGGGGATCCCCCATCAGGGCCAGACTGTCATCAAGCTCCGGGAAAGAACGGGCGAGATACCTCTTATTTTGATTCATGGTCGGTTCTGCTTGTTTGGATTTGATGTTTTTGTTTATCATGCAACTAGGTGCTGGGGGATTCGTGTTTGAATTCACCTCATACACTGAGAAGTTCCGGACGGCAGTTTGGGCTCTGCAAGTAACACCGGAAACGCCGTTAAGGTCTCTCGATGAAATGGCCGCGTTTTATTTCCACAAGGTCAAAGCAGAACAGCCTCATGGTCCCTATCGTCTCGCTTCGTACTCAGCCACCAGCATCCTTCTCATCGTACTGGTGAAGTTATTCGAAGACAACGGCGACACAGTCCTGCAAGTTGTAATGCTCGACAATTTCCCGGCAACGTTCATCTATTCTACGAACAAGGCAGGCAATCCAGATCCTAGAAATCCAGACAATATGAAGGCAATTCTTGATGGTGGGATTAAGGCGATCGGTGGGCTGATGAACAGGGACGGTAATCGGGAGTCATTGCAGCGTTCTCTGAAACAGCTCTTGGACGCATGGGACGGCATGTATGTTAACGACATCATCAATGTCGGGGTGCACAACATCAAATCATATATGGCCGCCACCGCATTGTTCCTTTACGATTTGACTACAGAGAGGGATGGTAAGGCTTCGATCGAGCTTTTAGAACAGTGGATGAGGACGGTGAAGGCCCCCATTACTGTCGTCATTGCACCCGAAGGTTCTCTAGGTTCAATTCCGAAGGAGGATCAAGAGGAGTGGGCTGATCTGGGGGTGAAGAGATGTCTGCCGGACGCAAGGGTAGTCTTCGTGAGCGGCGGGCATTACGAGTTTCTTACGGACGAAAGGGTCATCCGTCTTTTACAGGAGGGGTACTGAACATTTCTCAAGTTCCCCTCTGATCACTGGAATAAATGTACTTGTATATCTGCCAAATACTGACGTTAACTACGTTGCGCTCTCTCAGGATCCTGGGCGTATTTCCGCCACCCTCTATGTTACTACCGTCATCGTTTTTTTCTTCTGAGAGTCTCCTCATATAACAACTTCCGTCCACTCTGAATTATGCCTTTGGTTGTAATCCGTATCCTTCCTTAGACTTCGAACGAATGATTTACACCGCTGGAGGTGGAACCTCATCCGACAGTTCGTGTTTACAAGGCCAGCTTTCCTCTTGGACTGAGACGAAACAATATAAACACAACTACGTGTTTGAGTAATAGGGCTAGTTGTACATTTCGAAACAATATATCTCAGGAGATACCTTCCCTAAATGACACGCGCTTCTGACCCGTCCTCGTCGTATCTCCAATCCTAATCCCAAGGCTCAGTTGAATGCTCAACTTGATGAACAAATGACCCATCATGAATATTGTACTGGGAAAGCTTGCGGTTGAACTTGAGCCACTCTCCCCGATATGTATAATACTTGTTATAATCGTTTATCAAGTCTGACAGATCTGAGACCAGCGAAGACCGAGACAGCGTCACAACTTTCGTTTTTCCGGTGAGCAGTTGGACGAAAATCCTCATCTTTCTAGGTTCTCCTTGTCCAATATTAGTCAATAATAATGCCGAGAAAGGAAAAGCATGCACCAGGAATGACCTTGATGTTTTCAATATCCTTGCTAATGTCACGCCACATTTGGGGTGATATTTCGATGTTTTGTCCACTTGTTTGAGCAACGACGTAACCTCCAACCAAGACCGGGAAATAATGGACAAGACCGGAAACCAGATCCTACATAATACCCAACATATCAGTAGCTATACGTGAATAAATCACTTCTTAGATGCACACCTCGTAATCGGTGACTCTGTCTCTAGGGACGAAAACACTATTCGCGCCCATCGTGGCGATGATGTAACACTGTTTCGGGGAAAGAGCTGAGTCCTCGTTCACGTCATAGAAGTCCTGATGTCCGATGTACGTCTCAGGAGGAAGCTGTGTCACGGTCGATCCTGATCAATGTTTGAGCAGTTCAAACCTCGGAGTGAGGTATTATAACGCACGAGTGACAATCTTAATGTGGTGAATACGGGGGCTGATGCTGGCCCACAATTCACCCGGAATATCGACATACTCCCTCTTACAGATATCGAAGTCATTTGTTTGAATTATCATGCTGTCTTTCGAAAGGCCTGGAAATTTTCTGCGAAGAACGGTTCTCAGGTTCTGCGTATATCGGTGAGTAGATGCTTGAAGCCTACATCGGAGTACTCACATCATAGTAAGTTGCTTCCTTTCTACGGATAGACACTTTTTCACCCCTAAACGTAGCGTCGATGTATATCTGTGATTTATCAGTGGCTGTCAATGAAGGAGAGAGCGGAATACTCACATCATCGTAAGCTGGTTCTGCCTTGCGGTTGGTTGGTTCTGCCTTACGGTTGGTTGGTTCTTCCTTACGGTTGGTCGGTTCTTCCTCACGGTTGGAATTTGGGGAATTTGTGGAATGAGTGAACGTATTGTGGTAGTGTGTGTGTGAGTGCGTGGTGCCCATTATCGATGAGGGAGAAGGAAGAAGGGCTTCGTGGGAATGCAATTCAAATGACACGGGCGCAGCGCCTATATCCTAACCTTGTGACTGACACTATATTCAGAGAACACGGGCACAGTCAATTCCGCGTTTGCGTAATGCGTTTGTGTGTTCGATGCGTTTGCGTTAAATCGACACGCATGTGCATTATTGTGTATGTGTGGGAAAAGACGCGTTGATGCGTTGAGTTTGTTTGCGTGCGTGACAGAGGTGCGTTTTATTGCTTCTGTGGATATCACGAGTCAATGTGCGAGATGCGTCCTGACTCAAACCTTGATTTTGCCTCAGAGCACGACATCCAGAGTGCTCTACAAGGTAGGGATGCATGCAACAAGCTTCGAGTTCTCGGATAATGCATATTATAATATAGATACACAATTTTTAATACCTGAAGTGCATTTGTGAAATGCAATGACCATTCTAGTCTTATCTCAAACACACCAAAACGCACAAAACGCAACAAAACGCAAAAACGCACCACTCAACCACGAAATTCTCCTGGCCCAGAGAACACTAATACTAATGACACTGATACTAATAGAAGCCCATCAATGCGACCATAGAAACCCTGATTCCCAGACCATATTTTAACTGAATACCTTTCATTTCTTCCACGCAATTACAATGAAGGCAGACTAGAAGAGAAGGTGCATTTCACTGTCCATTTTGCGTCAGTTCTATAATGAATTAGTGTGACACACGAAATTCAGCATGAAGTATATCCCATACCAATTACCCCGCACGCAGCTCTCTCCCCCGCATTCCCCGTCGTAAGTGAAAGTGCCGTCCCTCCCTTCCCAAGATCATCTGTCCCTGTATGTACGACCACAGACCGCCTACGCAATACAACCCAGTAAATTATCTTGCCGCACGAACAGAGAGACGAAATGATCACCCAACGATGCTCAGCGGCCCATCCAGCTTGATAATCGTATCCTTAAAATCCAGTACCGCCACCCCGTTCTCGTCAGATTGGATGTTCCCTAAATCCCCTACGTGTCGGGATTCAACGTTATCGGTAGGGGCTCCATGTGGAGTGTTGAAGGGGTTGTAGTGCGCTCCAGCAGAGGTGCATCCGTCGGTGAGGTTGCCGAATTCGCTGCGGGATCGTGAGAAGGCTGTGAAGAGTGAAAGGCGATAAAATATACTGGACGTGAAAGCCCCGCAAAGCGGATGCGTCAAGGCCTTGGATACGTCCCTTGATTTGAACGGGACCGTCGGGCTGATCTTGTTGGAAGATGACATTGCCGTTGACTGTTGCTCCGCGCAGGACTACGCTAGCCTTTGGAAATCGGGTATAATCAATGAGGGGAAAAGCAGTCATGGATTCTGCATACCTCGGAGTTGTGAGAGCCCTGTGGGTTATCTGAAGATATGGGTAGAACTATGAATGCGAAGAAAAGTAATAATTTGAACATGGCGGAGTACTTTGTGGGTTACTGCAATAAGTGACCTTATATTCCTCATGCGTGCGAATTGCGGTGGTGAGATGATCTGCCAGGGAAAAGGCTGTGCCTATGTGGGAAGTCTGCCAAGACACTGAATACGTTAACACATTGAGTCGCACCTGAATTGGCTGAAGAAGTCGCTTCCTTCGGTACCTTCATTTTGAGCGCATGAACGACACTATTCTGCAACATAGTGACCGTATCCTCATGAGTTCAAATAGGTAAAGTTATTTATTTCATTGGATGGATAAGTACTAGTACTTTCGAGCGATGAATCATTGTCTTTGCACATCAGATGAATCTAACGCCGCTTACTTTGATTGGTCAGAATATGCCCTTGTGCTTAGACTAAAAATATTTTCGCAGCTGCCAAGATGTCAGATGAACGAAGTTGCGTATACTTTACAGGCCAGAGAAGGGGCTGAGAATGAACTTACGAGCATGAAACAAAAGTTTGTTAAGGCATCTCGTCAGTGCCGCAGTGTTTGAGACGGCAAGCAGGAGAGGACTTTTAATGCTTGGAGGTTCCTGGACCAGCCGTCATCATCATCAGACGACTGTGTACCAGAAGGTATTACTGCTATCCTCTAAGGCTTACGGAAAATAGTGTTTCGACAAAGAGAGTCAAAAGGAGCCACGAAAATGAAAACTCGGCGACTTGGAAATTGTTTGACCAGCCCATGTTGCATCTGCAGGTGAAAGCCGCGTTTCTTCAGGCTCCACAGTCAGATATACACTGTCACGCCAGAGGATTCAGCCTCAGACAGAAGACGAGTCAAAATACTGCTCGATACTAGGGCAATTTTGGGAGTGGTATTCCCATCCAGTTCCGATGAGTCTTCAGTTTCAAGCGAAAAGACTGAGATAGAAGCCCTTGCATCATGCAATTCTTGCTTGTCAATCATTTCTGAGGCAGAACCGATGAAAAGGAAGAAAGGCAAGCGGCATTGGATAAAACGAGAGAAAACGGAACGCGGCCCAATCAAGTTGCGTAAGCTTATATATGTCATACCAGAGTGACTAGGCATGTGGGTGTGAGAATGTTTTCTTTTTTCAGCTCGCACTCCCGACTCCCAATGATTTCGATCTGAAGGAAACTTGTTGGAAATTGATCATGGAACTGAAATCGTTTCCTTGGATACATTTCTGTCTTTTAGAAACCAGATCTTGGCAGGGAGAATTCTTTTTCTGGTCAGATGAAGGCTGCATAAGGAAATTATTTCAGTGCTACTATACATTTCCTTTCTGCAGAAATTAAGGTATGTCAGGAGTGTTGTTTATGGCTTCTGATTTCCCAACTCATCCATACCATACTGACAATGATTTTGGATGGATCTGCATCATTGTGCACTTGTGCCAGTGGTACACATATGCAAGCCATTGTGTGCAGAGCTTTGTGATATTACTTCAAATCAGTATTTGATATGTTAGCAAATGACTATATGCATGTGTTTTCATCCTAGTGCTTTTGATGGGAACAGTGCAAGCCTCTTCTCTTGTCAGTGATACTCATGCAGGTTATTGGAAACACAAGGTCTGTGATCCCCACCATTTTCTTCACTTCTCAATGAATGCCAGGCCCAATCACCAGACCTTGACATGTCTCATCTTGCATGTGATTTCCTGCTTCTTTTTCCCAATGTGATACATTCTACCTAGTCTTCAATTGTGGCATGAAGCAACATCTGTGATAGCCAATAGAAACCTGCACCTATCTTTGTGACTTCCTTCAGGGCCTGCATCTAGTGATTGATAGATTCATGTAGTTCTTATCTATGCATACCACTATATGGCTCACATTCTCATGCATGAAGACTACATCCATAGATTCAGCTTTATTAAGTTACATTTGCTTATTTGACATGTGGGGCATATATAGCCACTCTTTACACTGGCCCAGTTAGCTGCTCATAGTAAGTATGTGAGTTCACCATTGTTCAGCATGAGGTGCAGTGGTCAAACCAGTGACTTCAAGGTTCAATTCCTCCTGTGCACCTTTCCATGTGATCCCATGTGACTTTTGCACACACTTCCTCCACATCTCCAGGTTGTGGTCCCATCTTGTTAGGACTAGCCCTGAGTAAACCATACTAGAGTAAACCATCAGACTATGCCGGGTAATACCCGAGTCTAACAGAGTCTCAGTGTGTCTGGTAGGGATCAGATACTAGTTCAACAGTCAGGTCGTCGTGAGTGACTCGAGAGAAGAATGAGGTTGTATAAACTTTAGCTCGAAGCTGAGTATTACAACTGAGAGCGTACTACTTATATACTAAAATGATAGTCCTAATAATAGCTGTTGACAACGGTGATGGTGAAGATTTATGGAAGTTGATGTGACCATTGTCCATGTGATGCATATACAGTCATTCACCGGTCACTTAGACCCTAAAATTTGATTGATGGTTGGAATATTTTTTCTGCATAATGGCTAAAACTTTTTGTACTCAATATATACTACTACAATCTATCGAGTTTGAAAAAAATTGACAAAGCTATATGCAGAGAAATGGTTGCTACAGATGATGGTTTTGATGATGGTCCAAAAAAGGCAATCCTAGTCATCTTAGACCCCAGTCCAAAATCAGGCCACGTCATCTCTCCTCATAGGTATCATCATTATTTAGGCTGCTATAGTTGTAAAACTGCTCTGGAGACTCACTGGAGGGTTTACTGGGGACTGCAATATATTTTTTATGGATTAATACTGTTAACTTTTTTTAATCATGTGACATACCCTAATAAGGAAATTTCTATTGATTGAAGCGAGAATGTCTCAGAACATAGCGAAGCACTATATAAACCAAAGACCAAGGGTCAAGAAAGTAATTATATATTATGTATCATTTTTCAGAATTTTTTGAAGCTTGGAAAATGAGTGGAAGATGAGTTTTGAGCAAGGGTCTAAGATGACTGGGAGGGTCTAAGTGACCGGTGAATGACTGTAGTGCCAGTGTGAAGGTTCTGAAGGGTAAAAAGTAAATAAATTGTAACACATCTCATCAATCTCCCTGAGAGTGTGGAAGACTATATTGGTGAGGTTCAACCTTCACAAAATATATCAATAGATATGTTGTGATTTTCACAATAAGGATGTGCAACACGTATGATTTGGAAAGGAGTGCACTCACACACTTTTGCAGTTTGTGGTGATGTGCTAGGTAATGGACAGCATGCAAAGGAAAACTAACTCTAGATCATCAATCTAGAGACTAAGTCTCACTCTAACACACACACACTATCACCAATGTTTTAAGTTCAAGGTTGAGTATGAGAGAAGCATTCATGGCATACTTAGATTCAATAATGAATTGGGTTTTGTTCAAATGCAACTTCAAATTCAATTCTTGGAGTGTTTACTTGAGATACACTAATCACAATAGTGAGGTATATAGCAATGTGGGGTTTGGTAAGGTATAATAGAGTGGATTAGACTCAAAAGACTTTGTCTAGGCAAGCTAAAAGCTGATCTAGATGACTTCACAATTCAAAACAATCTAAGAACTCACAGGTTCCACTAAAAGTGCACAGGCTCTAGAGTACACAGACTCAACAACACAAGTTCACAGACTTGAGACAAAGAAACACACAGGTTTCTACAAAAGATACACAGATCCTGATGTCAAGTACACAGACTCTAGAGCATACAGACTCTTCAATTGTTTGAACTTAAAGTGTTCTAAGCTTATTCACTTCAACTAGGCAACATTCTTCTTATTGAGTGACTTCATAAAACTTATTTACTCCATCGAGGACAGACACTAAATCCTTTATTTGATTAGGTAGCTATAAGTCACTAGCACAAATGCAGGGGGAACATTTTCCTCCTGTTATGCATCTAGATGGCAGTATTTTATAGTATTCTATGTCTAGGTATAGGAGCCTCTTATCTAGGCATCTTTATGGTATGATATTGGGTATCAATACAAATGATGAGTAATTAATTTTCAAGGACTGCATAATTCTGAGGTTTCTATTCAGTTTCTTGGAATAACTGTGATTTATTCTATTGTCTAGGAGTGCCATACTGGTCTATAGATACTCCTTATTCATTGCTCAGGGTTGGCTGCAAGTTAATCCATTTAATACTGCATTTTCATATGGTAGCTCAAGGAAGTAACCACTGATCATGGATCAATCAAAGGACTGAGTTTGTATTGCTTTGATCACTGTACAATCTTGATGGGTATCTCAGTACCTAGCAAGGCTATTCATTCTATCCAGGGTTCAGAGTTATTCATGCATGAGACTAAGTCTGTTCTTGGACTTGATTCCATCAAGATTTTAGCAAAATATTCCATTTTCAGGTGGTATTCAAGTCATTGAGATGATGAGTTAATCTAGTCTTTCTGTCTCCACTTCTTTGTTTGTTGTACTAGATGCAATTGTGTCTCCTAGATGTGGCTTATATAGTCTAGTTTGGCAGAGAATAGCAAGTAGTGTGGAAGGCATATAGAGTCGACTCATCTAGATGTCTTCTCTAAGTCTGTTCTGTACTCCAATGCTCAGCAATTGATCTGGTATATAACTAGCAGTACAAAGTCTTCACTCTAGTTCTCAGTATGGCTTATAGACTGCATTAATTGATGTAAAATTGCAAAATCTATGGGTAGCCTGGTGACAGGCATATCAACATGTTTGTGCCTATCCCAAGATGTTCTAGCTCTGCTGATGAGTCTATTTATGGATTTTTCCTACCCCTTTTTGTTTGATCTTCTCCTTCTTTGACAAATATTGACTGGCTGGGGCCCTGGTGATGCAGGAGTATGCATATGGCTACCCCCTGTATAATGTATAAAGATAAAGTAAAGGGAAATAGAACCCCACCGTCTGTGTCATAACAAGTAAGCAGTGATTGAGCTTAACAAGCACAAGCATCAAAGGCAGACCAATTTGAACATACTGATAATCCTTTCTCTAGGTATATTCTTATATTTCTAGGAAGTACCATCCTCCACAAGCAATGACTCACTCACTCTCACCCACTCACCATCAAGCATTTGACATCAGCTTGATGTTTACTGCCACAATGATGCAGTTGAATTGTTCCAACCTTGGGGTAAGGCTTGTATTCAGATAGCAGGAATCAATCTGAAATGCAAGGGTAGAAGCTCACAAGATGATTTATTGGCAAGGTTGGTTGTGGCTTGATAGATCCTTGATCTGTTTGAAGATGCAAGACAAAGATTTGCCATGCAAATGCCTTGGGCTATTTACAAAGGCCAAAAAAAAAATGGAAAGGTAGCTCCATGTTGAGCTGGGGACCTCAAGATAACTTGAAGGATTCTGTCTTCACATATCAACATTCTTACCATACTCCTTAGGGACTCATGTATTCAGTATATCTGATTGAAGCAAAAGAGAATCAACCTAATACTGTATGGAGAATTCAATATTCCATCCTATAATATTAAAATTTATAACTGTATATTAATTTCATATATTATGCACAAATATTGAAATAATATTCTCAATAATCTTTCAATATTTGGGAAATTTTCAATATTTCTTTGATATACAGGATTATTGAAATAATATTAAGAATAATGTTTTGATACTTTGGCTAAGATTCTTGAAAAAATATACAGTTATAGAATTCAATATTTCAGCCAAGAATATTGAATTCTCTATGCAGTGTACCATTATCTGTAATGGCAACACCATACATTTATAGAAAAATCACATGGACATTCCAACAAACAGGATGGGGGAATCAAACCTGGAGCTGGAAGAAATAGCCAGTTGACAACATGATGCATATAAATTGCGTTAATCTACTCTAAATAGCCACACTCCAAATAAGCAATGCTAGATTTGCATTGCATTACATGAATAGACTGAAACGGATCTTCATTTGAATGAGGGTATTTCCCCTCACAGGAGGATAAAAGAACTTCAAGTACGAAGCATCAGGGTATCTCTATGGCATCACCTTATGCTGCTTGTGCTCATGCTCTGCTGACTAGTTATGCCTTGAGGTGCAAGTTTGACATTATAGTCCATCGAGTAGTGTATGCTCTGTTCCACATTAATCTGAAGCTGTTGTCAACACCATAAGCAACTGAGTTTGAAGAGACAGTCAAGCTATTTTCTCACCTTAGTTCATTTAGCCAACTCCGGGTCAGCCTAAGTAAAATGAACACATGAGCTTTCTCTCTCCACTCCACCACCACAGGAAATTGAATGAACATGGAACGCACCACTATCCAATCGCCAGGCCGACGGCTATCCAAAAGTATCGCACTCCCCATCCGACCAGCGGAATATGGCTGTCCTCCTCTACGTAGACCATGACGTGTATTCAACCTATCCATCGTATTTACGTCAATAAAACAATAAGTAATTGATGTGGGGAACTTGCGTTACTAATAGTGAATTGGCGTATATTGTCATGATGCACGGTGAGCCAATATAATAGGGGTAACCACAAGCCAGTAACGTACGTTTGCCAATGACAAAATGCAGCCCATGAATATTAAGTTTGATGACATCGCAATCCACTGGCGTGTCTTTGATATGAGGATGGGAAGCGCGGGATATGGGGAAAGACTCACATATATCATATCAATGATAGTTGCCGCGCTAACTGTGGGATTAGCCATCTTATGGTATGGGGAAGAGGGCGCGTACCATGTCAGAGATCCAGTCTCGAAGGTGTACAGGATTAGAGAATCGATGACGGCTTTAAGGCTAGGAGGTCAGACTTAGATGGTGAGACGACACAGTTGAGTGCTTATTGTACTTCTCGGCGTCTGAGCGACTTGTACGGAGTAGCCCGAAGAGGGATCCGGTGATCAGAATGTCGACCGCGGAGGATAGAGCAAGGCCTAGTGTGAATACCCACTATACTTGAACAGTCAGTGATATTCTGGGAGCCTATGAGATGAGTAAGAGCGATTATTCAGAAGTCTGCTTTGAATGCAGAGTATGTTTTTAGGTGCAGCCTTCCGGGAATCATGGTTATTATCACGGTGATGGATTTAAGCTTTGGAGTAGGACATACATTTCCGATGTCGTCACTGAAAGGGTCCTATGTCAGTATCCTGTGTATCCGGTAGCGGAGGACTCACCGCAAGCAGAAGCTAGTCAACGTGCACGGAAATCAAGCACGACCCCTGCACTATGAATAGAGGCTCTCACCGAGACGGAAGGCCGCTAGAATCAGCTGTCGTGCGCCCATTCAGAATATGAAACATGCAACAGCAGTAAGGGCCACTCACTATCGGGCGTGTCAGAAACCAATTTCGTTTGCTAACTGCTGATATTAGCTGACGACAGGTGGAACACAGGGGCGGGGAACTACGCATGAATATCCGATAGGCAAAGAAGCTACGAGAAACGTCGGTCAGTCGAGGTCTTGGCTGCACTAGAATGAAACGTACCAATGTACCAGAAACGTCAAAATTGCCTACAACAAACCATCAGATGAACTATCAATGAGGGGCGAAGCCGACGGTATACCGTAATCACGATGGTCACCTGTTCTTTATCAAAATCAAAAGGTTGAATTACAGATGGAATTGACTGACCGCGATACTCCTACCAAGCCACATGAGTGATGGTGGCTAGGCGAATGGTGGGGGATGCTCACCAAGGTATAATATCGGGACTGCCGTAGTGACTGATAATCATGTCCCATAGCGACACCCAGACAAAACAGGTGTGGCTTAGATCGAGTAGCCTGGGGAGGAATAGTTCAGGGACGAGGAGTCGGAATGGTGAGTGGGCGCGAGCGTACCATATGGTGAAGACCTATAAGAGTGATGAGCGTGAGGGCAGATGACAGCGTAAGTGGGACTTGCGAGTATTTTCACTCTTATCGAGCCGGAGGGATACAGCTTGTAGTAAAGGATTGTTTGGATGGCTACTGCGCCAGATAGTCTATGTAGTCGTTAGCCTGAATAAACACGCTGGAGGGCAAGAAATTCACAGAGACGCAGAGAGCGCACCGATGGTCACAGCGCCATATGTGTTGGAGACGTTAGCGGACATGGACAGAATAAAAGCAGGGTGCCGGCGGAAAGCAAGACAAAAAATACCTTGAGATCCTTAAATACTATGACCACCAGGGTCGCGTCCAAGAATAATAGCACGTGACAACGCGGACAGGTTCCAAGGTTTGATGCATCTGGAGTCGATCTAGCATGTCCAACGGGTTAAGGCGGATGCGCAGTTAGACGTGCACCGATGGTTCGTTTTCGAAGAATTTTTATCCGTTAATATGAAACCTCACACCAGCCACTGGCAGCTTTGGTGCTTTTGGTATTTATAGGTGATGGAGAATAATCAATGAGGAGCTAGGTGCAACCATGGTCATTGGTACTTCAGTGGTGAAGCCCGGGGTGCCAGAAATGTGACGAGAATATGCAAGCGTAGCACGTGATCGGTTGATAAGTGATGCCGATATTACCTTCTACGCTCTGAACCAAACAATTTCAATAGCTTCTTCTCCTCCCAGTCCACCTTCTAGATTCGTGCCACAACCATTGCGAGGATTTCTGTGTTCTCTGTCATTGTCTCGATATACCGTGTCTGTCCCAAGGTCAGAGTCGAAGTTCGAACAGTACTTCTCTTAGATAAGCGGCTCCCATACTAGAGCGTTTCTTACTCTCATTAAAAATGGGTGCAATGCCGTCGAAAAGTCTTATCGTCGCTACCGATGATACACACCGAGTTCTCCTTTCCAGACAGGAAGTCAGCCAGTATGATGTGAGTATCCTAAAGATGCTGATGATGGTGCACTTGATGGTACCTACAGAACCTCCTCTCTATTCTTCAAAAACATTTCCCCAGCATGACCAAGGACTCGATGATCATCCAAACAGATGAACTGGAGGTTTGTGCTGGAGAATATGTCGATATTTCGGGTGGCCTATGGCCGGAGATGAGTCTTTGGGTTCACAGCATAAGGGTTATCTCTCGTATGTTATTGCTTCTCATTCGACTGAACTTACTGAACTGTTATTAGGACCTAGGCCAATTTTAAAGGCTGTTCCTCTCGGTCAAACAATGAAGATCCTCGTTGTCGCAGTTTACGCTTGCCTGACGTTGACTGCTTGGTGCAAGCGGACTAAGAGAAGCAGGAGTCGACGCTAGGTGGGTGGAGGAGAGAATTGACACAGAAAATAGTATCTACAGGATAAAATGTTAACACGATCAATCAATGTACTCACTTTGCTCAATGTTCGTTGGCTCAGGCTCGGCTCGAAGATGAAGACATGAAAGGTAAGGCCATATTCCCCTTTACTTCGTCTTTATACATCATACAGGGGGTAGCCATATACGTACTCTTGCATCGCCAGGGCCCCAGCCATGTCAAAAAAAAATCGTTAAAGAAGGAAAAGATCGAAAGAAAAGGAGTATAAAAAGTCCATAGCTAGACTTGTCAGCAGGGTGAGAACACGGGATAGGTACAAGCACGTATAGGGAGAGCAACGCTGTCGCCCTCAACGCCTGTGAACGGCTCGCCACTCCATCACTGCTCGATCCCCGTTGCCATCAGAATAAAGGCACGTAACAACGCGGATAGGTTCCAAGGTTTGATGCGTCTGTAGTCGATCTAGCATGCCCAGCGGCTTGAGGCTGATGCGCAGTTAGACGTGTACCGATAGCTCGTTTTAGGGGAATTTTTATCCGTTCATGAAATTTGAAACGCTACACCAGTCAGCTTTGGTGGTTTGGTATTTACGAGTGATGTAGAATAATTAATGAGGAGCTAAGTGTGGCCATGGTCATCGGCACTTCAGTGGTGAAGCTTTGAAGCCAGAGTGTCAGAAATGTGGCGAGAATGTGCAAGCGTAGCACGTGGTGCATTGATGGGCGGTGCCGGTATTACCTTCGGCGCTCTAAACCAAACAGAGGGCTTCTTGACGGCTTCTTCTCCCACTCCACGTTCGAGACTGGTGCTCGTACAACCATTACGAAGCTTTCAGTGCTCTCTGCCATTGTCTCGATACACCCTGTCAGTACCAAGGTAGGACGGCTCCCATACTAGAGCGTTTCTCACTTCCCTCAAAAATGGGCGCAACGCCGTCGAAAAGTTATATCCACGCTACTCATGACATACATCGCGTTCTCCTTTCCAGACAGGACGTCAGGCAAGTATGACAGTGAGTATCGTAAAGTTGCCGATAATGGTCACTGGTGTGTTCACAGAACCTACAGAACCTCCTCTCTATTCTTCAAAACATTTCCCAAGCATGACCAAGGACTCGATGATCATCCAAACAGATGAACTGGAAGTTTGTGCTGGAGAATATGTCGATATTTCAGGGTGGCCTATGACCGGAGATGAGTCTTTGGGTTCAAAGCATAAGGGTTATCTCTCGTGCGTTGCTTCTCATTCGCCCGAACTTACTGACCTGTGATCAGGACCGAGTCAGACTTCGACGCCGGCTCCACCTAGTAAACCGATGCAGATTTTCGTCAAGACGCTAACAGGAAAGACGGTCACACTCGAAGTATCTTCGCTTACATCTGTCTACTGATACCAAGGAGCTGTTGCAATATAAAGAGGGCATACCCCCTTATCAGCAACGATTGATCTTTGCGGGAAATAATCTTGAAGATAGTCGCCTTCTCTCTGATTATAACTGTTCAAAAGGAGTCTACTCTACATCTTGTTCTAAAATTGCGGGGCGATAAACCAGTTGTATATCTCTTTGCTGCCCCGTCCATTATACGCCGTCGTCAGATTATCGCTCGTCAAGGCGTGGTCATTCTCCGCCGTATACCCAGGTGTCCCCATCAAGTCCTCCGACTCTGGACAGTGTATCGAATGGAATGTCAAAATACATGAGGCATCATACCATAACCGATATGTCGACCGGTGTACGAGTATCTTATTTGTTTTGGGAAGCGCAGTCAGTTCTTTACATCTGCTTCTCCGGACAGTGTTGATCCGAGAGTCTATAGGACAAACACTGGCTTACCGCCGTCGCCTCCGGCATCTCCCCGACTAGATCGATCGCATTTAGATGTCATTCCCCACTTCGACCCATTGATGGCCGAACTCACAGATAGCAACTTGGTCGTCCTTCCCTCATTGAAGACCGTGCTGTACCTCGACGAGGCGTTGGCCGCTCTCGGTCTTCACGTCGAAGCCAGGATCTCATTCATTACGTACGTAACCACCGCTTTTATCATTTTGCTTGTACCGAACATACTATCAGACATTGGCTTCCCTCGATTTTGAAGCACGACTTTGTCGCCCTCCGTTTCCTCCTTCAAGCATCGTACGAGCATGCTGCCCCACTCGACGTCGAGCCCAAGCCCGATGTCATTACCCGTGTTTTCATGCTATTCAAGAGGGTGTGTGAGGATGAATTAGACGAATGGGAGGGGGCACTCTTGCGGGCGTCGGAGAATGTCGATGTTTGGAAAGGTGTTGTTGGTGCGGAATACGATATGGCAAAAGACAAGGCTCTGTTTAGAGTCCTAGAATGGGGTGGCATGGAGGTGAAGAATTGAATCAAAATACGTGCTATCTGCTTGTTTTGTGAAATCCAACATCAGACATGTACATTAAACTTACACCGCCAAAGAAGCGAGAGCAGAGCAGTAGTCAGTCAGATGCTGAGGGATAAAGGTTTTTTTGGATGCAATGTTATGTATATAGAATGTAAATCTTTATCGATGCGATTCTCACTGTAGCTTCGACTGTGCATCATATCGAAATGAAAGAGAAACAAGCAGTATATTTGAGAGCATATGAAATAACACAAGTATCAAAACAGAATATTCCGAATCAACCAATTTGTTGCAACATTGGTTGACCGGCATCAGTCGTACAACCCGGTATGGGCACTGTAATGAAGATAATAAATGACTCAGAACCAGGAAAAATACAGCTGCAGAAACAGTAACTTACATCCAATCTCTCCCAAGCAGAAGTATGCGGTTGGTAGGACATTGATGATTTTGATGTCTACAAGCTGGACAATCTTTAGAAGGAGGAATTAAGTGGTCGTGGAGGGTAAACTTACAACACCATCTGCCACAGTTCCCAAAGCCTGAGGCCCTCTGTTCTGTATTCGAAGACAAGGGATGTTATTGCATGGCTCACACTGCCATAAAGGGAAACCTATGTTGATGAAATTCCCCCATGACGAACCTGATCCTAAAGAGAAACAGTTGAGGTGAACCTTATGAATTCAAATCCATGCCTTACCTGTATTATCTGCAGCAGGAATGCACCTCATTGCAGCATTGGCACCCCCTGCAGTGGAGCTTTCCCGAGGCCATTTGTCACACTGGTACCCTGGAAGATGGCCCTTCTGATATGATAAATGAAATTATTTTTGAGTAAGATACCTCAAAGACAGAATGAGACATACACTGATGCTGCACCTGTTTGGAGTAGATATACTGCAACTGTTGCTAGCACAATGGGCCTTTGCATTGACTCAGTCAGGAGCTACAGAGCAAGGTCCTTTGTTACCTGTCAAAGTGAGGTGTCGGAGGACCAAAGATGTGGAGGAGAAGGGCACACATACAGTACCAGGAAAAGCCTATTCATTGAGTTAGTATTGAGTTGTGCATAGGAACAGAGAAAGGTAGACTGACATATATTCTTGCAGGATTGAGGGTAGAGCAGGTAGTCAAGCATAAATGTGAAAGCAGCACTCGCTGTCATCCCGACTGCAGTAGTGTTTGATGCATCGGTAACATTAGACAGGTCTGTGGGTAATGCGTGAATACCTAAGAAAAGTAGGCATGTAATGATGAAGAGGCCCTTAAACATGAGGGGTGACTGGGGGCTCTATCCAAATCTTTCCTGAGTTATATAGCTTTCTATAACATCTCATGTGATGTGGTGATTCATACATCCCAGAGAGGATTCAGAGTGACGAGGTCGGAGTCTTCTCCAAAGCAGAAGTCAGCTCCAACTCGTGCTCATGCTTACACCAGTCTATGACTGAATTGCTACCCACTATCCTGGCAATGTGTGTACTGACACATTAGGGAGTATTCCCATTGTATTATCAGAAGTTACTGATTGAGCTTACATAGTAGTCTCGTGGTCATGTAAGATGTCAGCTAGGGGGAAGAAGGCTCCAATTCCAACAGAAGCATACAAATCACACCATGCTTTGATGGAGGCCGGAAGATTTATTGACCAACAGATCTAATCGGCTTTGGTCATGAATATACTATTTCATCTTGGGGGGATGCCCTGACATTGAGTTCATAGCCCAATGAAGAGGCATCTGAGCACACAGAGCTAGAAATGCAACAGCATCAAAGACACTGATCAGACCCACACCCAACACTACACACACAAACATGCTCAATTTCGTGGGGGGATTCTAATGTGATGAAAGTAGCGAACCAATACAATTGAATTCTCAATTTCTCTAAGATACACGCAAAGCAATAGCACTCGTATAATATCTAGACTTCTCTAAGTCCAAAGGCTTTTCTCAAGAACAAGAGGGTGCGACTTCCATCGCCGGGCCTCAAGGCAAGGGTGTATAACACAATACAACTTCATCAAACATCTCCACAACTTTCTAGCAGTCGCTCGGGACTCTAATAACCACTACACACAATCAATAACACCCTAAACACCACTTAAACAACTGTGCTCGAAGCAGAAACCAATTCCTATTAAACTCAACACACTAATAAACCTCACGCGTCGCACGCTAAACCAAAACCTTCACAAACACATGGAGAAGTGTCTACACTGACACAAAACTCTGAAACTTCCACAAGAGCCACAGGGCTTGAACCTACGCACTTGAGCTTCCAACCAATCGTAGATTCACAGGATTCGAACCTATGCAATCCAGAGAAACCCCATCTGACAAGCCAAAGGGTTTGAACCTTTGCCAACCTGCAGAAATAACACAGAAGAGCGAACACTAATCAAGCCAAAGGGTTTGAACCTCTGCCGCCTGTAATGCCTTGTGTCACACAAATGCCCTCAAGAACTCGAAAGGGTGACCTTCAAGACACTGTACTCTTATTCTCTCACAGAGTGCACATCAAACCAAAACCAGACTCTCTGCACAGAGTGCCACGCTATTTTCTTATCTAAGCACACAACTTAATTCACACAATAGATATCTGATATGGGTTGTATTCTCTCTCGAAGTTACTAGCTACTCTAAGTGCTAGAGCGCGTGGCTGAAAAGCTTTGCACTATTACACCATGGGCTCGAAAATTGTACTCTACATCTACACTATAGTATTTATACAATTCTACATCATACACGTCGATACAACTTAATACAGTACAGTTAGAACCTCGGCACATTATTCCTCGCAACACACGCTCATTGTTATAGCATGCCCGGGGCTGGACACTTGGTTGGAGGCCTATCTCAAGACCAGATCCTGTTTCCTCATGGTTGATACTCCACTCGCACTGCTCTCTATGCATTGGCATGTCACTCGTCATTTCCTCAGAGGATACTTGGAGTGACAACCAATCAAATAGGCTGTATCCTACTCTAAAGTTGAGTTTCTAGGTTTCTCTGGTTGGTGGGGGATACCCGTGATAAGCCTAGGCACTGCGCTCTTTGGCCAAACTGGGTTCTCTCGGAGTTACCTATACTCAGGCATTATTTGGGACACGCGCGTGCATGCCACGCGATCAGGGCCCTGTGCATCATCGATCAATGTGTCATGTAGTTCTCTTGGGATCAGGCATGTCTTACGTCTGTGGAGCATGTATGCAATCTGTTGGTAGTGCATTCAATATCGAGTGCTGAGCTCTTGTACTTAGTGTGACCTCAATGAAGTATCATACTATGTTAGAGCATGCACTCTACCAATAGTCACTTCAGACTTGCACGTGCATGTGCGTGTTGTTATACCATGTGCTATGTTGATATCACTGCACTCTATGGCTATTTTTATATATGTGCACAATGTGCATGGCAGATCAATCCTTCTCATATCATGTCTGTCTCTCATCAATTCATTGGAGCGTGTATCTGATGTGCCTCTAGTGTATTCAATATCAAGTGCTGAGCTCTCACTCTTAGTGTGACCTCAACAAGTATCATTCTAAGTTAGAGCATGCACTCTACTAATTGTCACTCGAGGTCATACTGCGCGTGACTCGGTATTGTGCTCCACACGCATATTACTGCACTCTGTGTGTTTGACACTGCGCTCTATGCATATAGTACTGCGCTCTTTCTGTATTTTGTGTTACCTCAGTAACTAGCACTTATACCATGCATGTATTCATACATATCGCAAAATTACACGGGTAGACACGTTGCAAGCGTGTCAGTGTTCAAGTTGCTGGTCAATCCGTGCCTTGTGCGTCATAGATCAATGTTCCTTGTAGTTCATTTACACTGCATGTGTATTCAATTATCTTTTTAGAGTACGTGTGCCACTTCATTTTAGTGCAGCTAGTATCGAACACTGGGCTCTCATACTTAGGATGACCATGTCTCCTATCTCCCTAAGCTAGAGCATGCGCTCTACTAATAGTCACTTCAAATATACATGGTATTATGTTTATTTCATTGCGCTCTTCTCTAATCTCTCTTATTTCAGTCATGGGACTTCTCAACTTGTGTATAATGTTATAAAACACAAAATTACATGTGTAAATGCCTAGCGGGCATGTCACCGTAATCCCATCAGAAATGTTCTTGAAGATTCTGGTTGACATTGCATTAGCGAAGGAGAGAAGGAGTATATTCATAGACAAGCAGATTCACCAGGATCATGATGGACAACACATCTATGGCTCACCTGACTCCTTACTCCTCATAGAATCTCCCTTTCTTCATGTATCAAATTTTTCTGATACTCCATTGATCATAGGAGAGGGGCAGAAACTAGCCTGTGCCCATAATCCTCAGAATTGGTTAGATCATTCTGAAAAGAAAGGTGAAGTAAAGCAGGAACATGTTGCACATGTTTGCCTCCTATGGACTTTTTGCACAGGCACATGATAAAATCAAGACCGACAAGAAAGGGACAGCAGCACTGATACAAAGCACTTCTGATATAACATCTAAAGTGCAACACCATGCAATGGAAGCAGATGACCCTGCTGCCCAGCCTCCGGTTGAAGGAGGACCAAAGCAAGTGGAAGTACCACCCATACCTATTTCTAGTTTGAATCTTCACAATGTGATTGATATATCTCAAGATCTCACAACTGGACAATGAGAACAATTGTTTCAGGTGATCAAGGACAATCAGCAAGCATTCACACTCGATGGATGCCTGGGAACACGCAATGCTCATGTCGAACTGCAACTTAAACCAGATATGCAACCCATTTCCCTGCCACCTTTCCCGAAGTCTCCAGCTAATCAAGAAGTAATGAATCAACAGATTGCTTCCTGGATACAATTGGGAGTCATTGAGCCATAGCAAAGTCCATGGGCAGTGCCAGCCTTTATAGTTTACCAAAACGGTAAGCCCCGCATGGTCATTGATGACAGGAAACTCAACGCCGCAGTCATCCCGGATGAATTTCCCTTACCAAGGCAAGACAACATTATGCAAAGTCTAAATGGGGCTCAATGGTTGTCAACACTTGATGCACTTTCTGGGTTCACGCAGCTCATTCTACATGATAATTCAAAAGATAAGCTTGCCTTTTGATGTCATCGAGGACTCTGGCAATTTACGTGGATGTGATTTGGCTATAAAAATGGCCCAAGTGTGTTTCAACAAGTAATGCAGAATGTCTTAGCTCCATTCCTATGGATTTTCGCACTTGTATACATAGATGATATTGTCATATTTTCCACTACTTTTGAGGAACATCTTAAACATGTGGATAAAGTCCTACAAGCGATTACTATGTCTGGGATCACTTTATCACCATCTAAATGTCATTTTGCATATCAATCCATTCTGCTGTTAGGACAGAAAGTCTCTTGGCTCGGAATGTCCACACATAAGGAGAAGGTGGAAGCAATCACCATGTTAACTGTTCCTAAAAATACACATGAACTACAAATGTTTTTAGGAATGATGGTGTATTTTTCCAGCTATATCCCTTTTTATGCATGGATTGCACATCCCTTGTTCCAGCTTTTGAAAAAGGGCACAAGATGGGAATGGACATTGCTACATGACAAAGCATTTCAGCTATGCAAAGATGTCTTGTCAACAGCTCCCATAAAAGGATATGCAATGAGAAATCTTCCATACCGAGTGTACACAGACACATGTGATTATGACTTGGCAGGTATTCTGCAACAGGTACAGCTGGTAAAGATTTGTGATCTTCAAGGAACAAAACTCTACAACAAATTTAAGAAAGCCTATGATAACAAAGAAGGAGTTCTGCAAGTTGTACCTTCTATTTTGAAAGATTACAATGATGTACCAGCCCCAGGCCCCTTTTTGGAAAACTTCGAGGACACTACAGTATACATTGAACAAATGGTCTGCTATTGGTCCCAGGTACTCAAATCAGCTGAGCGGAATTATTCCCCTACAGAATGAGAGGCCTTAGCCCTGAAAGAAGCATTGATTAAGTTTCAACCATACATTGAAGGAGAAACAATACTAGTGATTACTGACCATGCAGCATTAACATGGAGTAAAACATTTGAAAATGTGAACCGATGGTTACTTACATTGGGTACTATTTTTGCAGCATTCCCAAATCTCCAGATAGTACATCGTGCAGGATGAGTTCATTCAAATGTTGATCCCATTTCACATTTGCATTGACAAATACCACCTGAGTTAGGACCTTCAATGGACATGACTCCTTCTGTGGATCTCATAGCAGAAGCAAGAAGAATTGATCCTATGGCTAATATGTTCAATGAATTAAGCGAGCGATTTGAGGAACGTTTACTCACAGTGGGCACCAAATTTATCCAAGCCAAAGAGGACTCCAAAAAGGAATGCAGGGTAATGTATATAGAGTCAAACCCAATGGATCACATAACAGGCATGGAACTTGAAATATGGGATATTGCCATAGCACAATCATATAATATCATGATAGGTCTACATCATGACAAAGTACAGAAATGGTGCAAGGGATACAAAAAGGATACTCACTTTCAGGACGTCATTAACTCATTGCAGGAGTCAAATTCTCATATTATGCCGAGGTATCCACAGTACCAATATTCTGACAAAGGATTAATTTTCGAGGATAATGAAGGGAATAGTCAACTATGCATACCACAAAGCTTACAGACATCAGTCATGGATCAAGTCCATAATTCGGTAATGGAATCAGTCCATGGAGGTTATTATAAATGCTATAACCAATTAGCTGCAGGCTATTACTGGCCAGGAATGAGTCGAGACCTTAAGAAATATGTGGCAACATGTGATATCTGTCAGAAAGCAAAGCCTCGATGACATGGTCCAGTAGGATTGCTCCAACCAATACCCATCCCAACATGCCCATTTGAGGTCATGTCAGTGGACTTTATTCCTGATTTACCCATGGCATCAGGCTATGATAATATATTGGTAATTGTGGATAAACTCACAAAATATGCAATGTTTATCCCTTGCGATACGAGGATTACAGACAAAGAAACTGCATGCCTGTTTTTCCATCACATTATCTCAAAATATGGTATACCCTCACAAATTATCACAGATCATGATACAAGATGGAGGAATACATTCTGGAAAGAGGTATGTGAGTTAATGGGTACCAAGAGAGCACTTACTATGTCACATCACCCCCAGGCTGATGGACAAACAGAGATAGTAAACCAAGGCCTCGAAATTGCGCTATGAGCCTATATTGGACCAAACCGAGATGATTGGGACAAGTATCTGGAACAATACAACTCCACATACAAGCACGGGGTACTCACCATCGTATTTACTATTAGGCTTCAATCCTGCAGCTGAGTCGACCCTGTTAACACAACCTAATTTTGTACCACATCCGTTGGGAGAATTGGTGACGAAAGGAGCAGAGCCAAATGAGACAAATCTGGAATGGCAGGATGACAGAGTTGTGGACATGGTAGAGCAATTTGAAGTGGAATGGCAACAAGCAAAAGACACACTCACCCTCAGTTGAGCATTCCAGCAACCAAACTACAACAAAGGCTGGCTGGTAATGGAATTTGAAGAAGGAGACCAAGTATTGCTAAACCTGCATATGCTAGAGGTACTCAGAGAACAGAAAGGGAGAGGATGAAAGTTGCTAATGAAATATGATGGTCCTTTCAAAATTGTCAGGAAATTGAGCCCAGTTACTTATCAACTCTGATTGCCGGCTTCTTACCACATTCACCCCATCATCAATATTGCTCATCTTGAACAATACCAACCCTCACCTCCTGAATTCGGTTCTTGGCCCATCAAGCAGCTAAATCATGACGATTTTGATGCCCTTCCAGAAATGGAGGTAGAAAGGATTATGAACAAACACATGTTCAAACTGCCAGGTCAGCACGGACATGTCAAGAAATATCGAGTATGCTTTAAGGACTTACCCACCAGTGAGGATGAATGGAAAACCACCACTAATCCTTCAGGAATGGAAAGGAGGGAAAGGTACAATCAACGAAGAGAGTAGTGACAAAATCCTGGACAGTGCATAGGTGTGCCCCTTCATGTGCACATCCACCTCCTAACCCATGCAAAGGTCAACTATGACTACAATGACTCCTCATGTTCATCCACAGATTCCATCCAACCCCATGCAGTCCAAACTTTGCCTCATGTTGCTGCCACAAGAATCGCAAAGTATTTTTCCTTCCCCATTTCTACTAGCATTGACACTGACGAGACATGACTTGTCAACTCACAGCAAGCAGGAAGATGGTAGAAATTTCTCGGCCCTCATTCAAATTATTTAAAAGGATAGGAACACACCTATGCAAACCAAACCCCTAGTTTTCCCAAGACTACAATTCCACTACTCAGACTTTTCCTCGTCACTACATCAACACCAAAGTATGAAATTTCACATACCATTTACACCAGCTAACCACATCTCTAGTCATGTCATCTGTATCAGCCAACAGCATCCTCATACCCTACCTTGATATCCTTCTAGAAATGAACAATACACCAACATTTTGACACATTATTGAGATGATCTTGGGACTATGTACTGTCCAGCATACGCTACAGCCAGGCGACATCATTCACTACACGGTCGAGGGTGATGACCACTACCTTCTCTCCAATGAACTCGTGATTGCATTGCATAACATTTCCAAAAATTTCTTCTATGAACCATGCACTCGGTACACAACCTACCATACCATGCTGTCGCAGTCCCGTTAACCATTCCACCCTCCCAAGCTCATGAGCTTGGCCTCAAGAACCCTGACTACATCGCCAGTGGATTTTTCCACAACCGTGCGTATCTTCTTGCTCACGCTGTGTATACAGACCAGGAGGAGTTGCGAGCTGACTTGGAGAGTCACCTCTCAGGCATTCATGACAGTTATGCCTGGATGGATCAAAGAATCGAGCAAAGTGTAGCGCTTGCCTTCGACTCAATGCTTAATTGGGGCATGGTAGGACAGGCATGATGACCCAAGTTTTTGGAATTTTTCTATCCAGAGAGAGTGGCCAAAATTGCAGAAGAAAGGGGGATGACAAGCAGTGAGAGTTATTAGCACATTATAAAGTGCATGAGGAACTGGCACTTTTGACATTCGTAGCTCCAAGCAATCTCATGGTCCCCTATGACCCCAATTACCCAGCCATAGACAGCATGGTACAGCCACCACCACCATCTCCACCTGGCACCCCTGAAGCCTTCAACAATGACATCCCTCTATGTGATTCATGTGCAGAAGAATCAGACAACATGCTAACTGACTATTCAGATACAGATATCAATCTATCTGACTATGATTCCAAGGACTCAGATATGGTCAGCATATCTGACGACAAGGACACGGATACAGTCATGACTTTGGATGAGGACCACAGCAACATTGACACCAAAATGTCCTCCAACGAAGACAACTGTGGTCTGAGCGATGACGGTGATGAGCCTCAGGGCTCTGTATGCTCAGAATTCATGAACTTTGTCATTTCTAAGTGACAAAAGACTTAGCACCGGATATAACATTATCTCCGGTGTGCACACGCTACTATAGGACCTTCTTGACACTTCAACGACCGGAGATAATGAAGAATATCCCTCCCAACTTGTTTCACGGCTCAAATTGTGCACCATCACAGCCAGGCACCAATATCAACCAATTAGGCAACCACCAGAGATAAATCATACGACACATCAGAGCGCATCACTAGTGCATCACGGCGTAAAAACCCGGCATTGATCCTTTAATTATATGAGGTCATACTCGTCGACCGTTATTCCGCTTCAATAATCACTGGGTTTTTGTCAGCTTGACGCCCGGTTTTACCAATAAAACCATGCCAAGGCCAGTAGCGCTCGATACTCCTTTCATACACCTCAGGTTGTCAACCATACCCTCACAGTCTGCAGCTAAACAGCACCTCCATAACCACACTGGAGAAGACTTATGACCTAAAGAATTTACCTTTCTTCAGTAACGCAGAGGATTGGCTGTTACAAGCAACTACGGAGATCCATATGGACGCTAGGATCTTTACAAAGCCGCAGCCTTGTAGCTTTACTAAGTACTGCTATTAATAATTATCTCTGGTAGTATAAAAGTGGATAGAAAATCGTAGTACAGTAGTTAATAAACTACCACCTGTTACTCTGCCATTAGCCTCACTATACGCTTGTCACCGGATATAATCTCGTCTCTACACACCTGCTACAACCGTTAACACCAGTTTTAAATGAACCATACCACACGCATAGCGCAGTATACGAACAATAGCAATTGTTTGCACCCCATACGCTCACTATAAGCCAAAGACCGGTTTTACACCATCTGAGCTTCGTACTCCCTCATGCTCTCCTTGAGAAACATTCTAAACCATGATCAACAGGTTTTAGAATTATCTCCGGTGTTGCGCCTTGCACTTTAGCTTGCACCCCGTCATTAGTGGTTGATACCCGTGTTGAGCACGTAACACCGGTGTTCACTTCGTACACCACCTCTTTTGTTTTATAGGATTGGATTGTCTTCATCTTCGTACCATAGGAGTTTTATTCGGCTTTATATTCAACATTGTTTATTCCAGCCCACTTGGGTAGTCTCTGGCAGACTTATAGGAATCGACATTGTCAACATAGGATTGTTTTGGACTCAACACTGTTTAGGACCGTTATAGGATAGGATAGGATAGGATAGAATAGGATAGGATAGTCCCTTGAGAGGACTCATAGGTTTGACATTGACATAGGATAGGAACGTTGAAGAGCTGTCTAAGTGCACAGAGCTAGAAATGCAACAGCGTTGAAGACACTGATCACACCCACACCCAACACTACACACACAAACACACTCAATTTTGTGGGGGGATTCTAATGCGATGAAAGTAGTGAACCAATACAATTGAATTCTCAATATCTCTAAGATACATGCGCAGCAATAGCGCTCGTATAATATCTAGACTTCTCTAAGTCCAAAGGCTTTTCTCAAGAGCAAGAGGGTGCGACTTCCATCGCCGGGCCTCAAGGCAAGGGTGTATAACACAATACAACTTCATCAAACATCTCCACAACTTTCTAGCAGTCGCTCGGGACTCTAATAACCACTACACACAATCAATAACACCCTAAACACCACTTAAACAACTGTGCTCGAAGCAGAAACCAATTCCTATTAAACTCAACACACTAATAAACCTCACGCGTCGCACGCTAAACCAAAACCTTCACAAACACATGGAGAAGTGTCTACACTGACACAAAACTCTGAAACTTCCACAAGAGCCACAGGGCTTGAACCTATGCACTTGAGCTTCCAACCAATCGTAGATTCACAGGATTCGAACCTATGCAATCCAGAGAAACCCCATCTGACAAGCCAAAGGGTTTGAACCTTTGCCAACCTGCGGAAATAACACAGAAGAGCGAACACTAATCAAGCCAAAGGGTTTGAACCTCTGCCGCCTGTAATGCCTTGTGTCACACAAATGCCCTCAAGAACTCGAAAGGGTGACCTTCAAGACACTGTACTCTTATTCTCTCACAGAGTGCAAGTCAAACCAAAACCAGACTCTCTGCACAGAGTGCCACGCTATTTTCTTATCTAAGCACACAACTTAATTCACACAATAGATATCTGATATGGGTTGTATTCTCTCTCGAAGTTACTAGCTACTCTAAGTGCTAGAGCACATGGCTGAAAAGCTTTGCACTATTACACCGTGGGCTCAAAACTTGTACTTTACATCTACACTACAGTATTTATACAATTCTACATCATACACGTCGATACAACTTAATACAGTACGGTTAGAACCTCGGAACATTATTCCTCGCAACGCGCGCTCGTTGTTATAGCATGCCTGGGGCTGGACACTTGGTTGGAGGCCTATCTCAAGACCAGACTCTGTTTCCTCATGGTAGATACTCCACTCGCACTGCACTCTATACGTTGGCATGTCACTCATCATTTCTTTGGAGGATACTTGGAGTGGCAACCAATCCTATACACTGTATCTCATTCTAATGTTGAGTTTCTAGGTTTCTCTGGTTGGTGGGGGATACCCGTGATAAGCCTAGTCACTGCGCTCTTTGGCCAAACTGGGTTCTCTCGGAGTTATCTATACTCAGGCATTATTTGGGACACACGCATGCATGCTGCACGATCAGGCCCTGTGCATCATAGATCATTGTGTCACGTAGTTCACATGCATGTCTTTCAGTAATGCATTAGGGTGCGTATGCAGTCTGCTTCTGGTGCATTCAGTATTGAGTGCTGAGCTCTTGTACTTAGTGTGACCTCAATGAAGTATCATACTAAGTTAGAGCATGCACTCTACCAATAGTCACTTCAGACTTGCGCGTGCATGCACACATTGAGATACCACACGCTATCTTGGTTTGATCACTGCACTCTATTCATATATCACTGCACTCCATGTCTATTTCCATCTACGTGCGCAGCGCGCGTCTTTTCATGCACTCTACTTCTATGTTTCTATACGTGCGCGATGTGCGTCATAGATCAATGTAGTTCTCCTTGTATCATGCCTGTCTCTCATCAATTCCTTAGAGCGCATGGCTGATCTGCATCTTAGTGCATTCAGTATCAAGTCCTGTGCTCTCATACTTAGTGTGACCTTGACTAGTATCATTCTAAGTTAGAGCATGCACTCTACCAATTGTCACCCAAGGCTGTGCTGCACGCGACTCTCTATTGTGCTCCCTACATGTATCATTGCACTCTGTGTGTTTGACACTGTGCTCTGTGCATATAGCACTGTGCTCTATCTGTATCTTTCATTATCTCAGTACCCAGCCATCATGCAATGCATGTATTGATACATTTCGCAAAATTACACGTGTAGACACATTGCGAGCATGTCAACATCTCCAAGTAGACTCAGCTTTCGACATCGACTTCAGTATATTTTGCCTCATATAGGATCAACACTCGTTATCTCCATGCCCCACCGGATATAAACATATTTTCACACTTTTGCCCACATTGACCGGCATTATTAGAATCGCCACCCAGTACATCAACCCTCCACCAGTTATAAACTAACTGCTGCACACATAGCTTCATTTTCACCATTATTTTCATAGGACCTACATCTAGAGACTTTGTCTAGTTGTTTCTCCTCTTTATACTGGATTTGCGGTATTCATGTCATACCCTATTCCATTCAATCTCGTCATTGAGATTATCACCGGCATACAGCCAACACCTTTTAGTACTCGATCACTTGAGTGCTACTTGCTTGACTGAAAAGTCGCAGTATAAACTTGCGTCTGGAGGAAGTGATTAGGTCGCATGGAGGTGCCCCGAACAACTCACACAACACAATACCTTTATCTCCAGTCTACACTGTCATTAATCATTACTCTTTGAGTTTTGGTTTGCCGTTGCCACAGAAGTCAAGGTTCATCAATGGCCCATCATTGAGGCCTCATCAGAACAATGATGATGATGATAAAGGTGATGGAGTGTCGGTTACAGCTGTATATGGGTTTGCAGAGGAAACTGATGAGGTTATAGAGATTTGACCCAGCAACACGGCCACACTGAAAGGACATTGGCTTACTTTCATCTGCTACAATGGAGAGAATAACAAGGTTGGATGGAAGAGTTTTGAACTTTCGGAACTGGAAGCTCCTGGTGCCTTGTAAGTTAGCTCTATATTCACTATATTCATTTTCTTATCATCACGACCTTATAGAGTAAATGTAGACAGGGGGGGGTATGTTATCATATTCCCTACATTATCCCTACAGTCTACACCCTTCCCATCTTGATATATTTTCTTTCTCGATTATGACCTTAACGACCATATGCAAATCAGTACTTCCTATTTTTGTTGCCCTAACCTGCAGTCTAGCGACTCATTATGAGTTGTACCATATTTACTAGAAGATTGAGGAACCATTGTCTGCAGTAACTAGTTAGTATATAGACGAAGTCTTATCTTTGTATCAATTTTACCTTACAATCTATATTGCTTTACGCATCACAACTTGAGTGATCCTAAGCATTTGCTGAACCTGCACAGTTAATCAGCCTACTAACATCTTACACTTTTCCTTTTGAGGTAAAGTGAACCCTTCTCATTCAAGACTATCTACGTACAAGATATCTTCATAGATTAGTCTCATTTACAACAGAGTGGCTATTATCAGACCAAAAGCTGTCCAGTTGCAATATTCGTGAAGGGCATTATGGACCCTGACACCACAGATGGTCTTGCATTGGTTGACAATGGTCTCCAGCCCTACTCCAGCTTGGTGCTTCCACAGAGTGTCGGCAGACTGAATAGCCTCATTGGCTCACAAGATCAGGACAATAACGTCTGCCGGTGTCGACATAACTGGCACTAGAAATGGTCGAAAGAAAGAGAGCAGCAAGAGAGGCATTTAGATGTGGCACTATCCGTGACATGGCATCTACTAGTAAGACAACAGTGGGACTAGTCAACAAGGATGTTGATTTTATAGTATGGGGGAGGACCATTGAAGTGTCGTCTGCATACACAATGATAGAAATGCAACAGCATCGAAGACACTGATCACACCCACACCTAACACTACACACACAAACACACTCTTTAGTTCATGGGGGGATTCTAATGTGATGAAAGTAGCGAACTAAGACAACTATATTCTCAATATCTCTAAGATACATGTAAAGCGACAGCGCTCATCTTGTATCTAGACTTTACTAAGTCCAAAGGTTATCTCTAAACAAGAGGTGTGATGTTTGTCACTTGGCCTCAAGGCAAAGGGTTTTCCAAACACTCTAAATGCTGATAGACGTAACCACAACTCTCTAGTAATTGTGCGCAACTCAAATAGCCACCAAACAAAACCACTAATCATCAACCCAACACTTTAAAACCTTGCACGCTAAATCATAACCTTCACAAATACTTGGAGAAGCATCTATACTGACACCAACTCCCAGAACTTCCACAAGAGCCACAGGGTTTAAACCTATGCGCTCCAGAGAAACCCTGTCCAACAAGCCCAAGGGTTTGAACCTTTGCCAACCTGTGGAAATAACACAGAAGAGCGAACACTAATCAGACCAAAGGGTTTGAACCTCTGCCATCTGTAATGCCCTGCATCACACGAATGCCCTCAAGAACTCAAAAGGGTGACCTTCAAGACACTGTACTCTCATCCTTTCACAGAGTGCAAGTCAAACTGAAACCAAAACTACTGCACAAAGGGCCGCGCCACTGTCTTATCCAAGCGCGCAACTTAATTCACACAATATGTATCTGGTATGGGTTGTATTCTCTCTCTAGAAGCTACAAACTGCTCCAATTGCTAGAGTGCATTGCTAATCTGCTTTGCACCGTTACACCGGGGGTCTGAAACTTGTACACTACTTCTATACTACTGTATTTATACATCATGTGCTCTACAAATTAATACAACCGGTTGTAGTACTATTTCCTGCTCGGATCCCAATCGTCTGTGTCCCGTGCGTCCCATTGAGCATGCCATCTCATTGCATGTTGTTCAGAAGGTCGATTAAGACCCAGACTTATCTCACACGCATGGTTGCGACGTCGGTTAGCAGTGCGCACAGCGCGTAACCCACCACAGGTTATCTCCTCAGAGCTCCCACCTATCAGGATTCACTCCGCTCATATTCCTCCATTGTCTTCCAGTCAGCAAGGTGACTTGCATGATTCCTAGACCCTGCGTGCTTTGGCCGCAGTGTAGTATCTCAGTTTTATCTGCCCTGGGGCTTTCATTATATGACGCACGCAAGTTGCTGGTCGATCCGTGCCTTGCGCGTCATAGATCAATGTCTCTTGTAGTTCATTTACATCGCACATGTATTCAATTATCTTTTTAGAGTGTGCGCGCCACTTCATCTTAGTGCAGCTAGTATCAAACACTGAGCTCTCATATTTAGGATGACTGTGTCTCGCATCCCCCTAAGCTAGAGCATGCACTCTACCAATAGTCACTTCGAATATTCATGGTATTATGCTTATTTCATTGCGCTCTTCTCTAATCTCTCTTATTTCAGTCGCAGGACTTCTCAACTGGTGTCTAATGTTATAAAACGCGAATTTACATGCGTAAACACCTAGTGGGCATGTCACTGTGTTGTGGGGACTCCAGTAAAATTTGAAAAACTGGCTAAAAATTTTGTGAAAAATTTCCAAAAAGTTTTAAAAAGCCCAGACCACCTCACACAAGGTCCTATCGTCTGTCAAAGAGAAATGCTTTAAGAGGGAATTGAAATAACTAAGTGGAAATGAGATTGGCGCAGGATCAGATTGATAGGCCCGATCACGACAGGACACTAGTGAAGACTTGTTCAAGTCACTACTGGACTCCAGTAATTTTGATCAAAACCACTATCCATTCTTAGAGCTAACAGAAGAATGAGACACGAAAATGTATAAAATTTAGTGCCTATCCACACTTGTGGCACTGACTACACTAATACAAAAAACACTATATGCCATAAAGGTGCATATAAAACACACTAGTAAAAGTCTAAATGAATATCAGGCCACCGTAGCCGACTCCCCTTGTGCAGGATGGATGGGCGAACTCTTGAGCTCGTTGAGCTCACCCTGGACCTCATCACCATTGACTAAGCTGTCTGAAGGGCTGCTAGCCTGAATGATCACCATGAAAGCAGGCAGAGAGGATGGTCCAGGATCCAAAGGCAGGGAGGGCTTGTGCTCAACTAAAAAGGGGACTGCTATGAGAAGTCGAATTAAAGATAGAAGAGATGGATGCACTATCCAAAGGGAAAGACACCCACAGATCGAGCCTATGGATAGTGGCACAGACTTGGTCATCAAAGTTGTGATCCTCAAAAACCACACCAAGAAGAGTGTACCGGCCCTCACTATTGGAAGCATGGGAACAGACCTCGGAAAGCTCCTTGAAGCAGGCCCAGAATAGCCGAGCCGTGTTAGCAGTAGCATTGGCACTGCTCTCGAAGACGTGGAGAGCAGCGCTGGTACGGTCGATACAAGTATGAACATCTATAGTAATGAAAGTAAGCAAGACAATACAAAGGAGATACCAGATGAACAAACTCTTGGGGGTGGCCTCAACACATTTTGCTAGTTCCTTATGAGCAAAATAATGTTGGACCAGCTCTGCATGGAAAGTACAGAGGCTTTTGGAGGCCACTTCACAGTTATTGCACCATTTACCCCAGCCCAAGAAAAGACAAGGCTCATTTTGGATGCTGGAAGAACATTGGGTGCATCCATATGAAGGCAAGTGTTAGGATTGTGCCAATAGGATGAAGTGAAAGGAATGCACACCATGGATTCTGTGGAGTGCATGGGGCTTGGCGAAGCCATTAGCAACGTCACCCTTGGGTCGAAGCCCAAAGAAGGATTATGGACAGAGTCCACGGGATTATAATCTCTAGGATCAAAGGTTAAGTCCAATGGCTATCGGAGTCCACGGATGTAGAGAGATGGATTATGGCTTGAAGGTGAAAGAGAGTGAGGACAAGAGTTATTGGGCTAAACCAAGTTGATATTTGAACTGATGTATGTACTACTAAATGTACAGCTTATGGGGGGACCCTTGATCAAGAACCACCACCATGTGGGGTTCAGCATTGTGCCACTTCAAGACTGGCTCAAGGGATTTTGCTCGCCAAAGGCATCGAGCAAAATAAATCAATCGTTTCTGCACCTTTGATGGTCAGAAGAAACATCTCGTAGTCTTGAGACGTCTCTGATATTCTGAGCAAGGCAAACTAACTACTGAATATAGTAGAGAGTAAAGAAACCGACTTTTTCCCATGGCATCTCCGCCTCAAGGACCATGCTAAATCACCCAACTACCTCAACCTCCCTGCCCCTCACGCCATTGAGGTGTAGACCAGAGCCCGCAACTCTAAAAATGTGCAAGACAGACCCCTACAGTAAGATCGGGACAGACCACACAAAAAGTGACATCACACCCAATGATCTCTGACAACAACGACCATATCTCCACCCACAGGCAATCGCCGACTGGAGAACACTCAATCGCGAAACGACTTAAGTGGAATGGGACTCTGTTCACTCCTCACAGGCAGGAGAGGCAGCCACTCAGTATGACGGTGAGTGCCACCGAATCCCCTGCAGCCACCCCCTCACGAACGAGTACAAAGGACTCTAGTAGGCTCTAGAAGAGACAAGCCAGCCAAAAACGGCTGACAATGCATTCACCACGCCACCCAAGACAAAAAGATGAACATTTGCCCATTGTACCTACAGAACAAAGGATGCCAAACCCCCATTAAAAGAGCGCCGTGACACTTCAGAAAAAACCACTCCCTCCTCTCCCCCCACACAATTGCCAAACTGTCTACCTCCAATTCTGAAGACAACAGCCTCCAGATGCCAGGAGGAAACCCGAACAAAAGGCAAAAAACCTCAGAAGACCAGAACCGGCTCAACGTGTGTCTGTATAACCAGTTCGAGAAAAGTGAAAACTCTTACCCCCAGATCAGAATCCTCCCCCACCCGAAGACAATGACAGCAGAGAAAGGGGTCGAAAGACAAACCTGGACCACTCTCACCCGATGCCGTTCAAATTCCCTGACCCACGAGCCACTGCCAACCTACCCATGGCGACCGACCACTTCCCATACAACAAATTCATGCGCTCTGGTGAGGAACCCACAACTCTCCCCGCAGGATCAGCTGTCCCCTACATGGATGCCACCTTCCCGTGTATCTTCATCCCCTGGAACCACATCACGGTGGGCTTCCCAGAAGAAATTCGCAAAGCCATCACTGCATCCCCAGAGAAATTCATAGCAGCTGTCCCCTTCGGAGCAGGCCCCAAATTCTACACAGAAAACCACAGAGCTGACCTCCTCCTGAAGACCTTCCTCGACACTCTAGACTTCCCGGAAAAAGGCAAACTCACCGTCTTCTTCCCACTTGAAGAGAAGGAGGACAAGAAGGGCTGAAACAGAGAGGATGGCCGAACCAAGAGAAGCGCATTCAACAAACCATGGCCCCTGGTTATTACAGGGTTCTCTGAGGATTTTGGCAAGTTCCTGCTATGGAACCAGTGCTTCACAACCGCGTCGCACTCAGTCTGGAACCTCATCCCGTTCAACCTGAAAGAGCTGGCTTGGACCATCACTGCTTTTCAAGGCAACATCGTCAGCAATGACCTCGATCTGATAGCCAAAGCGCTTGCCTGCATCAAAGCTGCTACATGGCGCGACACCTCCATCCAGAACCTCGTCAAATGCATCACCCAGTCACAAGGATGCTCCGGAAACCCAGCCGAACTCACAGTCATGATGACCCACTCATGGCGACTATCATATATTGAAACAAGGAACTTCAATGACAATAAGGGACCTGTCTTTCTATTGACGGGGCAGCCCATAACAGACAACCTCGACATGCACAGAGCGATCGCTGCACACATCCGCAGACTAAGGATCCGGGTAAACTACCAGCAGTTGATAAACGTCGACAAGATCATCAGATGCGACTGGTGTAAAAACCAGAACCACCCGAGCCATGCCTGCCCATTCCTGGAAGTAGACTCTACCTGGTATGGCCTCTCCACCGACAAACTACGGCTACCCTGTTGAAAACGGATGTACCCAAGCCCGCATTCCAGAAGAGAAAGGAGGATAGCACAAACCCGAGCAGTCGTTCCAAGCGAGGAAAAAAGAATGACAACGGCTGGAGGGAAGTCAGACGTGGTAAAAAGCAGTAGTCAGCATACCACATAAATGTCGAAGAATTTATTCAATTCATCAGAGATTCCTACCACCGCTAGACTGATCTCAACAAGCATCAAGCTTGATAGCGATACCAGGGGTGAGACTGGATCAGATGAGTAGTCTGTTAAACATCAAAATAACTCTCATCGAAGCATCTTTCTGTTCTGGTTACTGACGGCTTATTGGAGGTAAGGTGGATTGCTGAGCAGGAAGGGGCGATACAACTGTCTCCGACAAGGGCTGATGGAGCCACTACCATTTGGAAGCCTTCTCCCTCACTGGAGAAGTCACTTCTAAATGGATCTGTCTTAGCGTGCCATGGTTTGGCAAACTCAGTGAGTGAATCAGCTGCGCTACTAACTGTCTTGAAAATAGGGAAACCTCACAACACAAACACAGTCTTTATGGTACTGACCTTGCATTCTCTTGTCGAGGCTCTGATGTACCCGCTGATCATCCCTCATCACAAGACGAAAATGCGAGTAGCGACAGCAGGGAACCAGCCCCGGAATTCCTAGAGGATGGTGCGGTTGACTGGACGTCCCCCAGTCCCCCAGACAATGAAAGGAATATGCAAGCTGACCCTCAAGACACATCCTTTGTGAGCTTGAGGGAACCCACACCAGTCCGCAGTGGCAGACACCGGAGGCATACAGGCCAAAGGTGTCAGTCGAGCTTCTCGACAAACTCACATGAAGCAAGTCCCCCCATAGATGAGCCATCAATAAGTGAGAGTGGCCATGCCATGACCCAGAGAGGAGGCGAGCCATACTCCCACCACTCCAGTCAACCCAATGACCATACAGACCACTCACAACGGGAAACCAACCCCTCAAACAGTGATCGCCAACCCCAGGGATCCCCCATGTCAAACAGACAACAACGGAGAGAAGCCTCTAAGAAGGGGACAAAAGCAGCAATCCTGGTATCATGCCTTAACATTAACGGCTTTAGTGCTGCAGGTGCAGGAGATGGAATCCACAATAGCAAGTGGGGACATATTAACCAACTTCTGCGTACTTCGAGAACAGGCATACTAGTAGTATCAGAAGCACACTTAACAGAAAGACAAAGTGAGGAGCTTGAAAATCTGTTCGCACGTAGAATGAAGATCAGGTTCACTGCGAACCCTGACAACCCAACGGGCAAGGGTGGTGTTGCAATTGTGATAAATAAACAGTTGACGAACTGGCAAAATATACAAACAAAAGAAATTGTTCCAGGCAGGGCACTGCTTCTGAGAACAAAATGGCATGACGACAAGAACATAACAATCCTTGGTGTCTATGCACTGAATGTCTCCTTGAGTGACTCCAGCGAAAGCACGAGTTTCTTTACAGCACTACACGACTTCTTCACTGCCCATCCTGAATGGCGCCCCAACTACCTGGGAGGAGACCTAAACTTTGTTGAAGATGCAATTGATCGCATTCCTATGTGTTGTGACAATGAAGAAGTTTGCATGGCATTTGATAAACTAAAAGAACTGCTTGGACTATGGGATGGCTGGCGGAACACCTTCCCAGATAAGCTAGACTTCACATACTGCTGCAATCGGAACATACGAGACCCGAACACAAATGTACAAACCAAAAGAACATTCCAATCACGAATTGACAGAATATATGTCACGGACAAACTCCTTGACCAAGCTTGGCAATGGAAAATCCAACCCGTGGGCATCGCAGGAGTTGACCATGACATGGTGTCAGTACAAATAGCGCATGAAGAGGCCCCGATCATAGGTAAAGGCCGATGGGCTTGCCCAGACTACATTCTCAAGGACGAGAAACTGGCAGAACAACTGAAAAACCTAGGAATCGAAGCCCAGGAAGAAACAGCCAGGATAAAGAGCTTGGGAAGATCAAATACTGCGAATCCCCAGATCACATACCAGAAATTCATCACTGAAGCAATGCACCTAGCCAGGGAAAGAGAATGAACTCTCAAACGGCTAGTTCACAAGAAGGAGTCTGACCTCAACAAAGCGATAGACAGACTGTCAAAGAACCCTGAATTGGATGAAGCAACCCGCTCGGAGAGGATCACTAGCATTAAGAGCGAACTCCGAAACATCAAACAAAGAGAACATGTCACAACATGACGCTTCATAGCAGCAAAAGACAGACTCGAAGGTGAAACAGTCTCAAAATATTACTTCCAAGCAAATAAGGAATCCAAACCTCGAGATATAATCCGCGCCCTAATGATCCCTGAAACAGACCCTCCAAACAACCCAGCAACCCTGAACCCAGACACAAGTGAAGCTCAACAGAACTCAGGAAGACCGCTAGTGCCGCAGCCTAAGTACGAGAAATTCTCCCCCAAAATGGCAGAGCAAATGAGAGACTACCATAGCAATCTCCAAAACGAAGGAATAGACATGGACAGAGAAACACGCGAAACTATGATAAACAAAACCTTAAGAGTCTTGAAAGCTGCGCCAGCAGAGGAAAACAAGATTAACTTCACCCTAAAGACGACCCGAGAAGAAGTCATTAAACCCCTTAATCTCTCAAAAAATGAATCAGCACCCAGTATTAACGGGGCAATGAACAAATTCTTCAAAGTCGTCAACGACAGACACATCAAAGATGAAAGAAAGGGAACACCTAGCTTCGATATAATAGGCGTCCTCACTGATGTATTCAATGACATTGAGGAAAATGGGGTGGACGAGTCAACAAACTTCACTGAAGGTTGGATGTGCCCCATCTACAAGAAAAATGATAGAAATATGATGTCAAATTATAGACCCATAACACTGTTGAACTCAGAATACAAGCTATTTACAAAGGCACTGTCGATTAAACTAGTATGCTCTGCACCTGAATTAATCCATACAGACCAAGCTGGTTTTATCCCTGGGCGTCAAATCACAAACCAAACAAAACTCATCCGAATGATAATTGACCATGCAGACCTCACACACCAAAACGGCATGATTGTAGCACTAGACCAAGAGAAAGCATACGATAGAATACACCATGACTACCTGTGGAAAACACTGGAAGCCTTCCAAATACCACCACAATTCATCTCCATGGTGAAATCCCTGTATGAATATGCAAATACCAGAGTAATGGTAAATGGATTCCTTAGCACACCGTTCAGAGTCACCAGAGGAGTAAGACAGGGAGATCCTCTATCCTGTCTACTGTTTGATCTAGCTATTGAACCACTAGCGGAGCTTCTCTGCACGTCAAACCTAAAAGGCATGGAGGTTCCTGGGTCTGAGGAAAGGCTAATAGCCAAACTGTTCGCAGATGACACAACAACCTTCCTTAAGGAAGAAGACAATTTCGAAGAGCTAGTAGAAATCCTAGAGGACTGGTGCATAGCTAGTGGAGCTTGGTTCAATGTAGAAAAAACTCAGATCATTCCAATAGGAAGCGAAGAGTTCTGCACCAGAGTACTAAGTGACAGGAAAAGTAAAGCCGACTTCAACCCAATCCCAGACAACATACACATTGTGAAAGAACGGGAAGCAATACGCATACTGGGTGCATGGTTCGGAAATAATATACCTGAGGATACAGCCTGGGCTCCAATTCTGGAGAAAGTGGACAGCAGCCTTGCTCGATGGGAGTTGGCACACCCCTCGGTCCCGAGTAGACGCATTATAATTCAATCAGTGATAGGTGGTCTGACTCAATACCTAACAGCAGTTCAGGGAATGCCGAAACATATTGAAACCAGGCTAGAGAAACAAGAGCGTAAGTTCATATGGGAAGGAAGAACAAAAAACCTCGTTGACTTTGAAACACTGAAGTCCCCAAGAGAACAAGGAGGTCTTGATATCCTCGACCTTCAAGCCCACAACAAAGCGATAGAAGCAATGTGGATAAAGGAGCTCTTATCTGAGCAAAAACCGACCTGGACCTTCTTTGCACATGACATCCTGGCCCATGCAGGCTTAAACGCAGAAAAGAACATTGACAAAAGTGTCAAAATGAACATATTCCTACAATTGTTCAACACGAAAAAATCACAGCTCCCCCCAGACCTCCGTAGAATCATGGCAGTAGCAAAAGAGACGGGTGTTCGAGCAGAAGGACTGGCTTTCTCCAGAGAGATAATCAGAAGCTGTCCTATATGGTACCATGCAGAAGCAGATCCAAAAATACGCCTCCTAACCTGATCAGCCGCAAGCATCTGTCTCCGTGACAATCACAATCTATGCCTTGTTGGGGAAGCAGAAGAACTATCCCAGTCTCTCGATGACCCAAACCATAACAGCGAACTGAGAGGTGCGAGATGTGACTGCTACCTATGTACCGCTATGAAAGAAAACCTAGACTGTATTAATCCCAATGAGTGCATGCTCCATGCTAAAGACTTACTAGACACCCTGCCAGAGAAATGGGACCCGAGATTTCTGCTCCCAGAAGACTACGAGGAGATACCTACTCAGCTAGAAAACAGCTGTGAATTTGACCGAAGGATCACAATAGAAGGACCTCTGGTGAACTGCTTTTGAATATTCACAGAAGGGACAGTCTGCAACGATATACCAGACATGAGACTCTGCGCACCAAAGGAGGCCACAATGCAAGTGAGCACCAGTGGGTTCTGCCTTGCTGAAAATAATGACCTGACAAGAACTGGTGCCGGAATATACTCAGCAAACAACCTGGAAATAACCATGAAAATCCCCGCACACCTACCGCCCACGTTCCAAGTCAGTCAAATGGTTGCGATAAAAGAACTCGTAAACCACACCAATAAAAGAACACCCATACACAATAATATGTGCTCAAAATACATCCTGCACCACCTTTCAACGTTGCTGAGAAAAAACGAAGATGCCAGATTCATAGGGGTCCCAAATAGAAAGGTCATCCAAGCCACCATCGCCAGCCTCTGCAGCAGGAAGCAGCTGACAACCATAACCTGGATGAATAGGTCTAACAGATGCCCAGAACTCACAAAGGCGAGTGACCTAGCGAGAGAAGGAGCCAGGAAAGAACAAGATGATCTAGTGGACATAAACATAGCCCCAGAACTGAAAATCACGGGAGCCGCCCTAAACAAATTAATGCAGAAACATGCATACAGAGCCTTCCACAAATGTAAGAACCAAACCCTAGCCAGTCACCTGAGAACGACCGCAAATGTGATGCTAGCAACAGAGGGAGCGAATGATTACTTTGGAACTAGACCCACAGAATCACAGCTATGGAAATCACTCAGACATTGAGACATCGACCGAAGCACGAGATACCTCCTCTGGATGACAATGCACGATGCCTACCAGTTAGGAAACAAATGGCTCAACTTTGCTCCACAATACCATGACCGTGCATACTGCTCCCACTGCAACAATAACATAGAGAGTATGAAACACATCCTAACTGAATGCTCCTCCCCAGGACAAAGGGAAGTATGGGACATAACGAAAACAGTACTAGAACAGAGAGACATCACTTGGCACAACCCAGAGATGTCGAGAATTCTTGCGTGCACGACCCCGAACTTTGCATCCCCGAGTGGTCAAAAGGAGAAAGGCAAAGAATGATTCTTCAAGATTATCGTCTCCTCTGCAGTGCAAACAATATGGAACATGCGTTGCGAGAGAGTTATCCAACGAGAGAACGCCCTGTTCACCCCAGAGGAAATTAAGAACAGGTGGAAAAAGAAAATGAACAAAAGACTAGAGCTAGACTGCCTCATGACACGAGAAAGATTTGGCAGGAAGGCCCTCCAAAAAGCCCTAGTACTTCAAACATGGACAGGCTCGATCCTTAACGAGCATCAGCTTCTGCAAGACTGGATGGAAGCTGATGGGGTTTTAGTGGGTATTGGGTAATGAGAAAAGCCGGGATGCACAAGGTAAGTATAGGGGACGGTGCGAAGAGAGAAGATATTCCCAGCAAGTTACCAATCCTGAGTCCCACACTACTCAGTGCATAAATGCATTTCCCTGAGGTGAAAGACAACAAATTATATTCATGGTACTAACTACTCATGCTTGGTTATAACTCCTGGCAAAAAACCTGGCTGCACGTTGGAAGCGACTATGTTGCCGGACCGCCTCTGCAATAGCCCCCACCAAAAAAATAAAAAAATGTACAGCTTATATACTAGGACAGAGTCCAATGGGTCAGGGTCTGGATATGGCTAGAGTGACATGATCTGGAATGTTCTGTATCTAGAGGAGTCGAGTATTCCGTGGACTCTGATATAACACCTACTCACTACCGTGATGGGTTCTAGGTGTGATAAATGAAATATGTGAAATAAGTAAATGAAATAGAGATATGAAATATGAGATAGAAACCGGGATTCGGAATCCGACGGATTCCGATGATTGACTTGGAGCTGGTGGAGTGGACAAAGGCTGAGGTCCGTGGAGTCTGTGGCATGATCATTACAGTATCCCCCCTTTAGCGTTCTTGCCCTCAAGAGTGCAGATCCTGATGGCTGGGGGTACCATGTGGAATTTGTGAGTGAGGTATCACATGATTTTTACCTCTTGACTTGTTACCACCACCATCTCGGTGGTAGGTTTATACTAGCTTTTTTACCTACTTTTATCCATTGCCTATTACAATGACAAGCGCATACCATCAGTCTCAGATGCCCGAGGCATACGAAGCACCTGCCACCCTGGAGGATATGGAGGTTGATGAACTGTCAGTGTTCTATGCTGGCAGGGATGCCCAGGAGGAGTTGTATCGGAACACCATGGAGGACCACAACTTGTGGTTAGCTGAGAAGTTGAAGGTGGAGAAGGCCGCGGCAGCCGTGGAGGCCATGCAAAAGAGGACCCAAGAAAGGGCGGAAAAACTTCAAGAATTGAAGTCGAGGAAGGAAGCAGAGCCGCGGTGAGGCGGGAGGAGGAAGAAAGGCTAGCAAGGGAGGCCAAGGAACGGAGATTGGCTGAGGAGAAGAAGAGGGAGGAAGCGGCGGCTGCAGAGGCCGAATGGAAAAGGCTGGTGGAGACCAAAGAGGAGGCAGCGCAAACAAGGCGCCTATTGAAGGAGCAGATGGAGTTGGCCGTGAGGCAGGCCATGGAAGCGGCGGAGGCAGCTGCAAAGGCAGCTGAGGGCAATGATGAGGAAGCCGTGGAGGATGCAGCAATAGAAAAGGAGAGGGCAATGCAGGAGCTGAAGCAGAAGCGGAAGGATAAGCGGAAAGCAAAGGTGACCGGGGCCGCGGGACCTTCCAACAAGAGGAAGCGGTTGACGAGGTCAGTGGTGGAAGATAGTGAGGACAAACAAACCACGGGGCTGTCGGAGGAGCAGCCGCTTAAGAAAGCGAAGGGGAAGGTTGTGGAGTGCAAGGAGTTCCATGGGTCCAGTAAGTGGACTTGGAGTTGGTTTCTTTGTGTGCTGATTGTTTGTTAGATAAATGTGGGTGGTGTCGGGCTGATGGAGCCCGCTGTATAATTTTGTCGACCATGTGGTCCTGCAAGTGATGCAGGATTCATAAAGCTAAGTGCCTCTGGACAGAGGAGGTGGAGCTGTCGGCACTGGAGCAAGTGGTGGACTTGCTGCAGAATCTGCATGCCTGGTTTGACGAGATGGAGGGGCAAATGAGTAGGATGGAGAAGGAGCTGGAGTACATCGGGTCCCGTGTTGATGACTTGGTTGACAATTTTGAGGAAGGGGACACGTTGGAGTATCCAAGGGATTTTGTTCTGGCAGCGTCCATGGAGGAATGGAAGGTGTCGAGGGAAGAGCTGGGAGAGTTGAAAGGTGTCAACCCCAAGGCCCTCCAGCAGGCAATGTGACTGTGCCTGGATCAGGACGTCACACAAGTGTGGTATGCCGACATGACGTCCGCAGAATTTAATGGTCAAGATCCCTTCAAACTGGCGAACTTGGAGTTGTGGCATGGAAACCGTGGTAATGGTGACTTGGACCAGGTGATTGCAGCCAGCATGAGGTTTAGGGATACTTGTGCCAAGTTTTACCAGATCAGAGGTCACCGGAAGGAATGGGTGCTGTGGAAGGAGTACCTGAGGGGTAGTGAGGAGTTTTTAGTGGAGGATTCTGAAGGAGAGTTGGAGGAGGATGAGGAGGTTAGAGTGGAGATGTTGCCAGAGTCTGGGGCCGATGGGGTGCCCAGTATAGTGGACTTGGTGCGAGAGATAAAAGGAAAAGGGAAGGACAAGGAGGTAGTGAGGGGAGAAGCCGGTGGGTCTACGGACACTTAGCACCTTAGCTCCTTATATATTTTTTGGATATTTGTAGATTGTAGATAGACAGTAGAATGTGCCCGGAGGGGCATAAAAATGTACATTTTTTATGATGATCTGAAAATGGTGTGAAGAAAGGATGAAGTCAAGAATTTCGTCTGGCGGAGTCCATTCCCGATTAGGCAATGAATTTGCAATAGTTTTCCAGAATCAAATTTGAAATTGGGGACATGGATTCCGACGGGAACCAATGGAATGGATGATCAAGAAGAAATAGGTGAGGTCTTGACTGAGACCTTGCAGATGGTGACCTTGGATGACAGTCCTGGTTTGTCTGGGTAACGACAATGGAAGTCTTCAATGTAGTCTTCTGCGGAGAACTCTGTAGCAGGGATCCATGCAAATTCTTTGTCAGTACCTTTGTAGCCCAACCATTGGACACAGTAGAGGAGTGGACAGCGGAACTGACGGTCAAGCTTGGAATCAAGGATCTGTGCAATCTCGAATTGCTCTTCTCCGTCAACTTCCACCGGAGGTGGAGGTGGTTGGGTGCGATTAGGAATGGTATTGATTTCCACAGGTTCCAACTGTGAGACATGAAATACAGGGTGAATGGAACAGAGGTCTGCGGGAAGTTTGAGCATGAAGGAATGGGATCCAGGCTGAGCAATGATATCAAATGGTCTGAGGAATTTCTCGGAGAATTTCACAGTAGGGCGAGTAGTCCTGATGTGTTTGGAGTTAAGGAAAACCTTGTCACCTACTTTGAAATCTGGAGCTGGGGACCGTCGTTTGTCTGCTTGGAATTTGTAACAAGACTGAGCGTGAGTGATTTCGTCTCTAAGGAATTGGTGAAGATTGTTGAGGTTGACTATGAAGTTGCGGGCCCGAGCAGAGGCGATGTTGCATTCAGGGTACACTGTGATGTTAGGGTGGTAACCCTTATTAGCGAAGAATGGAGAGATTCCGGTGGAAGCATTCGGAGCATTATTGTACGCGAATTCGGCAATGGGTAGTAAGGTATCCCAATTGTCTTGTTGGTATGAACAATAGATACGGATGTATTGTTCAAGAGTTTGGTTAGTGCATTCAGTTTGTCCATCGGCTTCCGGGTGATAACCAGAAGTGAAGTGAAGCTCCATATCAAGCGATTTGGCTAGGGCACAAGTGAATTGGGAGACAAATTCAGAGCCGTGGTCGGAAGTGATGTGATTGGGAACGCCATGCTTGGAGAAGACATGGGTGATGAAGAGCTGAGCTAGCTCCGAGGAATTGACAGTGTCATGAGTGGGAATGAAAATGGCTTGTTTATTTGCGTGGTCGATAACGACAAGGATGGTGGTGAATCCATTGGATTCCAGGAGCTGTTCAATGAAGTCCATGGAGATGGAATCCTATGGCCGTTCTGGTACAGGCAAGGGTTTGAGTAAGCCAAATGGACAATGTCTAGGTGTTTTGTTACGACCACAGGTAGTACAGGATTTGATGTAGTGGCAAACAAATTCACGCATCTGTGACCAGGTGTAATTCCGTCGGACTAATTCGAGAGTCCTGTTTTGACCAAAATGACCTGCCAAGATGTGGTCATGATTGTTTTGAAGGACACGAAGACAGAGGTCCGCGGAGTCTGGGACATAGATGCGATTGTCAAGGCGGAGTATTCCTGACTTGTCTACAGACCACTGCAAGGATTGGAAGGGGAAGAAGCAAGGCAGAAGCCTTTAGTCGCCGTGAAGTCCACGGGTTGTGCGAGCTTGATATCAGAATGCAATTGGTCTACATCCATGATTGCACTAGCACGGAGTACAGGACCTTCAAGAAAAGTAGCGCGGAGAGAAGCGGAGAGTTGCTCTTGAGTAAATACATGGCGGAAATTGTGAGGATTGACTTGAGCATATTGATTATCCCCCTCTTTAGGGTAGACATCCCATCGTCTAGTGAGTGCATCCGGTTTCCCACCTAATTTTCCTGGACGGAATCGGATGACAAGGTTGAATTGGGAAAGGAATTTGGACCAGTGGACTTGTCGGCGTGTAAGGACCTTGGTAGTACAGAAGTACTCAAGGTTCTTGTGATCAGTAACGACGTCGATGGATTCCGTGGAGCCTTTGAGGTAATGACGCCAGTATTTAAAGGCTTCAAAGATGGCGAGAAGTTCTTTATCATGGGTATCATAGTTGAGTTCGGCTCCATGGAGACTGCGGGACCAGAAGGATATAGGGTGAATTTCCCCATGATCAAGGTAGATTGAGAGGATAGCGGCAATAGCGTAGTCGGAGGCATCGGTTTCCACGACAAGTTGACAGTCGGGAATCCAATGGGTAAGGATAGGAGCATGAGTGAAAGCCTGTTTCAACTTGTTGAATGCAGCTAAGCATGTGTTGTCAAATTTCCATGGAATACCTTTGCATGTAAGACGTGTTAGAGGTAGAACAATCTCACTGTATTCGTAGATGAAACAGCGGTAGAAGTTAGCGAAACCAAGAAATGATTGGATATCTTTGACCTTCCGCGGGATCGGCCAGTCAACAATAGCTTTGACTTTGTCTTCAGCCATTTGTAAGCCTTCAGGAGAGAGGATATAGCCTAGATATTCCACAGAATCCCAATTGAACTCGCATTTAGAACCTTTGCAGTAGAGCCCGTTGGCTTGCAGACTGCATAGGACTTCACGTACATTCTTTTGGTGTTCCGCGGGATCGTCGGAGTAGATGAGGATATCGTTGAGGTACATGACAACAGAGACATCGAGCATGTCTGCAAAAATGTCATTGACAAAATGTTGGAAAGCTGCGGGAGCATTGGTAAGACCAAATGGCATGATGTGCCATTCGAAAGACCCATAGCAGGTATGGAATGCGGTTTTCCATTCATCTCTGTCGGCAATACGGACTAGATGGTAGGCATGGCGGAGGTTGAGTTTGGTATATATGCATGCAGAACGTGTGGAGTCAAGAAGATCGGATATGAGGGGAAGTGGATAGCGGTCCTTTTTGTGATTTTGTTAAGGCTGCGGAAGTTGACACAGAGTCTGAGTTCACCAGTTTTCTTCTTGACAAAGAGTACCAGAGCTCCGTGGGGAGAGCATGTGGGAGAGATGAAACCATTACGGATATTATCTTCGATAAACTCGTGTAAGGCTTTGAGTTCGGATTCAGAGAGGGAATAGATGGATCCGAGCAGAGGTGAGGAGCCTTCCTCAAGGTTGATCTTGAGATTGTAAGGACAATGCTCAGGGAGTTTCTCTGAGAGAGAGTCACTGAATACATCAGCAAAGTCATGATACTCTGGTGGAACATCAGATAAATCTGGCAGAGCCGCAGAGGCAGCCTGGCCACTGACACTTGGCATAGAAGGTTGGAGTGTGAACTGTTGTGCACCCTCCTCTGCGCAAGCTCGTATGAAAGCAGCTGCGGAAATGATAGATATTTTGGGGGCAACTGAAGCGGAAAATGATGGGATGGACGGGTATGAGTAGATAGGCTCATATGCTGGCGGAGTCCATCGGGATCTTGGAGGTGGTTTGGATGGGATAGGACCTGAAGGGTCCTTGCGAGCTTGTGCTGTTGCATCGGAGGCTGCGGGAACATCTGGAACAGATGCACCAAATAGCTTTGAATGGAAAGTGATACTGTGCTTTGCCCAGTCAATCAACAGATTGTAGCGGGAGAGCCAGTTGTATCCCAGGACAAGGTTACATGATGAATCAAGACGTGTGATGTAGAAGTCAATAGGAATGATATCTCCCGATGGGAATTGTACGGAGAGAGTAACAGATTGTGAGATGTGAGATCCAGTGGAACTGTTGAGAAGCCAAAGTTGTACAGGAGGAATGGAGTTGGTAGGAATATTGTGATCGTTAATGTACTTCGAGTTGATGAAGCAATGGCTGGAACCAGAGTCGACTAGAGCAACAAAACATAGAATGGTGGATATAGGAGATCGGTCGGACTCTGATCCGGAGCCAATTTCACTGGATAAGGATATGGTAAGGGAATGGTTGGAAAGAGTGGTGGTGTTGAGGGTTACGATCTCCGAAATGCAATGACAGTCAACGCAACCCGGTGACACGCTCTCAAAGTGTTTACCAGTGTAATTTCGCGAAATGTATCAATATATACATTTTACAACATCCTGGCATTGAGATAACAAGGAATATGAATAGAGCGCAGTGTAATGCACACAGAACGCAGTGATATCCATATTGTGCGCGTATCAGTCTTGAGTGACGATTGGTAGAATGCATGCTCTAACTTAGAATGATATGGGATACAGTCACACTAAGTACAAGAGTCCAGCATTTGATACTGAATGCACTAGAAACAGACTGCATACACACTCTAATGCATTAATGAAAAGCATACCTGATACTGGGAAAACTATGTGACACACTGATCTATGACGCACAGGGCAGAGATCGATCAAAGAGTTGCGCGCGTGTATGAAATGATGGCTAAGAATAGAGAACTCCGAGGGAACCCAATTTGGCCATAGAGCGCAGTGCCTAGGCTTACCACGGGTATCCCCCACCTACCAGAGAAAACTAGAAACTCAGGAATAAATGAGGATACAGCCTATATGACCGGCTGTTACTCCTGGTATCCTCCGAAGAAATAACGAGTGACATGCCAACCAATAGAGCGCAGTGCAGGTGGAGTCTCAACCATGAGGAAATAGAGTCTGGTCCCAAGATAGACCTCTGACCAAGTGTCCAGCCTCGGGCAGGCTATAACAACACGTGCGCATTGCGATTGATGATGTTCCAGCATTGCAACCGTAGTGTATTAAGTTGTACCGACTTGTAGGATGTAGAAATATATAAATACGATATTGTAGATAGAGTAACATAGGTTTTCAACCCCCCATGTAATAGTGACAAGCTTATTTGATATGCGCGCGATTCCATTGGAGCTGTTTGAGCCTTGTACTTTGTCCATTAGTGATGAGTCAGAGGTGTTGAACCCCAATTGTGACGGTGCAAGAGACAATAGCTACTCACCCTAGCACTGGGAGTGGTTCGTAACTTCGAGTGAGAGAATATAAACATTTTTGATATTAATTTGAGTGATTTGAGTCGTGAGCATGGCCGATAAGGCTTGCAGGGCACTCCATACTTAAGTTGCATTGATTGTTTGACTTGAGCTCTGTGTTGAGATTGCGAGGTTCGTGTCAGTGTAGGCACTACTCTATTGATTGAGGGTTTCGTGTGATGCAAGGCATTACAAGCGGCAGAGGTTCAAACCCTTTGGCTTGGTTAGTGCTCGCTCTGGTTTATTTCCGCAAGTTGGCAAAGGTTCAAACCCTTTGGCTTGTCGGATGGGGTTCTCTGTGTTTGTGTATTCTCTGGATCACATTGGTTCAAATCCTGTGGGTCTACGATCGGTTAGGAAACTCGAGCACGTAGGTTAGAATCCTGTGGTTCTTGTGGATTGTTTAATAGGAATTGGTTTCTGCTTCGAGCGCAGTTGTTTAAAAGGTGTTTAGGGTGTTATTGATAGGGTGCAGTGGTTATTAGAGTCCCGCACGATTCCTAGAAAGTTGTAGAGACGTTTAACGAAGTTGTGTTGTGTTATACACCCTTGCCTTGAGGCCCGGCGATGGAAGTCGCACCTCTTGTTCTGAGAAAAGCCTTTGGACCTAGAGAAGTCTGGATATTATACGAGAGCTCTTGCTCCACGTGTCTTAGAGATATTGAGAATTCAGTTGTTTGGGTTCGCTACTTTCATCGCATTAGAATCCCCCCACAAACTTGAGTGTGTTTGTGTGTGTAGTGTTGGGTGTGGGTGTGATCAGTGTCTTCGACGCTGTTGCATTTCTAGCACTGTGCACTCAGATGCCTCTTCAATGTTTGATGAAGTTGTATTGTGTTATACACCCTTGCCTTGAGGCCCGGCGATGGAAGTCGCACCCTCTTGTTCTTGAGAAAAGCCTTTGGACTTAGAGAAGTCTAGATATTATACGAGCGCTATTGCTGCGCATGTATCTTAGAGATATTGAGAATTCAATTGTATTGGTTCACTACTTTCATCGCATTAGAATCCCCCCATGAACTTGAGTGTGTTTGTGTGTGTAGTGTTGGGTGTGGGTGTGATCAGTGTCTTTAACACTGTTGCATTTCTAGCTCTGTGCAATCAGACAGCTCTTCAGCGCATCATATAATGAAAGCCCAAGTCCAGATAAAACCAAGATACTACACTTCAGCCAAAGCTCATGAGGTCTAGACACCAAGCAAGTCAGCTTGCCAACTAGAAGACAATAGAAGAATATGAGTGGAGTGAATCCTGATAGGTGGGAGCTCCGAGGAGATAACCTGTGGCAGGTTATGTGCTGCATGCACTGCTAACTGACATCACACCCATGCACACAATACGAGTCTGGGTCTTAATCAACCTTCTGACCAATGTGCTACGAGATGGCATGCTCAGGTGGAACACACGGGATGCAGACGATTGAGATCCGAGCAGTAAATAGTACTAAAACTGGTTGTATTAATTTGTAGAGTGCATAATGTATAAATACAGTAGTGTACAAGTAGTGTACAAGTTTCAGACCCCCAGTGTAATGGTGCAAAGCAGATCAGCTACGTGCTCAAGCACTTGGAGCAGTTTGTAGCTTCTGGAGAGAGAATACAACCCATATCAGACAAGCTTCCATCCCATGTCTTCGTCACAATTGCCAGACCCCTGTACCTTGGGTCTTGGCGACCTGACTATGACATGGAACTTCAGCTTGTTGGGGCCTCCCCCAAACCTGGCTTATTACTTAAATTCTGAGATGTTAGTTTTAGAGAAAATATATATTATGATCATAATAGAGCTTCAGGATATACAATATTTAAAGTATTTGTACCCTTTTCTGTATCTGGAAAGAGAACTCAAATGCACTGTCCTGAAGTGCAACTGCTAAGTGCTACATAGAGTTGCCCATGTGAAAAAACAGGAGTATGTAAATCTAATCCAATATAAGTAACTGACTGTTCTTGAGACTTGTTGATTGTCATTGCAAATGCCAGCCTGACTGGAAACTGGTGATGTGAAAATGCAATGGGAAGGTCAGATGTATCTGCATTGATTGAGATGCATGGAATCAAGACAACCTTGCCAGCATTGTTCCCACTAAGATGACACTCTAATACATGGGGGCGACAACGTGTGAGAATCATTCATGTCCCATTGCATAGGCCATTTGTTGGATCCAAATTGCAGAGAAGCATGAGAGGGCATCCAATTTTGAGAGCCAGCCTTGCACATGACAACCCAGAAGCATTGAAATTTTGAAGAAATTCTACTGGATAAAGAGTAGTGGGATCATCCAACTCTTCTTCTATTATCTTGTCTGCACTCCAATAGACTGCCTCTTGTCCTGGAAACATATCCAGAACCTTTTGATTGATTTCATCAACATCATCATTGCATCCAGAGAGAATTGTTCATTCTAAAAAAAAGCAATCTTTAAAATGGCCAGCTTCAATGTTTGGATAAATGTAACTGATAAGTCCAGAAAGTGATGAGTTGGTAAGGTGCATAGAATCTGGAAGAGAGATGGTTCTATCCTCAGTGAGTCCTTCTCCTGCACCAACAGTAAGCAGCCATTGTGCAAACTCTACATTCTCAGGAGTCTGATCCAGATGCATGTTTTTCTTCAAATGAATGACCTGGATCTGAGGCCATAATGATGAACAGCGAAATAAAGCTGCAACAATTTGCTCTCATGATCCCCATGAAACAACAGGCAATGTCTGATGAAAGTCTCCTAAAGTCAATAATCAGAAAGGTCAATCTATAGAGTCACATAATTAATACACATACCACCAAAAAGAACTGTTAGTCCACCAAAAGGAGCATCATTATTGCGGATATCACGAAGAGTGCAGTCAATAGTTTCAATATCATGTCTATTTTGCATAGGAACCTCATCTCAGATGATAAGAGAAGTTCAACAAAGAAGTTCAGCCAGATGGGTTCCTTTGCATATATTGCATGTTGTGTCATCACATGAAGGAATTGGAATTTTAAAAGTGGTGTGGCTTGTGCATCCTCCTATTAAGAGAATTGCTGATATACCAGATGAAGCACAGGCTAATACAATTAATCCTTGGGCACAAACAGCTGCAGCAATGGTATTACACACAAAAGTTTTTCCACCACCTCCAGCACTATGAAGAAATACTAATTTTCCTTGCTTATGAGTAACAGAATCAATAATTATGTCAAAAGCAGTCTTTTGCTCAGCATTGAATGTTTGAAGATTCTTAGCAACTAATTGCTGAAGAGATGGAATATCATAGGTCAGCTGTGCAGCCAGGAGAGGGTTATCCTCATATGCAGCCCAGTCCATAGTAGAGGCTGGCATCTGAGTCCACTCAGAAAGATGATGACCATGAGATTGAAGAAGCCTATCAATAAGGTGGAGACCAAAATCATAGAGCTGGCCATCTGTTGGATTTGGAACATCAAGTTGGTGGAGTTTATGTGCCAAATCATCACAAATATTATTCTCGAACTGCTCCCATAGCTCATCTGGCTTTGCTGGATGACAAAAGAGAAGAATAGTTGTAAACAGTGATCGCAACTGTGCTCCTGACTTCATGATAGTTGCCTCCTCTAAGCATTGCTTCCATTCATTATCATTTTCCAGCAAACCCATAGCAATGCATGCCTCTTTGAAAGTAGCATACTCCACATTGTTTATAGTGCATAGATGTTGGAAGGATTGAGCACTGGCAACAGCAGTCAAAAGAAGCCATAGATAAAATCATTCACCTGATGAGGGTGCAGCTTGATACATTTGACCAATAGTAATACCAATAGTAGTGTATCTTTGGCATAACTTCCATGCTTTTTTATTCCAGGTATAATGAGCAGGAGTGTCCTGATATAAATATTGGTGTGCATTTGGATCCTTTTTATTGAGCTCAAACCATTGCAATAGAGTGGTTGTCTTTTCCTCTGCAGCTGCTAATATTTGTTCTGGGCTGGCATTCTCATCATATGTAATGAGTTGTTCATCAGGAAGATGAACCTGAAGACGAACAACATTTGGTTCTTCTTGATGTAGTCAAAATGCAAAGATCCTCCAACATGACTCAATAGCAGAAATATAACATGCATCCAAAAACTCTTTGATCTCATCATGATCTCGAACCTCTAATGTAGTCCTATCATGGCCCTTGTATATGTATTTGTGGATATATTTAATGGCCTTGATAGTAATACAAACCTCCACATTGATGTGGCAGTCATAACATGCACTGAGATAAGGATTGTATGGAACAACATTACAACTGTCATAGACAGTATGTTTGTCACCATCTATTTTAACATACTGTCGACCATTGTTAGGACGTGCCAGATTGGGATATCCATCAGTGGTGAATTCAGTGTGTTCATTGAATTCTTTTGGATAGTTCTTTGTGCAACGACCATCTTTCATACAGTGATGGTCACAGGGACCATGCACCATACATCTTGTGATAATCTCATAAAGAATTGGATATTTTTCAGGATCTGGAATTTGAGCACATGAGACTGAATCAGCATCAGCAGGTGTACAGATTTTATATTCAGAATCCAAAAATATCAGAAGATGCATATGAGAGAGTTCACGCTTCTGAAATTCAATAGTATGCACCATAGCTTTAACTTTGCCAAATATTCCACCCTTCTTGATTTCCTTCAGTAAGGCCTCCTTTTTCAGCTCAAAAACTCTTGCTACAACATCTGGTTGGTCCTTTGCTTTTTGATTTGGTCCATCTGTACACTTTAAAGCCTCTACAATTTCTGGCCACTTTGGATTAGCTGTCATTGTAAGAAAGATATCTGGCTTTTGCAAGGCTCTACAAATGGCCATAGAGTCTTGATACAGCTGATACATTGCATGGGGGCTTCCAGTATGTGATGATAGTAAGACCAATAGTTTGCCAGTATTTGCAAACCCATCTTCATTAGTAGCTGCATCAACTACCCCTTTATAGTTGTCTGGTTCTTGTGAATCCAGCTGAGATTATTTTGTTCAATTGATGCCCATGTATCCACGAAATACTGTTGTGTCAGTTTTCTTCCCCTAAATAGTGGTACATTTGGTTCAGTTGCTGGACGATGGTGTAGACGATAAGCATAATACATATGCTGAGTAAGTCTTGTCTGTTTTCAGGTGCTTCTTGCAGTCTCTTCCAGGAGCATATCTGGATTCCAACCTAATTCTCCATAGGGAAAAAGAAGAACATAATGAAGAGGTTGATAAGTTGGATGAAGTTGGCTAAGGTGTTGAAGAGAATGATCGTGCATACATAAAACAATATCCCGATATGGTTTAACAATTTCTGTTCCATCTCCAGGAATAATAGCAGCCAACTCATCAACTGTTGGAAGATTATATTGTCGCCCATTGGTACCATCACCTACATGCAATCATACTTCAATATTTGGATACTCATCATAGGGCTTGTCTTTCATAATGAGATATGCATGGTGATATATATCAACATATGGATTTACATCTTGCAGTAAATCCTGTAATTGAGACATAATCCCAGGGTGTAGATTAGGATTGCGACGATTGCGCATATGTAAGGCTTCTGCTGGATCATGTATATACAGCTGTGCATAAGACAACTTCTCTCCTTCTTTTGGCAACAAAGATCCCATCCGATGATGAAGCTTGCCAGATATACGAAAGCAGTACGGTCCAGAAGAATTGGTGATTGTCTCATCAATATTTACAGCTACAGATGTAAATGACAATGCTGCATTGTATTGTCTGATATCATAAAGAAAGGCTTTTGACATTGAATCATTGCCAAAAAGAAGATTTCAGAGAATGGTAGGAGCTGGATGAAGAGGAGGCAAATTGATTTGTCCTTGAAGGCAGCACATGCCAAAACAGGGATGAGCCTTGGGAGAACTTTTTATATGTTCATCAAACCAATGTGGTGCTTTACAATACTCACAAACACATTTCATGTCTCCAAGATTATGCTGAGAGCATGGTTCAACATATGGGTGTCTTGCCTGAGGAAGAGAGACAAAAAGAGGTGGTAACTGTCTGTGGTGATAGCGGTGGTGATTGTGATCATGGTGGTGATGGTACAAAATGAGGATCACTATCTACATTTGTGCTCTGTCTCTGTTCTCTGTGACTATGATCATCTGATGAAACAGAAACATAATGATGACTATTTAGCTGAATAGGAGCACCACCTTGGGCACTACCACATGGCCTTCCATGTTGTCCACGTCTTGTAAGAAATACAGGTAGAGATGGAATAGTAGGCATTGGATGCTCTACTGGACAATCTAACTGAGATGGAATTCGTGTCTCTGGTGGTATATAAAGCTGTGGAAGTGGAACATCAGGATCAGGACCTGGATGTTGTGATTGACCCTGACAATGAGAGGGTGAAGTCATCTGTAGGCGCTGAAGACAATCATGCTCTCTCTCTGACTGGTGATCATGCTCTGGTGTAACAGGAGGAGAGAATTGGAAGGCATTATTCTCATGGGTGGGAGTTGATGGTTCCCTAACAAAGAAAAGAGATTATTAACATACAGTAATAGTAGACACTACTCAAAAGATTTACATACATGGTGGTGCAGAAAGAAATCACCTAATTGCAGCAGGACAATTTAGACAGAGATCAATCAAGAACAGGATCCCACAGTGAGCATTAGAAAGCCACCACTGTAACAGGAAACACAAAGAATACACAGATCTGCTTGAAGAAAAGACATCAGCAAAAATCACAGATTCAGTAAAGACAAGGGAACAGTACTGTGAAAACTCCACCAAACAGGGCTATTAGGAAGCTATGAGAAGGATGTATATAACAGGAAAATAAAATAATACTTACCTGTGACAGGGGAGACTGGCAGTCAATGGGGAAGATGAGGGGAGGGAGGAAAGTGCTGGAAAGGCATGGGTGCAGCATGGTCCAGGTTGTGGCACTGTGGACCAGTCATTCAATAGCTGGTTGTGGCAGTGCTCACTGGGAAAGACCGAAGATTTAAAGTCCACTAATTTTACATAAGCAAACCCATGGCTGTGCTCATTCTGTATTATTATATAGACAAGCTTCTGTCCTGTGTCTTCATCATGATTGCCAGACCCTTGTACCTCAGGTCTTGGCAACCTGACTGACACGGAACTTCAGCTTGTTGGGGCCTGCCCCAAACCTGGCTTATTACTAAGATGTTAGTTTGAGAGAAATTATATATTATAATTGTAATTGAGCTTCAGTATTTTTTTCTGTTGGTGAAAAGCAAACTCAAATCCATTGTCCAGAAGTGCAGCAGCTAAGTGCCATATACAGTTGTCCATGTGAAAGAACAGGAGTATGTAGATCCAATCCCACATAGGTGACTGATGGGCCTTGAGACTTGTTGATTGTCATTGCAAATGCCAGCCTGACTGGAAATTAACAACATGAAAATGCAATAGGTAGTTTGGCTGTATCTTCATTGACAGTGATATAGAGAATGAAGACAGTCTTGCTCATATGGGTGCCACTAAGAAGACAACATTCTAAAACATAAGGATGGAAGCCAGTGAGAATCATCCATGTTAGGGCTTTGCACCATACCATGTGCCATATAGAGGACAGCTGTTGACCATCAGAAACTTGGCCTTGGTGGTATGGTGATGGTAACAGCCATCATTACTATATATATATCAATGATTATCTTTAAGGGCAGACATTAGCATCAAATATTGCAGAAACAGTCGGTTTTCATTGTTTTATCTATACCGGTCAAAAAAAACTCACTAATTAGTCTGTTTTCAGATACACATATAGGACCCATACAATACAAAATAGGCAAAACTCTCTGACAGTACAGGGATGGTACCCATACAACCATACCATACAGTGACAGTGCAAAGCCCTAATCCATGTCCTATTGCATAGGCTATTAGCTGGATCCAGATTGCATAGGAGCATAAGTGGGTATCCAGCTTTACACATGGTAATCCAGAGGGATTAAAATTCTAAAGAAATTCAATTTGATAGAAGGCGGCAGCATCACTGTCATCTCATCCATGATCATGTTATCCATACTCCACTATACCATCACCTGTCCCTGGAAACTTCTTCAGAACCTGCTGATATTGAAGGATATCCATCCTGCCATATGCACAGCCTATCTTTTTGTTGATCACCTTTTATTCCTACTACCTATCTTTTATATCCTAAATCCTGTCATTACTCAATCTCACTTATAAAGTCTCACCATAGTCACCTTATACCTCAGTTGTTTCATCTACACTTTGTGGACTGAGGTGTGTAAACCTATACCACATTTACTATTTACTTACTCACACTTGGTCTTAGATCTAATGTATATTCTTCTACCAATAGGTACAGTACACTGTTAATATACAGTTGTTTTGCCTATACTGTGCGAACTGAGATCTAACATATATTTTTCTACCAATAGCTAATTGCATTCAGAGAGAATTAGTAGTATGAACATATTGAATACCCAATTGGTCATGCCACACTAATCTCCCTGCATTGTGACATTTGAATAAGGCATAGCACAGATGGCATCTATATCCCTCTGCATATCTTAGTTATGTAAAGATATCAGGAGCAAAATACACAAAAGGATGAAAAAATAGTGCATATCTCCTGAGATCTCGATATAACAAAAATACATCCTCTGATACTATCTCACTCAACCTCTGGTTACATATATAGGGTGTACTTTAGTTTTCTACACCTCACTATTTTCTGCTTTTACTGTGCTGACTGAGGTTTGAATATTTTGTTACCTTTCTATCCATGTACATACATAGTCTTTAAAGATCTTATCCTTATCCTCTCATTATCAGGTACAGTGTGCTAACTGAGATGTTGCTATCCTTTAGTACATAAGGTAGGCTTGTCACCAATATCATGAAATGGAACTAATGCTTACATGGGTGTGGCAGTCTCACATAGGAGTGACCACAAAAACAGCAGGTGGCAGTGCAACCGGATTAAGCTGGGCTCATGGCAGTGCTATAGGACTGGTCCTTCAATAACCGGTTGTGGCAGTGCCTACAGAAGAGGAGTAGAGAATTCAAAGTCCGCTAATTTTACATAATCAAATCTGATTGGACACTTGTGAACTGTCTTATATATATAGATACATATTGTGTGATTTAAGTTGTGTGCTTGGATAAGACAGTGGCGCAGCACTTTGTGCAGTAGTTTTGGTTTTGGTTTGACTTGCACTCTGTGAAAGAATGAGAGTATGGTGTCTTGAAGGTCACCCTTTTGAGTTCTTGAGGGCATTCATGTGATGCCAGGCATTACAGGCAGCAGAGGTTCAAACCCTTTGGTCTGATTAGTGTTCACTCTTCTGTGATATTTCCACAGGTTGGCAAAGGTTCAAACCCTTTGGCTTGTCGGACGGGGTTTCTCTGGAGCGCATAGGCTCAAACCCTGTGGTTCTATGATCAGTTAACAGCTCGAGTGCGTAGGTTCAAACCCTGTGGCTCTTGTGGAAGTTCTGGGAGTTTGGTGTCAGTGTAGATGCTTCTCCATGTGTTTGTGAAGGTTACGGTTTAGTGCATGAGGTTTTAAAGTGTTGTGTTGAGGTTAGTGGTTTTGTTTGGTGACTATTTGAGTTGCATGCAATTGCTAGAGAGTTGTGGTTATGTTTATCAGTGTTTAGAGTGTTTGGAAAGCCCTTTTGCCTTGAGGCCAAGTGATGAATGTCGTGCCTCTTGTTTAGAGATAACCTTTGGACTTAGTAAAGTCTAGATACAAGACAAGTGCTATTGCTTTATGTGTATCTTAGAGATATTGAGAATATAGTTTTCTTAGTTTGCTACTTTCATCGCATTAGAATCCCCCCACGAACTAAAGAGTGTGTTTGTGTGTATAGTGTTAGGTGTGGGTGTGATCAGTGTCTTTGACACTGTTGCATTTCTAGCTTTATACACACAGACAGCACTTCAACGGTCCGATACTTAGTGCACACCTCATCTAAAGACTGGATATGTTGGTGCTTCCATTTCTGTTGCTTCCTGTGAGCTTTGGGTCGAGGAAATTCTGGTTTCGGTTTTGGTAGGACATGTATTTTGAAAGTATGTCCTTCATTATGAGTCATCATATTTGATATTGAATTCTTTACTTGCACTTGCCATCCTGTATCACTGAAAGATAGGTAGCTGTCACCTCCATCTCTAATCACAGACAGCGAGTATTGATCTGCAAAGTCATTGCCAAAAATAAATGGTGCTGTCATGCCTTTGACCACATACATGTTGACATTCAATTTCACTGGCCCCTCCTCTGTTACTTGAATCAGGTTAATATTCTGACCTGTATGTAGCTGCAGCACTTTGGACAGTTTTCACCAAGCTTCCTCTGAGATCAGGGTGATGTCCGAGCCAGAATCAATGATTACTCTGGTCTCATCATCTTTTACCCCATTGATATTGGCTTTAGTTTTGGTTGCTTTGCTCCCAAGAAATGTGCAGCCTGGTGGTCTCCATAAGCTTCTTCAATTCCAATAAGGGCTTTCATGGTGAGATGCCTGCTATATCCTTCACTACATAGTTAACCTTCATTATAGCTCATGCAAGAGCATGCCAAGTATGTCGGTTCAAAGGCAGCTTATTGAAGACAGATTTGCATGCTGTTGCATGTCTTACTGTGGTTACTGCCATTCTGGGTGAATCAGGTGATGCCCATTCCTCGGTTTCCCAGATCTCAGGTACAGTCACAGTTTTGGAAACCATCGCATGCTGACAGAAACTCTCCTGCACCATCACTGACTCTTCAGAGTCCATCCTTTCTTCATTGCCAAGGGCATAATACAAGTCATCATATTCCGTTTGACTGTCATCTGTTTTGATGGAGGTGTGATGCACATGAGCATGCCTCATGTCCTCATAATGGTGCTCACATTCTGGATCCCAGTGTTGATCACTCCCACAATGTCGACAAGGTCTGGCTCTTTATCTTTGGGAGTAAACTTCTGTTTCATCCTGTTGTTGTCGTTTCATAGAAATCAAGGTGGTGGTAGGTTTCCAGATGCACCTACTAGGTTTACTCATGCAGTTCGCTCCACAGGTCCTTGTTGTCTTTCATAAGTATTGCTTGAGGTGGGTCTATCAAAATGATGTGGCTGTAACAGATTTGACAGTTTCATCAATGTGTGCTCATGAAAATGGATAGCATTCTGGAATTCAACCATTGTCGAGTAGAGCTCCATCGTGAGTATTGTCATCCATATTTCCAGAGCTCCTTCCATAATTTCACTAATTAATGAGACGTCATCCCATTTACCAGTTAATTTCAGAAGTTCTTTTTTCTGGATATAATACTCACTAAGTCCAAAGGTTTTCTTTAAACAAGAGGCACAATGTTTGTCACTTGGCCTCAAGGCAAAGGGCTTTCCAAACACTCCAAACACCAATAGACATAACCACAACTCTCTAGCAATTGCACACAACTTGAATAGTCACCAAACAAAACCACTAAACCTCAACACAACACTCTAAACCTTGCATGCTAAACCATAACCTTCACAACCACATGGAGAAGTGTCTACACTGACACAAAACTCCCAGAACTTCCACAAGAGCCACAGGGTTTGAACCTACACACTCGAGCCATTGACTGATCGTAGAACCACAGGGTTTGAACTTATGCGCTCCAGAGAAACCCCATCTGACAAGCCAAAGGGTTTGAACCTTTGCCAACCTGAAGAAATAACACAGGAAGCAAGCACTAACCAGACCAAAGGGTTTGAACCTCTGCTGCCTTTAATGCCTCCCATCACACAAATGCCCTCAAGAACTTGAAAGGGTGACCTTCAAGACACTGTACTCTCATTCTCTCACAGAGTGCAAGTCAAACCAAAACCAAAACTACTACACAAGGTGCCGTGCCACTTTCTTATCCAACCACACAACTTAATTCACACAATAGGTATCTGATATGGGTTGTATTCTCTCTCAAAGTTACAAACTACTCCAAGTGCTCAAGTCTGTGGCTGATCTGCTTTCCACCATTGATGAGCCTAAACTTCTGTGGCAACGGCAATACCAAACTCAAAGAGTATCGGTAACGTGGTAAACCGCTGGCAATAAAGGCAATGTGTGTGCGAGTATGTTCGGGGTACCTCCATGCACTCCAATCAATTCCTCTAGATGCAGGTGTATACTGTGACATGAAAGTCTAACAAGTAGTACCCTTTAGCAGTTGAGTACTTAGATGTAGGCTATCCGCCGGTAATTATCTTGAATAAACGAGAGCTGACAGAAACTGGTATGACGTGAATACCAGTAATCTGTGGGAAAACAAATCGGATGTGGCAATATTAAGTCGCTAGGCAATGATCTTCTTGAAAGAGGATCTAAAGAAAAATAGTGAATAAACGAAGATAAAGCCGCAGCCGGTTATTTGTTGTTGAGAATACGGGGTGAAAACGAGGTCCTATGTCAATGGTGGGTTACTGATCCTATCCTGTGTTAATGCCGAACCTATAAATCTACATGGGGATTTTCCTATCCTATCCTATGCTGAAACTAAAACTGAACTGGCCTAAATGATCCTATGTCGAGGATGCAAGTCCTACAAGTCTTGTTCGGAGACTTCCCAAATGGGTGGCAATACAATGTTGAAAACGAAACTGAAGTAAACTCCTATCTGTGAAAGTGAAGACGATATGGCCTATAAAATGAAACAGGATACTATGTTTACATGTGCAGCATAGAGAGGTGCCAAAGCTTATGCCCAAGCTATGACCAGTTTATCAGTGAGTAGCCAGTGCAAAACTGACCAGCAATTGAGTATTCGAAACCAGGGTGGTATGTGGTCGAGGGTAGAGACGATGGAGGGATGAATGAAGTGGTTAGATGGTGAAGACCCAGTCCTAGGTTTATAGTGATGTGTTGTATGCCAAATGATCGATAGAATAGAGTGTATATGCTCGTAAAGCACGGTAATACAGGGTATAACCGTTGGTGTGCCAGTTATTGGTCTCTAGGACGTGTGGGGTTGTCTCTCCCTCCCTCTCCACATTACTTTACCGAATGTTATACTACAGCATACATGATATTTTTAGATCTACTTAGTAAGGCTGTAAGACTGCGGCTCTGTAAGTATTCGAGCGTCCATGTGTATTGCCGAAGGCTTCGGTAACAGCAACTCTTTTGCGTTCCTGGAGGGAGATAATACTGGGCATCACAAGTGACCGATGTGTGGATAGTTAAGGTGCTGTTTAGCTGCAGACTGAGAGGGTATGGGATATGTTCAGAGGTCGCCGAATGGGATAAGGATTTCCGAAGGCCTTGGCAAGGATGCAGCGTTAGTAACCACGGTCTATAGTGGCCACGGTCCTTGATTATTGAGAGGACTCGAATGTTGATGCTTACAACATCATATAATTAAATGATCGTGCTGGAAATTCAGGCTGTGATGCGTAGTTGATGCAAGATTGATGCGTCAATGTTTCAGTAATCCGTGCCTATTGCTGAAAGTAGGAGACCAGCCATCAACGGTACCTTATTGTGATGGTATACGTGGATTGGGATGTGTTGTTGGGAGAGAGGGACACCAGTGTCAGGAGGGTAGTGTTGATTTTATATGAAAGTAGTAGGCCTCTGTAGGCAGCGTGAGATTTACTGAAAGCCTGCCCGGGAGCACTGCCGGTTATTTTGATGGAAATCATGAAATTTCCAGGCATACAGAGCCTGGAGCCTCATCACCATTACACCAGGGGTCTGAAACTTGTACACTACTTCTATGCTACTGTATTTATACATTATGTGCTCTACAAATTAATACAACTGGTTTTAGTACTATTTCCTGCCCGGAGCTCAATTGTCTGCATCCCGTGTGTTCCATCTGAGCATGCCATCTCATAGCATGTTGGTCAGAAGGTTGATTAAGACCCAGACTCATATTGCGCATGGTTGCGACATCAGTTAGCACTGTGTGCAGCATGTAACCTGCCACATGTTATCTCCTCGGAGCTCCCACCCATCAGGATCCACTCCGCTCGTATTCTTCTATTGTCTTCTAGTCGGCAAGGTGACTTGCTTGGTGTCTAGACCTTGTGCACTTTGGCTGAAGTGTAGTATCTTGGTTTTATCTGGACTTGGGCTTTCCTTCTATGATGCACACAAGTTGCCGGTCGATCCATGCCTTGCGTGTCATAGATCAATGTCTCTCATAGTTCATTTAACATTGCACATGTATTCAATTATCTTTTTAGAGTGCACACACCACTTCGTTTCAGTGCAGCTAGTATTGAACACTGGGCTCTCATACTTTGGATGACTGTATCTCATATCTCCCTAAGCTAGAGCATGCGCTCTACCAATAGTCACTTCAAATATTCATGGTATTATGTTTATTTCAATGCACTCTTCTCTAATCTCTCTTATCTCAGTTGTGGGGTTTCACAGCTTGTGTATAATGTTATAAAATGCGAAATTACACATGTAAACACCTAGCAGGCATGTCAATGGGTGAGTGCTTGTTTTGTTCCAGCATTTGTTATGATAATGGGAGCTACCACAGTGTTTTTGTCATATTTTTCTTGGGAGCGGTGAAGAGCTGTTTAAGTGCACAGAGCTAGAAATGCAACAGCGTCGAAGACACTGATCACACCCAACCCAACACTACACACAAACACACTCAAGTTTGTGGGGGGATTCTAATGCGATGAAAGTAGTGAACCAATACAATTCAATTCTCAATATCTCTAAGATACACATGCAGCAATAGCGCTCGTATAATATCTAGACTTCTCTAAGTCCAAAGGCTTTTCTCAAGAACAAGAGGGTGCGACTTCCATCGCCGGGCCTCAAGGCAAGGGTGTATAACACAATACAACTTTGTCAAACATCTCCACAACTTTCTAGCAGTCGCTCGGGACTCTAATAACCACTGCACACACTCAATAACACCCTAAACACCACTTAAACAACTGCGCTCGAAGCAGAAACCAATTCCTATTAAACTCAACACACTAATAAACCTCGCGCATCACGTGCTAAACCAAAACCTTCACAAACACGTGGAGAAGTGTCTACACTGACACTAAACTCCGAAACTTCCACAAGAGCCACAGGGTTTGAACCTACGTGCTCGAGCTTCCAACCAATCATAGATTCACAGGATTCGAACCTATGCAATCCAGAGAAACCCCGTCCGACAAGCCAAAGGGTTTGAACCTTTGCCAACCTGCAGAAATAACACAGAAAAGCGAACACTAATCAAGCCAAAGGGTTTGAACCTCTGCACCTGTAATGCCTCGCGTCACACAAATGCCCTCAAGAACTCAAAAGGGTGACCTTCAAGACACTGTACTCTTATTCTCTCACAGAGCGCAAGTCAAACCAAAACCAGACTCTCTGCACGGAGTGCCGCACTATTTTCTTGTCTAAGCGCGCGACTTAAATCACACAATAGATATCTGATATGGGTTGTACTCTCTCTCGAAGTTACTAGCTACTCTAAGTGCTAGAGCGCGTGGCTGAAAAGCTTTGCACTGTTACACTGTGGGCTCAAAACTTGTATTCTACATCTACACTACAGTATTTATACAATTCTACATCATACACGTCGATACAACTTAATACAGTACTGTTAGAACCTCAGAACATTATTCCTCGCAACGCGCACGCGTTGTTATAGCATGCCCGGGGCTGGACACTTGGTTGGAGGCCTATCTCGAGACCAGACTCTGTTTCCTCATGGTTGATACTCCACTCGCACTGCTCTCTATGTGTTGGCATGTCACTCGTCATTTCCTTGGAGGATACTTGGAGTGACAACCGATCATATACACTGTATCTCATTCTAATGTTGAGTTTCTAGGTTTCTCTGGTTGGTGGGGGATACCCGTGGTAAGCCTAGGCACTGCGCTCTTTGGCCAAACTGGGTTCTCTCGGAGTTATCTATACTCAGGCATTATTTGGGACACGTGCGATCAGGCCCTGTGCATCATAGATCATTGTGTCACGTAGTTCTCATGCATGTCTTTCAGTAATGCATTAGGGTGCATATGCAGTCTGCTTCTGGTGCATTCAGTATTGAGTGCTGAGCTCTTGTACTTAGTGTGACCTCAATGAAGTATCATACTAAGTTAGAGCATGCACTCTACCAATAGTCACTTCAGACTTGCGTGCGCATGCGCGCATTGTTATACCGTGCGCGATGTTGATATCACTGTGCTCTATAGCTATTTTTATATATGCGTGCAACGCGTGTGGCAGATCAATCCTTCTCATATCATGTCTGTCTCTCATCAATTCATTGGAGTGCGTATCTGATCTGCCTCTAGTGTATTCAATATCAAGTGCTGAGCTCTCATACTTAGTGTGACCTCAACCAGTATCATTCTAAGTGAAAGCATGCACTTTACTAATTGTCACTGACGACTTGCATGTGTGCGTGTTGTTACACTGCGCGCTATCTTGGTTTGATCACTGCGCTCTATTGGTTTGACACTGCGCTCCATGTCTATTTCCATCTACGCGCGCAGTGCGCATCTTTTCATGCGCTCTACTTCTATGTTTCTATATGCGCGTGGTGCCCGTCATAGATCAATGTAGTTCTCCTTGTATCATGCCTGTCTCTCATCAATTCCTTAGAGTGCATGGCTGATCTGCATCTTAGTGCATTCAGTATCAAGTGCTGAGCTCTCATACTTAGTATGACCTCGACTAGTATCATTCTAAGTTAGAGCATGCACTCTACCAATTGTCACTCAAGGTCGCACTGCGCACGACTCTATATTGTGCTCCATACATATATCATTGTACTCTGTGTGTTTGACACTGCGCTCTATCTGTATCTTTCGTTATCTCAGTACCTAGCCATTATGCAATGCATGTATTGATACATTTCGCAAAATTACATGCGTAGACATGTTGCAAGCGTGTCAGCAGACTTCCAGAACAGCATGGTAAAACAAATGGTCATGACACTGTGGCAATGAGGCATGCAATGACTGCCATCACAGGGCATCATATTGCATATGCTGCTACTCAGGCAAATTCAATTTTTATATCTATCCTAGCATTGAAATTGCTATCTAGGCCCGCTACTGCATGGGAACTGTCAATAAATGGCAGAAATTTGATGGCAGCTTCGATCTATGGCGGTTTTTTTGGTCCATCGTTGATTTCTTTCAGGGACCTGATAAGGATGAGGTGTCAGAAGAGATCTTGTCCTGGTGGAACAAGTACATGCTTGTTTTCTTCCAGGAATAATCTAACATTGTTTGTACAGGGAGGTTTTTTCAACCTGAAATGCTGTAAAGCCAAAAGAAGAGAAGTCATCTGCCCCACTGCCAACCAGCCGTTATGTGATCATGCAGGAAGAACATTGTAAAGTGAGGAAGGCCCATGAAGAAGCAAAGGTCCATGAAGAAGCACAGACCCGTGAAGACATGCAACAGCCCAACGAGATCAATGTTCAAGAGCCCCAGTCATGTTCCATGGTACATCCCCAGCAATCTCGCTCCAGACAGTCTCCTCAATGATCCATATCTCCTCCTTCCCAATCATCTGAACGTTCCATGCTGCCTCCACAACAATGCCATCGTTCACAATCCACTGGACATGCTATATCCCCTCAATGATACTCTCATTCGCACTTCCATCAACAAGACCAAACACCTGAGGATGAAATTCATTCTGCTGCGACTCGGCCTACTAGTTCCAACAGTCAGCAAGATCAGCCTGCAGCATCGTGTTATGCACCCTCTGGCTCGGAATTGTCATCTTCTGCTCTGGCACTCCAGCATCTTCGGCGGTGTCATAAACAAAGTCCATCACAATCAAATGATCCCATTGAACCTATAGGGAGCTGCCGTGCTGATTATCATTCTCAATCACCATCAAGAGAGAGTTCAAGTTGAGAGTGCCATATCATTTTATGAATACATATGTAAGCGATATTGGAATAAGCCAGCCTAAGGAATTTTACCCAAGTAGATCTGTACGTACAATGACTGGCAAGGATCACCAGGCTTGACCAGGGCCACCTCGCCAGGAAGGTCCTACAAGGCTTGGCCAAGAAAAGGCTTATTCGTGATCAGACCCTGGTCGCAAACTGCACTCCCTGATCGAGCTTGATCAGGGCTGCCTTGCAGGTGAACGGATGTCTTCATGGGTGTGGGCGTGATCGCTGGCGGGTGCTGGTCATTGTCCAGCCAGGATCATACACTTTTGGTGATGAGATGACCTTGATGTTTTTAATATCCTTGCTAATGTCCGGCCACAATTCGGGCGAAATATCGATATGCCGTTCACTTGTTTGAACAATGACGTCATCTTCAACCAGGGCCGGGAAATGGTGGACAAGCCTGGCAACTAGAGCCTACACAAGACCAAACATATTAGGAAGTATATGTGGATCAATCACTTCTGAGATACACACCTTGTAATTAGTAACTCCACCCCTGGGGACGAAAACGCTGTTCACCTCCATCGTGGCGATGATATAAGACTGTTTCGGTGACTGAGGTGAGTCCTCGTCCACGTCATAGAAGTCATAGGAGTACTGATATCCGAAGTCTGTCCCAGGACGAGGTTGTGTCGCCGTTGATCCTAATCAAAGTTTGATCAGTTCATAGGTATGAGGTATTATAACGCACGAGTGACAATCTTAATGTGGTGAATACGGCGACCGATGTCCCTCCATAATTCCTCCGGAATATCGACATACTTCCCGTTACAGATATCGAAGTCTTTAGTTTGAACTATCATGGCATCTTTCGAAAGGCTCGGAAAATGTTTGTGGAGAACCGTTCTCAGGTTCTGCCTCGCAGATCAGTGAATGAATAGATGCTTGAGGTGGACATTAGAATACGCACATCATAATGAATTACTTTCTCCCTACGGATAGAAACCGTGTCACCCCTGTGCGTAGCGTCGACGTATGTCTGTGATTGCTCAGCGGCTGTCGATGAAGGAAAGAACGGTATACTCGCATCATAGTAGTACGTTTCTGAGTCTTCGCTACAGTCAGATTGATTGGAGCCCATTATCGATGAGGAAGAGGGAAGAAGCGCAGCGTGGGAGCGGAATTCATCTGGCAGGGACGCAGCGCCTATATCCTGATCTTGTGACTTACACCATATTCAGAGAACACTGACATTGATAGACGCCGCGGTCCAGCAATGCGACCCATCGTAATCTTATCCATACATTCAACAATCATAACCGACTACTGTTCCTTTCTTCCACACAACTACAACGAAGGCAGACTACAAGAGAACGCTATCTCACTATCCATTTCGCGTCAGCTCTATAACGAATCAGTATGAGACGCGAACTTCAGCATGGAATATATCTCATACCAATGACCCCACACGCGGCTCTCTCACCTGCATTCCCCGTCGTGAGCGAAAGCTCCATCCCTCCCCCCCCAAGATCATCCGTCCCCGTATGCACGACCACCGAACGCCTAAACAACACAACACAACACAACACAACCCAGACAATTACCCCGCCACTCACTAACACAGAAAATCGAAATGATCACGCACCCAACAATGCTCAGCGGCCCATCCAACTTGATAATCCCATCCCTAAAATCCAGGACCGCCACACCGTTCCCGACAGATTGGATGTTCCCTAGATCACCGACGTGTCGGGATTGGACACTGTCGGTGGGGGCTCCGTGAGTGGTGTTGAAGGGGGTTGTAGTGCACTCCGGCGGAGGTGCATCCGTCAGAGAGGTTCCCGAATTCGCTAATGGGCAGTGAGGGGGGTACGACTTAGGGTGAAGGAAAGTGCGGAAATGTACTGGACGTGAAAACCCCGTAGGGCGGAGGGGTCGAGGCCTTGGATGCGGCCTTTGATTTGGACGGGCCCGCCGGGTTAGTCTTGCAGGAAGATGATGGTGCCGGTGACTGTCGGTCCGACTGAAGCTTTCAAACGATGAATCACCCATCCTCTTTGTAGCATCAGATGAAAGTAACGCCACTTACTTTGATTGGTCAGGATATACCCTTGTGCTTAGACTAAAAATATTTTTCGCAGTCGGCAAGACGTCAGATGGACGGAGCTGGGTATACTTGGGCGAGTAGAGAAGGAGCGGAGAGTGAACTTACGAGCACGAAACAAAAGGTTTCTTCAGTCATCCCGTCAGTGCCGCAGTATTTGAGACGGCAAGCGTAAGTGGAATTTCAGAGCTTGGATGTTATTTCATCATCGGATGACTGCGGACCAGAGTGTATTACTCCTATTCTCACTAAGATCACGAAGCATAACGTTTCAGGAGAACGAAAGAAAGACGAAGGGAGCCACAAAAATGGAGAACTTTGCGACTTGGAAGACGTTTAACCAGCCCATGTTTGAAAGACGCAGATCTTCGAGGTCCACAGCTAGATGTGTACTGCACATCAGAGGATTCAGCCTACGGCAGGAGACAACTCTAGATATTGCTCCATCCTAGGGCCAACCTAAGGCGACCTTGAGAGCGATATGTCATCCTAGTTCCGACAAGTCTTCAGTACTAAGTTTTAGAGGAGATGTCCAAGACAGAATCCCTTGCATCGTGCGATTCTCGCTTCACAATTATCTCTTGGTGAGAAAACCAAGGAAAAGGGAGAAAGGCAAGCAGCGCGCCAATAAGACGGGAGAAAACGGAACGAGATCGGCCCGATTTGATCACTTCTGTCACATAGGGTGATGGGGCATGTGGGCGTGACATACCGTTCTTTTCTCCAACCATCGAACGACGACCAGCTCTTTTATGACTGTCAATTTCTCGACATGGCTACCCTCGCTTCCAGGAATCCTCTCGGCTCTCATCCGCACCGGTTTTGGACGGATCTGCGTCATCGCGTACTGATGCCAGCGGTGCGTATGCCATTGCGTGCGGAGCTTCGCGATATTGCATGCCTTCAAGTCGGTGTCTGGGATGTTAGGAGGTGACTATATTCGCGTGTTTTGGCTACGGTGCGTTTGATGGGAGCAGATGGTGTGGTTCGGGCGGGCGCCTCGTTAGAGAAGCAAGGTCTGTGATCTCCACCATTTCCGCGCTTTTTGACCGACGCCGGGACCAATCACCAGACCCCCCCACGCGGCTCGTTCGGCGCTGATGTACCCTATGTGGTCAGGCGTTTCTCGTTGCGACCCCCTTGCTTAAGCGCAGAAGTCGACGACAGCACGCTATATGCGCCATCTATGGCATATTAACCCTTCTTGTGCTCAGAGGCCAACCTTGGCGCCGCGCATCCGTGTATTTTGTGGTCTCAAACGTCGGGCAGTGGATGATCATTTTACGAGCCGTCCGATTCAGGTCCCTCACTAGGGAACATTTCGACATCCAAACTATCAGGTTCGTCCTCTATTTGTTATGGCCGATCTAGCCAGCTTGATGTCCTATCTAATGGTGTGTAATACCGAATACGCGCATGAATCATTCCTATGCGCTAGGACGAGCGCACAATTTATCCATATTCTAGTACGGCTGAATTCTGTATACATTCTACAATTCGAAATGATATCATAGTCCGTCGTACTTCCAAAGATGGATTCACCATTCCCGAGGATAGGCACCAGGTATTGTTTCTGCCCGAACCCTTCGAAGCTCCGTGTGGTTTCTCGCAGTTCTTGTACTTCTTCTCGGAAAGGGTACATTCTGCATTGTCTTTAATCGCGACATAAATCGACATCCTGCGATAGCTGACAGGAATTTACGCATACACCTACCTACCTTTGTCCCTTGCTTCCGGCTTCACGCTGGCCTACGTCTAGTGATTGATAGATTCATCACGGTTCTTCTCCATGCGAACCCCCCTACGACTCATGTTCTTATGCACGAACACTGTATCCATAGATTCTGCTTTGTTCAAGTCGTCTTCGCCTGCCTATTTGACACGTGAGGGGTATGGTAACGCTTCACCCTCGTTCCGTTTTCTGCTAACAGTGAGCACACGAGTTGCCTACCGTGGAACACGATGCAGCGAGCTGGAGGTTCGATTCCTGTGCACCTGTCTCCTTGCGATTTTTTCAAATTTGCCTCCGCTTCCTCGGGTCGTGATTCCATGGTGTAAAGCTCGCTGACAGAGTGGAGTACTAGGTTAGTGGCTATACCGATAATAAGGGGTTCGACTCCCCTTCCTCCATTTCCTAGGCTGTGTCAGTTTTTTGGAGTAAGGATACGCGACTTGCGTTGCGAATGATTTTGGAACGAGAAAGCTGGCATTCCTCCTTCTCCATCTCGTAGAGATTTTTGTGCCATTCGCCTCACATATGCAAACGTGGAGAACAACAAGCTAAGCGGGTCCATACATTGAAGGGACCTCTCCCCTTGAATAAAAATACACATAACACATCCCAAGACCGCCCCTCATCTCTTCACACAATCAACGCCCAACCTCCATCCCACCCCACCCCAGCACCCTAGACAACCCCTCATCCTCCATCCCATGCCCATCAACCCCAACAACCCCCTTCCAAATATCCACACTCTCAAACGCCCGCGTGAGCGCCCCCTCCCACTGCACCAACTCATCCCCACAGACTCGCGTGAACAACATGAACACGCGCGTGACGATATCCGGTTTGGGCTCCACCGCGAGCGGTGCGGCATGTTCGTACGAAGCTTGGGGGAGGCAGTGGAGTGCGACATAGTTGTGCTTCAGGATTTCGGGAAGCCAGTATCTGGTGAACAGCACAACAAAGGTGAGCAACTGTACAAGTACGAAAAGGGTGCTTTTTACGTACGTGATGAACGAAGTCCTCGCTTCGACATGCAGACAAAGAGCAGAGAGCACTTTGTCGAGGTACTCCGCAGCTTGTGAGAACCGAAGTCCGACAGAGTTCTCGTTGTTGACTTGGGGATACATCGGATCAAATGGGACGACCGTAATGTTTCGAGAAGACGGTGGCGGCGAAGGAGGTGATTATACACCCCACTTCGGTCTGCCCCCAGAATAAGTAAGTAAGTACTACACAAGCTCAGTTTTTGTTTAGCTTACTCGGCTTCCCAGAACTGATAGGACACCCGAGTACCAGTGGGCGTCGTCAGACTATGATCCTCATGCATATCTACGTCCCACACAATAGACTGTCCCAACTCCGTGTCCTTAATCGGGACGCTCGGGTACACATCGTTGAACGTCCAAAAATCCATGAGCAACACCCTCATGGTCACGTGTATCGGGCTAAGTGAAAACAGGTTTCCTCATCCGCCTTCCCCCCACGATCACAGCAGGCTCGTTCTTTTGCAGATAGATCGTCGCCTTATCGGAAATACCGTACTCCGATAGCTTGGAGTCGTTCCTCAGAGGATACGTGAGGAGCTGCGCGGGAACGGGGGTCCCTCCTGAGTTTTGTATGGTGGCTTTGAGGTCATGTATGGACGCAGAGGCCTGGAGGGAGACGGTTCACGTCTCTCCGGTCGGGCTTTGGATATGTATGGATATTGACTGATGGTTGGTTGGTGGGCGCTTTGGACGAGGGTGTTAATATTAATAGTGATACAGCGGAGGCAGGGGAAGCACGAGAGATGACTCTGATATTCCGGATCTCCGGGCTGATCTCAGGCCACAGATCAGGCGGGATATCAACATCCCGTCCAGCACATATATCCAGCTCGTTCGTCTGCACAACCACAGAATACAAACTCACGCTCGGAAAAAGTCCCACAAGCAACATCACCAAATCCTAATACTGCACCATCAAGCTCAAGTTCGAACGCACAAGAATTAAAATCTTAGACTGTACGCACCTGATACATCTCACCGACGAACAAAAACAGAAGTGGTGTCCGAGTCGTTCCTGGCGACGAGGTAGTCCTTCGACGAAGTGGGTTTGGGCTGAGAGGAGCTTTGGAAGAGGGAGGTCATCGTGACTGACACCCGCCGACAGATTAGATAGGAGTCATGTCATGACTCAGCGAGAAGCCCTGATTTGAGTTTGAGTTTCGGACGCGGCAGACGATCTGATAAGATCATAGTATGGTCGTCGAATACGCAATGGCAAAAGAGAGCTTCAAGGAGGTGCAAAATCGTACAAAACGCGACGTAACCCCCCACTTAGTAGTGCACAGGGGGCTATTTCGAGGACGCGAAGGAAAGAGACCAAGGAATCCTTCCCTTCCGTCAAATTGAGATCATGTAGAACCAGGCAGAGACGTAAAGCCTGAATGAATATCGTGATGTTGGGTGCCAATCCGATGAATACACAGAATAGCTTAGAAATGAGTAAGGCTTGCGACTTGTTGATGCGTCAATTTTACTCGTGAAATGGGGGATGGACGCCTACCAGAGCCTTGAAGATGCCTGAGCGATGATTCTCCTAGCTCGGGATATTGTCCAGGGCGCATAGCAACGATTCAAAGAGTCTAGCGATTCGCCGAAGTCCATGATGTCAAAAACGTCGCACAAAGAGAAGTTCAATGCACATGGAGCGCATATGATGCAAGATTATTTCTGCAGGCTGGACGATTTCCTCTTCTGTTTTCGTTTTCGAGAGCAGGAGTGAGTTGAGGACCGAGCGGGCATGGGATATTCGTGTGTCGAGTAGCGTCAGTGCTGAGTCGTTTTACGGACCACAAGGCAGAGGTATTCTTTCTCTGCTGCCAGAAGGGGTGGTTCGTTTGGACCTATGAGCTCTTCAATGCGAGTGGAAGGAGGACAGGTGTCTTCAGAGTTGGAGACGGGGTTACGGCGAGGCCTGCAAAGTACCTGTTTGAGAACATCGAAGAGGAACAGTATTATTACATTCACTTGAATGTAGCCTCAAGCGTCATCGTTGCTGTGCAAGCCGTCTTTAAGTTTTCAACTTCAAAAGAGGACACTTATCAACAACTCACATGCACATTGTTCTGCGAGCTTTCATAACGACAACAAGCGAAAAGATACTAGGCTTACAACAGCAGAGGTGTGCTTCGGCTAGAAATTCCCCATAGATGTTTGACAGTGAGAAGGAAGTCAAGAACGCACCTGCGGGCATCTGAATCACGGTGCCTAGATGCCGAGGTTCAATACTATTTCACCATGAACTACCACTACTGGATATACTGCCGTCAGCGGAATATTGGGCTTCCAGAGTGCTCAAATACGTCAACTTTTATTCGCAGCACTGTGTTACTCTACTACAATGGTATCGGATTACTAAGTCTCGTTACCCTTCGTACACTGCAATGTTATGAGGAGCAGTATCGCTTCAAGAGGTTTTGTACCCTCCCGTGCTGGGGTCGACTTGTTGCATCGCAGTCGGTGAGATTTGGTCGGAATGAGTATATATCAGCAATCTATTCAAATTTCTTCTTTAGACGCTACAATAAAGTGTTGTTAAGCGTGTAGGCGGTCTTCATAATTGTACTAGGACATTTCTGCAGTGCTTAACGCTATAGAATAGATGTAGGATTTGTACCTATAAAAATGAATTAGGGACCTCTGATGGTCCATGATTTGGCATCCTCCTTTCTGATGGAAGTCTAAAGAGTGTATATTAATCAAGCATAACTACGGGTCAGAATGGTTTTCCTAATGTTTGCAGAGTCACCAGGTTGTAAACGATTCTATTATGTAAAAAATACTCTGCCAGACTTTCCACTCCAATCTACTTTGCACAGCGCTACAATATGCGAAGCGCTGCGATGGCCTACCGTTTCAGCGGTATCTTCCCCCCCTTCCTCTATCCGGGACTCTTTCAGGCTCATCATCGGGAATGGGGCGGCCAAATCTCGACGTCAAGGCCCACTCGACATGGTGAAGTATCGCCCCCTCACGAATATTGTAACTGGACAACTTGCAGTCCGATGATAACCACTCTCCCTGATAGTTAAAATATTGACCAACAACCGGTATTCCCTTACACTCGTGCACTATCTTTGCTACGTCTGAGACTGTGTCAGAGCGAAGCACCATCACTGGTACCTTTTCTCCGGTAAGGGTTTGTACATAAATAGTCATCTCTTGAGGCGGTCCTAGTAGCGGTTCAGCCTTTGCTGGTGACAAAAGAGTAAGCACGCACGAGAGATGACCTTGATGTTATGGATTTTATGACTAATATCCGACCACAAATCTGATGGAATATCGGCATATCGTCCAGCACATATATCCATCTCATTGGTTTGAACAACGATAAACTCTTCATTGACGGTTGGGAAATGATGGAGAAGGGTAGCGATCAAATCCTGCATGGGACGTAGCATATCAGTGTATATTAAACTATCGATAACTTTCCAGATGCTCACCTGATAACGAGTGACTTCCCGCCTACGAACCAACACTGTGATCGTATCATCGGTGGCGATGATGTAGTCCTTGGATTGTGTAGCGCCCATTTGTGGTGGATGAGGGGGAAGAGAGGGGAGGTGTAAGAAGGAAGCCTCATGTGAAGCACGTTATCCACCGCGCTGAAATCTTATCTTGTGACGGAAACACCCAGATACTGATAGACGCCCATTGTCGTGGTGATCTCGGACTCACTAAACAACCTCAACATAACCATCCTTCAAAAAATGGTGGATTGAAGCAAGCAATTACCATATAATGGATAGTCAACAATAGTCCTGTACCTGAACCACAGCAGGGAAATATTGAGAAGGATTCATAGGGATCAACACAACGTAGTATACCCTATGATCTTGATGGATGAAGACGAATCCGATGCACAGGGGCATATAACTATGGACAAAAATTACTTCCAGTCTGTCTGTGTTTCAGATCGAATTTTATGCGGTTCTGCGAGTGTGATAAATTTTGACTTTTAAGGGTCTTCCTTTGCTGATAAACTTCATCTTCCATTGCTAAGGAAGAAAGGATCTCACCATTTCATTATGCGATTGTTGCTGTCAGGGATTACTGCATGCCACCGCTTAGTTACTATATTTAGCTACACGACCAGTACGAACTATGTAGAATATTCTTTTACTTTCTATTTCCTTCTCTCTATCTCGATAATATACTAGAAAAAGCTAGAAGTATTCATGTCCTATCTAAAGTTGTATAATACCGTATGGCCACATGAATCATTCCTGTGCTACAATGGGCGCACAATCTATCCGTATTCTAGTATGGCCATTCCGTATACATTCTACAATTCGAAATGGTATCATAGCCCGTCGTACCTTCAAAGATGGATTCACCATTCCCGAGGACAGACACCGGGTATCTTCTCTACCCAAACCTTCGAATCTCCGCGAGATTTCTCGCAGTTTTTGCATCTCTTCTCGGTTGCATCGTCTTTAGTCGCGACAGAAATCGGCATCCTGCGATAGCCGATAGCAATATACGCATACCCTAATCTTTGTCCCTTACTTCTGTCTCCACACAGGCCTATGTCTAGTGATTGATAGACTCACCGCGGTCCATATCCACGCGTACCAACATATGGGTCACGTTCCTATGCGCGAAGACTATATCCATAGATTCTGCTTTGCCCAAGTCGCATTCACCTATTTGACACGCGGGTGGATGGCAGCTCTTCACACCCGTTCAGTTTTCTGCTAACAGTAAGCACGCGAGTTGCTTATCGTGGAACACAACATGCAGTCTTTAACCTAGCGAGCTCGAGGTTCGATTTCTCCTGTGCACGTATCTATCTGTGTGGTCTCATTTTTCAAGTCCTTCTACTTCTTTGCGTCGTGATTCCATGATGTGAATCTCATCGAGAGAGTGGAGTACTAGACCAGTGGCTATAACGATACTACGGGGTTCGGTTCCCCTTCTCCCATTACTAGGTTGTGTCAGTTTTTTTTGGAGTAAGGATACGCGACTTACGTTGCGTATGATGTTGGAACGAGAAGGCTGGTATTCCTCCTTCATCTCGTAGAGATTTTTGTACCATTCGCCTCACACATGCAATGGTGGAAACCAACAAGCTAAGCATATCCATACATTGAGCGACCGCTCCCCTTCAATAAAAATACACATAACATACAGCAGCATCCCCAGCCTCGTCTTTCCACACGCTCACCTCCCAACTTCCATCCCACCCCACTCCACCACCCTAAACACCTCATCCCCCATCCCACCCCCACCCCCATCAACCCCCACAACTCCCTTCCACATATCCACACTCTCAAACGCCCTCGTGAGCGCCCCCTCCCACTCCACCAACTCATCCCTGCCGACCGGCGAGAACAACATGAACACGCGCGTGACGATGTCCGGTTTGGGCGATACCTCGAGGGGCGCGGCGTGTGAGTACGCAGTTTGGGGGAGGAAGTGGAGCGCGACGTAGTCGTGTTTCAGGATTTCAGGAAGCCAGTATCTGGCGATAGTGAGCAACCACACAAGTACGGAAAAGGTGTTGGTACATACGTGATGAACGAAGTCCTCGCTTCAACGTGCAGACAGAGCGCAGAGAGCGCTCTGTCGAGGTACTCCGCAGCTTGCGAGGACAGAAGCACAACAGAGTTCTCGTTGTTGACTTGGGGATACATCGGATCGAATGGGACGACCGTAGTGTTTCGAGGAGACGGTGGCGGCGAAGGAGCTGATAATACACCCCGCTTCGGTCTACCCCCAGATTAAGTAAGTAAGTACTACACAAGTTCAGTTCTGCAAGGCTTACTCGGCTTCCCAGAATAAATAAGACGCCCGAGTACCAGTGGGCGTCGTCAGGCTATGATCATCATGCGTATCTACATCCCACACGATAGACTGACCAAACTCCGTGTTCTTGATCGGGACGCTCGGGTACACAGCGTTGAACGTCCAAGAATCCACGAGGGATACCTTCACGGTCACGTGTATCGGGCGGGGTGAGAACAGGTATATCACAGGTTTCCTCATCCGCCTTCCCCCCACTATCGGCATGCTCCCGGGAATCACAGCAGGCTCGTTCTGTTGAAGCTGAAGATAAACCGTCGCTTTATCGGAAATACCATACCCCGATAGTTTGGAATCGTCCTTCAGAGACTGACCGTCATACGTGAGGAACTGCGTGGGAACGGATGTCCCTCCTGAGTTTCGTATGGCTGCTTTGAGGTCATAGGTGGACGCAGAGCTCTGGAGGGAGACGGTTCGCGTCTCTCCGCTCGGGCTTTGGACGTGTATGGATATTGACGGAGGGGGTGTTGGCGGGCGTTTTGGAGGGCCTGGAGGGGGTGTCAATATTAATAGTGATACAGCGGAGGTAGGGGGCGCACAAGAGATAACTCTGATATTCTGGATCTCCGGGCTAATCTCCTGCCACAGATCAGGCGGGATATCGACATACCGTCCGGCACATATATCCAGCTCGTTCGTCTGAATAACCACAGAATACAAACTCACACTCGGGAACAACGCCACAAGCAATGCCACCAAATCCTACACCATCAACCGCAAGTTCAAACGCACTAAATCTCACAGTTTACGTACCTGATACTCTACTGCATCCGACCTCCTTACAAAAACTGAGGTACTATCATTCGTGGCAACGAGGTAGTCCTTCGACATAGTAGTTTTCCCTGGTTTGGGCTGAGAAGAACTTGAGGGAAGGCTTTGGAAGAGGGAGGTCATCGTCGTAGATGTGAGAGTGACACCCGCCGATGTGTTAAATAGGAGTCGTGTCATGACTCAGCGCTCAGCCCTGATTTGAGTTCGTGTTTCGGACCCGGTGGACATGGCATGGCAGTCAAATTCACAATGGCAAAGGAGAGCTTCGAGGAGATACAAAGTGGTAGAGTACTCCGAAAGCGACGAAGCTTTCCCGATCTTCAGAGTCAGTCAGCAGAAAGTTTTCCGAGTCATTACAAATGTGACTCGAATCGTTTTGACGTCTTGGGGTCATAGGATTCGGGCCGGTAGAATTATGCTTTTGCGTGGTGCGTTTTTGGGTTCTTTTGCGTTTTGTGCGTTTGAGTGTGCTTGAGTGCGTTTTTTCTTTGACAAGTATTACCATTCACCTGTCATAGAGGCATTGCAAGCTATTAAGAATCATGTATCTACCCCATAACTCACATTATAAGTGAAACCGATTCTTGTAGCATGCATCCGGACCTTAGGAATGCACCGGATGTTGTTCTGTGAGAATAAGTCGGAACACATCTCGCATACCAAGTCAAATTTTCACACGCATCTCGCAGGTCTTCACGGATGCATTGTTGGATACAACACACGCGTTGGGAGAAAAAACGCACGCCTTCAAAATACAGCGCATCCACGCATATGACTGTGACACATTCGTGACACATGCGTTAGGTGCGTTAGCGTGCGTTCAACTTAGTTTCAACCACACAACCATGTTCCCCAGTCTTTCTGGCTTAGCAAAGACCATTTCATAACATTTTATTAGCTCTAGGATGTCCATGATTTTCTTTATTTAAGCAGGAACATCTTCTATACCTTAACAGTAGTAATCTAAGTTTTCTCCTTCTGAGTGCACTTGGCTGGTTGCCCAATCGTTTTTGCACTACCATCCTCAAGTAAATTATCTCCAGTGTTGGGCTCCCACGTCGCCTTACGCTTCTTGGATATCATCCGAGGCTTAGGTACAGGCTGATGTGCTCGCTTCTTCCCATTCTTTTCTTCTTCTCTTGCTCGGAACCATTCCACTGTTCATCTTCATCGAAATCTGGTCCAGGCTTTTCAATGTCAACAAATGTAAGAGCCCTGCATAATTGTAAAGCAGTTAAAAGCTCACCTCAAGTTCAGATTCTGTGCCTTCCCTTACACCTTTATCATTCTCCCCTCCAAGCTTCCAAGGATACAGGTTATCCTGATGGATTCCTACTTCGAGGCCCCATTGGTGATTTCCTGCGATACCAGCTTCCTCCGATATATCAAACATTCTGTCCTCCAAGATACGTATCAAGCAGACTGTCTTTATTTTCGGACTTTTCATAGATATAGATACGAAGTAATTTCAACAAAAAATGTATTTCAATGAAGTAATTAAGACCTAGCAAGAAACAATAAGAATAGGTATGAAAAACAATGTTAGCAAGAACATACAAAGGTCAATGTACGTTCCCCATTGGGAAGCTTCATTGTTGTAGGGCACAAGTAGTCATACCGGCCGTGGCGACACCTAGCAACAGAAATGACCAGAACAAGAAGAAAAAATACACGAAAACACACCTATGTCACGCACGCACAAGCATCAAACGCATCAACGCGTTTTTTCCCATGCATGCCCAATAACGCACACGCATGTCAAATTAACGCAAATGCACCGAACGCACAAACGCAAACGCAAACGCAAAATTCACCATGCCCGATAGAAACTGGGGACAAGACACGAATTTGACGTTTTGGATTTGCGGGCTGATCTCTGGCCATAGATCCGGTGGGATATCGACATAGCGTCCCACGCAGATATCCAACTCGTTCGGACAACGATTGTGAGCGAGTTCGCACCTGGGAACAACCCCACAAGCAAGGTCACCAAGTCCTGCCAACGAAGACTGAGAACGGGCAAAATCTATGAAGTCGTTTTCTGGACAAAAATCAAGTTTTCACCTTTTTTCCACCCAAGAGCAGGGGAAATGCAAGGAAATGTGAGGAAATGTGAGGAAACAGGAGGAAACAGGAGGAAAGGGGTGGAAATGTAAGGCATCCGATCAGGAATTTGACATTCATTTGACCGTTTTGGGTTGCTTTATTGATGGAGCGGCGAATCTCCATTTCCTCGCCTTTCCGTCTGTTTCCTCTATGGGTGTATATCTTATTATTATTTATATTTTAAATCAATTTCAAAACAAATGTGGGTTATGGGGTCCTATAGGGTACCTCGCCAATGACATCAGAACACCTTCAATGCCGACGTCATCCAAACCATGAGTGCGCTCAACATCTTCTCTCTTGTTCTTGGTCTTGAACGACCTCGTTAACTTTTTTCGCAGCTCAGTTGGTTTTGTGGGGCTCTCTATCTCGAACAACTACTTGAGGAGCTCAGTCAATGAGCAGTTTAGCGCTGACACGATGTATGGCCTTCCGGCGAGCAGTGTCAGTCGAAGTGCAGATGATGAATTTATATACAATATATTGATCTTCGACATGGTGAGGGCAAATGGAAGAAACAGATGAATAGCCGATTATTGTATATAAATTCGTCATCTGCACTTCGACTGACACTGCTCACCGGAAGGCCATACGTCGTGTCAGCGCTAAACTGCTCATTGACTGAGCTCCTCAAGTAGTTGTTCGAGATAGAGAGCCCCACAAAACCAACTGAGCTGCGAAAAAAGTTAACGAGGTCGTTCAAGACCAAGAACAAGAGAGAAGATGTTGAGCGCACTCATGGTTTGGATGACGTCGGCATTGAAGGTGTTCTGATGTCATTGGCGAGGTACCCTATAGGACCCCATAACCCACATTTGTTTTGAAATTGATTTAAAATATAAATAATAATAAGATATACACCCATAGAGGAAACAGACGGAAAGGCGAGGAAATGGAGATTCGCCGCTCCGTCAATAAAGCAACCCAAAACGGTCAAATGAATGTCAAATTCCTGATCGGATGCCTTACATTTCCGCGCGTTTCCTCCTGTTTCCTCACATATCCTCACATTTCCTTGCATTTCCCCTGCTCTTGGGTGGAAAAAAGGTGAAAACTTGATTTTTGTCCAGAAAACGAATTCATACAAAATCTCAAATTTTTTTTTTTTTTGGTATGTACCTCATAGAGGGTCACATCCGACCTATGGACAAAAACTGCGGTATCGTCATTCGTGGCGACGAGGTAGACCTTTGACGCCGGGTTCGGCTGAGAGGAAGGAAGGAAGAGGGAGGTCATCGTCGTTGCTGAATGAGAAGACGCACTGGCAGTCGACGTAATAAATAGCAGTTCGATCGTGACTCCGCCTGTGTGTCGATTTGGACCCGATCGATACGTCAAGAATTCGCAACGGTGAGGTACGAAGTGATATGGCTCTGAGGACCTCCCAAACACGGCGGGATTTGAATGCTTTTCCCATACGGCCCCGGGTCTTCATAGTCAGTCTTGAAAGGAAGTTTGGCATCTCAGATTAAGGTGTAACTTGAACTTTGTGTGGACGTCCTGGGCACGTCGCACGAGGCTGTTCTGAAGACCGCAGAGAAAGCGAAGGAACCAAGAAATCCTTCCCTTCTGTTACATAAAATGACATCATGGTAAACCTTGTCGGAGGAGGAGGAAAAGCCTAAATATCATGACGTTGGGTGTCAGTCTGGTGAATACAAAGAACAGCCCGGCATCATGGACACTTGGGCGACAGAGTCGCGGATGCCCCGAATCGAGTCGCGAAATGGGGGATGGATGGATGCTTACCAAAGTCTTGAAGATACGTGGCTGGCTTGGCATATCGTCCGAGGCGCATGGAAGAGTCTATGATACCAGAAACGTAGAACACCCAGCGCAAAATTAGCTCCAAGAGAAGTTCGTTATATGTGGAGTGCATATGATGCAGGATGAATGTGAATATACATGTAACTAGCCTCGAGCGTCGTTGTTGCTGTGCGAGCCGTGCCTCAGTTTGAATCTTTTGAGAGAGGAGACATATCAGCACTGCTCGACTGAAAAGCCTCCCATGAATGTTTGACGGTAGTGGTAGTGGTAGTGGCTGTATCGGCATAAGGTCCCAATAAGGAACGGCCGGGTCCGCAGCTCTGACATGGCGTGCCATACGCTGCGGCCACAAACGCTCATGCCGTTGTAATCACACTGTTGAGTGTGTCGAGCGGATTAGAGCATCTTTGTGGGGTTCACAGCATATGCATGTAATATATTGGACAAAAAGGGGCCATTCGAACGAAAAAGCAGCACTTCGTTAAAAACACGAAACGTATTAACAACATATCTAGCCAATCAACACGAGACTTTCACACCCTCAGCATCAGAAAACAAGCGCACCACATGAAGAGTAGATGGCGCAGTCAGCAAACTGTCAGGAGCGAGACTAATATCGTGGAAGCTATCTCAACACAGATCCCACACACTCTTATCAATACCAGAGGACATGCACCTTATCTTCAACATCACTCGGTATTGGATGACGAGAGCAAGTGAAACATATGACGGCGCGACAAAACAAACCATGATACACAATAACGTAGCATGAATTCATGGACCCAGGGCCATGATAAGGAGCGTTATGGGAGCTGAATCAATCAGAGACCAGTATCGAGAATAACAGCTAGGTCGCAAGCAACAAGAATGGACTCTATCACAGAAAATGAAGCGGCGGGAGCCATCCTCGTCACCACCAACAAAACGCAAGCAACAAGAAGCAATCAAGTCGTAGGGCCAAAGCGGCGGCAGGAGTCACAATCGTCACTACTACCATCAGCCCGCTTGCAACGGAAGAACATCTTTTGCTGTCGGCCATGGGTTGGCCTTCCTTTAATGATTTATGTAACCCAGCCGTTCCGGTATATGTCAGGTACTATCTGTGTATGGAATATGAATCATCGGACACGCTGGTCTTATCCAACGTAGCTTCGTTTTGTTTCCCTTTTAAAGGTGTACTTACTTTCTGAGACTAAGAGCATAGTCTGCTCTTTTGAAGGGACTGAAATATGATGGGCTCATCCTGCGAAGCGGAAGGCGACATGAATCCTTCTGACCACAGGATAGAAACATTTCCCCCCAAGCGGGGGACCATATACTTACGACAGTGGACGTTCTTTCTGTCTCGGTATATCTGTTTAGTTTGTTTGCGTCACTGGGTGTTTTTGAAGAAGATGCATGAACTTAAAACCCTTACGTTATAGGAGAACAGATCACATAGATTCGCCATCTCCATTCGCTACGCGAAATGGGCGACCAATATATATATATATTACGATATTTACCAATTGAGAATAGGCGGGAAGAACTTCGCAATCAAGCTTTGATAGTAGGGCTTGACCGCCTCGACGTCTACAGGAGTATCACTTTTGCTGTACAAGTCGTATGGATTGAAAGCCCTAACAGCGGCGAGCGACGTCTCATCCTCCTCGTTCGTAAGATGAGAGTAGGCACCCTCACGATGCCATCTGATGAAAACAATCAGGGTCGACGACTTCAGACACGAAAACACAACGTACGGGTAGAAGCTATGATACCTGATCATAGCGAGGCCTTCTTTGGGTAAGGAGGACTGGTCTTTGAAAACATTGTAGAGATACTAAGACCCCGTGATTAGTATTTGACATCGAGAACAAACACAGGCGTGCGACAAACTTCATCATGTCCCCATGAAAGCATCACCTTGTCCAGACCGCAATGTGGTTCGTACATCCCATATTCTGTCGAATATACAGGGTGGAAGGCATCCGGGTTTGTTTTAAAGGTCTCGGGGTAGATGATCTTGTCCGAAAAGTGACACCCTACGATGAACGTATCCTAGTGCATAACGAACATCAGCATCAATGTACTTAATATTCTCACGCCAGCAACGCACCCCAACAACATCCCATTGACCCCTGATATGATGGCGTATCAAGATAGGCACACGCACTAAACAACGAGAATCCACTCACTCTGAACCGAAAAGGAAAAGCAGTTTCCCCAAATCGTGCACGAGCCCTGTGACCTGCATCCACTCTGGTTTTCCATCACGCCGTATAGACTCGGCAGTTTGAAGCAGGTGGTCGATTTGGGAGAGATCGATCTGTGGAGTCGTCAGGATATGAACGCGAGAAAAAGAGAAGGAGAGAAGTACATCGGGGTCCGATTCGTCTACAAGAGTATTCAATAGCTCGAGAGCCTCCCATACCCCTAAACCGCGGTTCTTATTTAGAATTGAGAGGGCAATCCTAGTAAGACGTGCGTACCCATTCTTGCGCGCACAGTGTTCTTCAAATTCTGGCGCGCTTCTATGTTGTACTGGACAGTCTGTTTCTCTGCAGGACGTTATCAAGACGTATAACAGAAACAAAACGTTCCCAAAACGTACCGTGTTGCTCCAGGTAGAATCCTTTAACGCGGTCGCATGCATCGTTGTACTGTCGGAAGCGTGTCTTGTCAACGCCTTTATCGAACTCGGATTTACTGTCCCACACGATAGTGGACGCCTTAAGGATATTTACTAATAACATAACAAGTTAGCCATATCCGTTCAGTAAATCGAGTAACACCAACCTCTATCCACAGCGTCTGAGATAGCGTCGAAATCATTGAAGGTGGTCGACATGGTAGAAAATTGACTAGCGCCAGGGGGATCATTTTAGAGCTCCTTAAATACAGAGCGGTCGTTCCTAATTAATGATGGAAACCAACAGTTTTGGGGATGAGGTCAACAACGTGAGTACGCACTGAGAATAGGCGGCAATTAAGGTCCGTCTATCTGAAAACAACCCGGCCCGCAGGCACTTGTCCCAAGGCTAAAATTGTAGTCAGCTGGATTTCCTGGTCCTTGTTCAGTGAAACCTCGAAGGGGACTTGGAAGACCGATACTATGGATTCAGCTCTGGACTCTACGGTTTCAGAGTGTGGTGTGCCCTAAGTATAAATGCCTATGCGCGTGATCGTTGATCTGGAAGTCATACGACTTTACCCGTTATCATAGTGCGACAATTTTACGTTACGATGTTGGACTAGCTCCAATGGATACTTCAGCGTGCGAGATGTGGCGAGAACGGGTGAATTTTTTTCCTTCGCGAGTATACATGTCGTTGGCCGCTGGACTTGAACTGAAATTTAACCTGGAGTGTCGTCATTTCAAGCTTTGCATTCAATTTTAGAACTTCGACGGACGGGATCGTGACCGAGGTAGGGGTCTGCTGATGCGTAAGAAAAGAAGCCGTAAAGCTTGTAGGATATTCAGGAGGCTGCGAGCCCATTAGAAGTTCGAGGTAGTGGTCGATTCTCCAAACGACACATTTTAGGGATGAGACGTAACTTCCATATTGTCGCAGGCCATGTGAGTACGGCTCTTTCATCTCCTATCGAAAATCCTCTGGAGGTGTAAAAGTAGAGCTGTGAAGATCCGGCGTCTTCATATCTAAATTTTTTCAAGAACACTGGACATCTTATCTGATATCAAAAACTGCGGATTATAACAGATAAAGGTACTTCGTTGTCGTTTTTTGATGTTTCCTAGTAATGGCGTATTAGGGGTCGGGTGATGATCACATCGTAACAAATTTGAAGAGCGGATGAAAACAGGACCGTCAACTAGTTCGTCAGGTCAAGCCAAGCAGTAGATAGTACGCCGGTTGGGAAAACTTCAAACAGCATGATAATGCTGCATGTGCCGCGGGATGGGATAGGATGTAGAAGAAACGTATGCTAGATCTCGGGCAGTTGAATGGAACCGTTCCCAACGGCTTATAATACCCCGTCTATATTTCGCAATGGTCAGCGGCTAGTGGTTGACGGATATAAAATATCGATAAGCGAGGGCGCTAGTTTCCCAAGACAATGAGGATACCGTCCGATAAAGAGATCGCGTGTTCGATAGTTATCTTCACGGTACCAGCAGTACAGAACCAATGTGATTCCCATTCATCGAGCCCATGTCCAGTCTCTCCACAGAATTTCTCTAGAGGAAGTCGCCATCAGAAGGATTTCCCGCAGACTGAATTATGAACCTTATTTTGCTACTGAAGATACGAAAATTTAGTTTTACCTCATCGAAGGGTCGTACCGGAAGTACATTACTCTGTACCGTCTCGTAAGATGAGGAAGAAATACAATAATCAGCGGGACTCACAACACCGTACATTTGTCACGCGGTCCAGACAAAGTGGCTATGGAAGCGCTTGCCCCCAAAATATATGGTACAGTTTAGCCACTCACACGACGGCCAAGTCCATATATGAGTTTGGGGAGTCGATGATTATGTATATCTTGAAAAGATGTACGAGAAATGACAGCCTGAAGGGAATATGGCGTCTTCGCCACGGCACTGATCACAGAGGTGAACGGCTGATGTGCTTAGTACATGCCGTCCACCTGATTTCCGATGAAGACGGACATGTGGGCAATGAGTTAACGATTGCGGCGGGAAGGTATCTGTTCTAAGATTCCAAATGTATTCCCGTGTTGTCGTCGAGAGTGTACAACCAAGCACCGTCTATGCGTCGAGATAGGAATAACTGGCATCCGCTAGATCTATCTCTTAGAACCACATAACCACCCTCTTGCATCAGTAACATGATGCTGGTAAGATAGACCTAAGATAACCGGCGTAATAATCACCAGAATACAGCCTTGGCATTCAAGTTCCCGGCGAAGGGCGCGAACGGCAAAAGGAAGACATCGGCTTGTAGTCCCATTCAGTATTTCTATTGTCAGCAGAGTCTATGGTCAGCACGTAGCATAGAATATGCACCAGCCAGTAGGGAAATCTGAGCGCCCTTCACCATGGTGTTGCGGAAGAAGTAGAATCGTTCACCAGAATACCTCTTGACTATCACTGGAATATGTGTATGCGAGGATTACGCTGATGAGGAGGAATTCATGAGGCGAGGTTTCTCGTCTGTGGTGCTGGTATGTGGTGAAGAGCACGCGGTGGGGAAGGATGCCTTAAGGATACAGGAAGGTGGATGCCGACCGAAAAACCCTTGATCTCGAACCACCACCATGTGGGGTTCCGCGTCTTGCCACCTCAAGCCTGGCTCAAGGGATCTCTCTCGTCGAAACGGCGAGAGAGATAAATAGTCGTTCCTGCACCTTCGATGGTCAGGAAAAACGTCTCGAAGTCAAGAGACGTCTCAGAATTTCTGAGCCAGGCAAATGACCTACTGTCCATAGTAGCGAATATAGTCCCCAACTCTCTCCCTGGACACCCCAGCCCAAGGTTCACTCTAAGCCCTCCGAGCTCCTCAACATCTCCTTCCCTTGCGTGGTGAGGACGAACTTAAGAGCCACCACTTTTGAGCCACACCAGCCCACATCGCTAGAGATGACGTGACGGACCACACCAGCGTTACGTCACGCACAGACACCTCTACTAAAGACGGTCAACCGTCACCTCAGTGCAGTCGCAGACATAACCTCACCGATGCTGAACGACATTAGAAACACGAACGCCCGATCTCCCAAGACGCTGTCGGGCGAGTGAGCCACCTTGTGAAAAGGTGAGTGGCACCGAAGACTGCCGCAGCCACCCCACGAGCTAACACAAAGGAATATTAGATTGTTGAAACAACCTAGAATGGACAACAATGCTCTGACCAAGCCGCAAACGACAATGGAGATGAAGGTTCGCCCATTGTTCTGACAGGACATAAGCAACACTAAACAATGTTTAAAGGACACCGCATCCCCGCAAATATTGCTCCTTCACCCCACATCATATTCTTGTCAATCTGTCTTCCTCCACCTCCAGCGAAAGCTCCCTCCAGACTCCAGGGGGGAACCCAAACAAGAAACAGAAAACTGCAGAGGACAGTTCAAGGCATAACGTGCGTCTACAGAACCAACCAGATAAACTGATATCTGACCCCGAGACAGGCTCCTCCCCCTCCCGAAGACGACGCCAGCAGAGAACTGAGACGGAAAACAAGACTTGACCACTCGCTTCCAATGCCGTACGAATTCCCCGACCCCAGAGCCACCGCAAACCTGCCCACGGCTATCGACAAATTCCCCTACGATAAGCTCACCCGCTCTGGCGAAGAACCTGCAACCCTCCCCGCAGGGTCGGCAGAACCATTCACGGACTCTACCTTCCCTCACATCTTCATCCCCTGGAATCACATCACGGCGGGCTTCCCTGAGGAGATTCGTGAAGCCATCATTGCCTCACCAGAAAAGTTTATTGCAGCCGTACCCTTTGGAGCAGGCCCCAGATTCTACTCAGAGAACCGCAGAGCCGACCTTCTCCTGAAAACCTTTCTCGAAGGTCTCGACTTCCCGGACAAGGGCAAGCTCACCGTTTTCTTCCCGCTCGAAGCAAAGGAGGACAAAAAGGGCCGTAACAGAGATGAGAGTCGAAACAAGAGGAGTGCTTTCGACAAGCCCTGGCCCCTGATCATCACAGGATTCTCCGAGAGCTTTGGCAAGTTCCTGCTATGGTACCAGTGCTTCGCTACTGCCTCTCACTCGGTATGGAACCTCGTGCCGCTCAACCCAAAGTCGCTAGCCTGGACCATCACAGCTTTCCAGGGAAACGTAGTCAGCAACGACCCAGAGCTGATTGCAGAAGCGCTCGCTTGCATCAAAACAGCTACGTGGCACGATACATCAATCCAGAACCTGGTCAAACGGATCACCCAAACCCAAGGGCGCTCGGGGAACCCCGCAGAACTCACGGTCATGATGACCCACTCGTGGCGGCTCTCATATGTCGAAACGAGGAACCTCGACGACGACAAAGGTCCGGTTTTTCTCCTAACAGGAGAACCCATTACAGACAATCTCGAACTGCACCGCGCGATAGCTGCCCACATACGCAAACTAAGGATCCGTGTCAACTACCAGCAGTTGATAAACGTCGACAAAATCATTGGGTGCGACTGGTGTAAAAACCAAGACCACCCCAGCCACGCCTGTCCATTCCCCGAGGTGGACTCCACTTGGTACGGCCCCTCCACCGACGAACTCCGACTTCGGATGATGAAGGCAGACTCTCCCAAGGATGCTATCAAAAAGCGGAAGGAGGATAGCACGAAGCATAACAGTCGCTCCAAACATGGGAAGAAAAACGATAGCGACTGGGATGTAGTCAGGCGTGGTAAGAAGCCGTAGTCAGCGAACCACATATATGCCATAGAATGTACTTCACCTTGAACAGAGATCCCTTACTACCGCTTCTTTGATCTCAACATGCTGCAAGCTTGAGAGCGGGACCAGAGGTGAGTCTGGACAGATGAGGAGTCCGTTATTTTCTGTAACACTCATCGAAGCAGCTCCCCGTCTTGATGTACTGGCAGCTTAGTAGGAGGTAAGTTGGACAAGCTGGGCGGGGAGAGGCGATATAACCAAACTCCGGAACGAGGTTGATGGAACCACTACCGTTTGGGGGACTTCTCTCTCACCGGAGAAAATTCCTTCAAACGGATCTATCTTAGCAGGCCGCGGTTTGGCAAACTTGGTATGTGAATTACTCTGCTACTAACTGTCTAGAATCTAGGGATATATCCAACATCGAACTCGGGAATTACGGTACTGGCCTTGCACTACCCCGTCGAGGCTCTGACGTACCTACTGGTTACCCCTCCATGCAAGACAGTAGTGCAAGTAGCGTCAGTAGGGAACCAGCAACGGCATTCCTGGAGAATGGTGTGGTTGACCGGATGTCGCCCAGTCCCCCAGACAATGATAGGAATATACCAGCTGAATCTCAAGATACAACTGATGTATACTCGAGAGAATCCACGCAAGTCCGTAGTGGAAGACATCGAAGGCAGACAGGCCAAAGACGTCAGTCGAGCTTCTCGACAGACTCACGCGATACGAGTCCCCCCATAGACGAGTCGTCACTAAGTGAGAGTGGCCATGCCACGAACCAGACAGGAGGTGAGCCATGCTCCCACCAATCTGGCCAATATGGAGACCCAACAGGGTACTCCCAACAGGATAATGACCCCGCAAATCCTGAATATCAGCCCAGAACTCAGCCGACAAACAGGCGGCAACGGCGAGAAGCCTCAAGGAAGGAACTGAAAGCCGCTATCATGGTATCGTGCCTTAACATAAATGGCTTTAGCTCTGCAGGTTCGGGGGATGGGATCCATAATAGTAAATGGGGGCACATTAATCAGCTACTACGTACCTCGAGGACAGGCATCCTAATAGTATCAGAGGCGCACTTAACAGAAAGACGGTGCGAAGAGCTAGAAAATCTGTTTGCACGTAGGATGAGAATCAGCTTCACCGCTAACCCCGATAACCCTACAGGAAAGGGTGGTGTGGCTATTGTAATAAACAAACAACTGGCAAACTGGCAGAACATACAAACAAAAGAAGTTGTACCAGGCCGAGCACTGCTCCTGAGGACAAAATGGCACGATGACAAGATCATAACAATCCTTGGCATCTATGCACCTAATGTCTCCTCAAATAATTCCAGCGAGAGTGCGGAATTCTTTACAGCACTACATGACTTCTTCACCACCCACCCAGAGTGGCACCCTGACTACATGGGAGGAGATTTAAACTTTGTAGAGGATGCAATCGACCGCATCCCCATGCGTAATGACAATGAAGAAGTTTGCTCAGCTTTTGACAAGCTAAAAGAGCTACTTAGGCTACGTGATGGCTGGCGAAACACCTTCCCTGATAAGCTTGATTTCACTTACTGCTGTGCCCGTAACACACGAGACCCTAACACAAATGTAGAAGCCAGAAGAGTATTCCAGTCTAGAATTGACCGAATCTATGTGACAGAGAAGCTGTTCAACCAGGCTCGACAATGGAAAATACAACCGGTGGGCATCACTGGAGTCGATCACGACATGGTGTCAGTCCAGTTAGCACATGAAGAAGCCCCACTTATAGGGAAAGGTCGCTGGGCCTGCCCAGACCACATTCTCAAAGATGAGAAACTGGCAGCAAAACTGAAAGAGCTGGGAATTGAAGCTCAGGAAGAAATCACCAAGATAAAAAGCTCAGGAAGAACAGTGACAGAAAATCCCCAGGTCATTTACCACAAATTCATCACCGAAGCAATGAACCTAGCCAGGGAAAGGGAACGGACCCTAAAACGTACGGCGAACAAGAAGGAATCAGACCTTAACAGAGCTATAGGCAGGCTGTCAAAGGACCTCGAATTGGATGAAATGACTCGCTCAGAGAGGATTGCAAGCATTAAAAATGAACTCCGAGGTATTAAACAAAAAGAACATGTCAAAACCCGACGCTTCATAGCAGCAAAAGACCGGCTAGAGGGAGAAACAGTCTCTAAGTATTACTTCCAATCAAATAAGGAATCCAAACCCCGGGATGTAATTCGGGCACTAATAATCCCTGAACCAGACCAGCCTAATAACCCAGCAACCCCTAGCCCGGCAAATAATGGTGTACAGCAAGACCCAGAACAACCACTGGTGCCGCAACCGAGATATGAAAAATTCTCCCCCAGAATGGCAGAGCTGATGAGAGACTATCATGGTGAAACCCTCCAAAATGATGGCTTGGATGTGAACAGAGAAGTACGTGAGGCTAGGATAACCAACACCTTGAGGATCCTAAAAGCTGCACCCACAGAAGAAAATAAAGTCAACTTCACCCTAAAGACTACTCGTGAAGAAGTTCTTAAGCCTCTGCAACTCTCAAAAAATGAGTCAGCTCCTGGATTAAATGGGGCAACAAACAAATTTTACAAAGTCTTCAATGACAGGCACATCGAAGATGTAAGGAAAGGAATCCCAAACTTTGATATAGTAGGAGTCCTCACTGAAGTATTCAATGACATCGAGGAATATGGTGTAGATGAATCGACAAATTTCACTGAAGGCTGGATGTGCCCCATATACAAGAAAAATGACCGGAATATGATGTCAAACTATAGACCCATAACTCTGTTGAACTCCGACTATAAACTATTCACAAAAGCCCTGTCTATTAAGCTAGTAAGCTCTGCACCAGAGTTAATACATACAGACCAAGCAGGCTTTATCCCTGGGCGCCAAATCACAAACCAAACAAAACTCATTCGGATGATAATTGATCACGCAGACCTCACACAACAGAATGGCATGATTGTAGCATTAGACCAAGAAAAGGCATATGACAAAATACGCCATGACTACTTATGGAGAGTACTGGATGCCTTCCAAATCCCACCACAGTTTATATCCACGGTTAAATCACTATATGAAAATGCATATACCAGAGTTATGGTAAATGGATGCCTTAGTACCCCATTTAAAGTTACCAGAGGAGTCCGACAAGGTGACCCTCTATCCTGTCTGCTGTTTAACCTTGCAATCGAACCACTAGCAGAATTACTCCGCAAGTCAAACTTAAAAGGCCTGGAAGTCCCAGGATCTGAGGAAAGACTAATAGCTAAGCTCTTTGCAGACGATACAACGACCTTCCTCGAAGAAGAAGACAATTTTGATGAGCTGATGGGAATCCTAGAAGATTGGTGCCTAGCCAGTGGAGCTCGATTCAACGTAGAAAAAACACAGATCATCCCAATTGGGAGTGAAGAGTTCCGCTCAAGCGTGCTATGCAACAGAAAAAGCAAAGCAAACTTCAACCCAATACCAGACAACATACGCATTGTGAAAGAACGGGAAGCAATACGCATCCTAGGTGCATGGTTCGGAAATAATATACCGGAAGATACAGCATGGGCTCCAGTTCTAGAGAAAGTTGACAGCAGCCTCGCACGCTGGGAAATGGCCCATCCATCGGTCCCAAGCAGACGCATTATAATTCAATCTGTAATAGGAGGACTGACCCAGTACCTAACGGCAGTCCAGGGAATGCCAAAGCATGTTGAAATCAAACTGGAGAAAAGAGAACGTAAGTTCATATGGGAGGGGAGAACAAAAAACCTCATTGACTTTGAAACACTGAAGTCCCCAAGAGAACAGGGAGGACTCGATATCCTCGACCTACAAGCCCGTAACAAAGCGATAGAAGCGATGTGGATTAAAGAGCTCTTATCCGAGCAGAAACCAACCTGGTCCTTCTTTGCTCATGACATCCTGGCACGCACAGGCCTAAACTCGGAAAGAAACATCGACCAAAACGTCAGAAATAATATATTCCTACAAACATTCAATGCCAAAAAATCACAGCTCCCTCCAGACCTCCGTAGAGTCATGGCAGTAGCAAAAGAGACTGGAGTTCGGGCAGAAGGGTTAGCTTTCTCTAGGGAAATAATCCGAAACCGACCTATATGGTACCACTCAGAAGCAGATTCAAAAATTCGCCTACTAACCCGTTCAGCAGCAAGCCTATGCCTACGCGACAATCACAAACTTCGCCTAGTAGGGGAAGCAGAAGAAATCTCACAATTTCTTGATGATCCAAACCACAACCGTAAATTGAGGGGAGCGAGATGTGACTGCCACCTATGCACTGCTATGAAAGAAAACCTAGGCTGCAAAAACCCAAATGAGTGCATGCTCCGTACGAAAGACCTATTAGACACTCTCCCTGATAAATGGGACCCAAGATACATGCTCCCAGAAGATTATGAGGAGGAACCAATCCAACGAGATAATAGCTTCGAATTTGATCGAAGGATTACCGTTGAAGGTCCGCTAGCGAACTGCTTTAGGATTTTCACAGAGGGAGATGTATGCAACGAACTACCAGACATGCGACTGAGTGCCCCAACAGAGGCAATAATTCAAGCTAGCACGAGCGGGATCTGCCTGGCAGAGAACAATGACCCAGTAAGAACCGGTGCTGGTGTATACTCAGCGAATAACATGGAAATAGCCATAAAAATCCCTATGACTCTACCTACCACATTACAAGTCAGTGAGTTGGTGGCGACGAAAGAGCTCATTACACACACCAATAAAAGAGCGCCCATCCACAATAATATGTGCTCAAAATATGTCTTCCACCACCTATCGACATCAATGAAAAAGAATGAAGACGCCGGGTATATAGGTATACCAAACAGAGAGATCATCCAAGCCACCATAGCCAGCCTCCGTGGCAGGAAACAGTTGACGAACATAACCTGGACAAAAGCTGCAAACAGGCTCCCAGGGAAAATAAAAGCCGGTGACTTAGCAAGAGAAGGGGCCAGGAAAGAACATGATCATCTAGTCGACATGAGCATCGACCCAAAAATGAGAATCACAGGAGCTGCCCTGAGCAAATTAACCCAAAACCGAGCCTACAAAGCCTTCCGTGAACGTAAAAACTGTACACTAACTGCCCGCACGAGAACAACCACAAATGTGAAGTTAGCGATGGAGGGAGCGAGAGAAAGCTTCGGAACTAGACCAACAGAAGCTCAGCTGTGGAAATCAATCAATCATCAAGACATAGACCGGAGTACAAGGTACTTCCTATGGATGACGATGCACGATGCTTACCGGATAGGGGGTAAATGGCTGAATTTCGCTCCCCAATACCACGACCGCGCGTACTGCGCCCACTGCAACAACGACCTTGAAAGCATGAAACACATCTTGTTAGAATGCTCTTCCCCGGGACAACAGGAAGTGTGGGACCTCACAAAATCTCTACTAGAGCAACGGAACATTACTTGGCACACCCCAAACATGTCAAACATTCTTGCATGCACGTCCCCGGTCTTCACATCTCAAAATGGCCAAAGAGAAAATGGAAAAGAACGGTTCTTCCGAATCGTCGTCTCCTCTGCAGTACAAACAATCTGGAATGCGCGTTGCGAGAGGGTAATCCAACATGAGAATACTCCCTTTACCCCTGATGAGATCAAGAACAGGTGGAAAAAGAAAATCAACAGGAGGCTAGAGCTAGACTGCCTTATGACGCGAGACAGATTCGGCAGGAAAGCTCTCAAAAAAGCCCTTGTAACACAAACATGGACAGGCTCGATCCTTAATGAGCTTCAGCTTCCGCAAGATTGGACGGAAGCTGATGGGGTTTTAGTGGGTATTGGGTAACGAGGATAGCCGGGAAGCGCAAGGTAAGTATAGGGGACGGCGCGAAGTAAGGAGGAAATTCCCGGCACAGTTACCGATCCTGAGTCCCACACTATTCAGTGCATAAATGCATTTCCCCGTGGTGAAACATATCAACTTATATTCAATGGTACAGTGTACTAACTAAACATGCTGGGTTCTAATTCCTGGCAAAAGACTTGGCTGCACGTTGGAAGCGACTATGTCGCCGGACCGCCTCTGCTATAGCCCCCACCAAAAAAAAAAAAAAAAAAAAAAAGGAAGGTGGATGCCACGTGTCGATGAGGCGGGCCGGACGGAATACCACGTGGTGTCTCCTGTTCTTTTAGTTCCTTTCTTCGCGACGCAAGGGTGCGCAGTGCGCCCACCCTCCTATTTTCTCCTAGATCCTAATCATGCATAAGTCTTCATTCAAGTCTAAGTCCAAGATTTTTAGGCTCAAAAACCCAAAGATATTACTCATCTCGTTGTAATGTTGCTCTACAGCTCTCCCCTAGATAGTGGGTGGGAAACCGATTTATTATCTGATGGCACCTCTACAGCTATCTCACAGCGTAATGATACGTCATGTTCGGCTCATGTTTTCACATGGCTGGTCGTCATCTTCTGAAGTGCTGTGCCCGCCACATTGGCAGTTGTCCACATCTACTCAGCGTCTTCCTTCAGTATCCCTCCGGGTGTATGCGTTGGAACTATGAGAAGCCTCTCATATCGCAAGACCTGTCTGACTCGCGGATTCCTGATTATGCAGACACATGAAGTCCCGCAAACTCTCGACAACATAAATCGACGATCATTTCTGATGGAATATCCACTACACCACTGACTCCACCATTTGACAATGTCGTGGAAGCCTGTGCCCGCGTTGTGCAGATACTACTCGGAAGCGCCTTTGGTTCAATATAATATTCTGTCGAGACTCTGTTTGCCACGCTACAGCTTTCTCGCCTGACAAAATCTCTTTACTTCCGCCAGAAACGTGTTTTCTCATGAAAAATGCATGTTTGCATAGCCTTATACACAATTGCGTACCCTTTGTTTCCCTGCTAAAAGCGCAATGGAATTTCCAGCAGTCACCATTCCTCTCACTCAGTCGGATTCCTACTGCATCGTTCCAGATGAACGAACTTCACGACAACTCTGCCCTTGACGAGGTCTTCCACTTTGTGGAATATAGGCTTCGTGAAGAATCTGAGGTCACTGGTCACCGTACGACGATATCGTTTCCGTCATTTTCCACTCCCGCCCACGTCCCCATCGTCTTACGCGATCCTCTTTACAGCCCCTACAAACGTGTCTCCCTGCCTTCACTAGAATTTCAGGATCTAGACGAACTGGCGGTGCTTCTCCGGGATTCTGCTATATCCAGTCCACCCCAGGATGGAGATTTCGTGGAATTAACTGTATATAATCCCATATTCCGGTCCATCCTCATTCGACCTGTCGATACGCGTCCGCCTGATTTCTGAACATTGGTTTTGCGCAAAGTCGCCTTGATAGACCTCCGTCTTTGGTCAGACGTTTTATGGCCTTTTGTTCGCCTAACCTTTTGCGATATCAACGAAATCGCTCTAATTGGCCCTGGGAGAAGCTCAGCACCCACATCTTGGGCTTGGAATATCATCGGGCTATGTATTTGGAATGTATCAATCTCTCGAGATACATTATCGGAGATCATATCCTCCTGTTTGAAGCTCGATATTCTTATTCTCGGATATCTCCGTCTCACAGCAACCGAAACTCCCACTAGGACGTCAGCCGGAGCACCAGTTCATGTACACGAGCTCAAGGAGCTTTCTCTCTTCAATTTCCCCGACGCTCATATGGCTGATTTTCTCGGCTTTATGAGGAAATCCTCTCGAGTTAAGATCTCCGTCCGTAGCCTACGGAAGCTTATCATTGCCATGGACCCGGCATTGAACTCGGTTCTCAGCGCTGATCTCAAATATGAGCTAAAAATTCTGCTCGGGGACAATCTTTTCCGACTCAATGGGGACGGTCCGAGCATGCTCCAGGAATTGCGCGTCGTCTGTGAAGCATTCGATGGATACGGCAAGTACTCTATTCTTTCTTCGTGATTTATATCTTATACGTGGAGAATAGTCTGCGGCAATGTACTACCACAGATATCACTGACGTCTCTTATCCGCCACTCTAGGCTATCTAAAGTGACGTTGGACCTCTGGGAGAAGGCGACGATGCCTATTCAAATACTAAGTCGCGTAGTCGATGACCTACCCACGCATGCCTCGCTGGATATCATCTTTGGTACCAGTGGAAATGTGCCGAAGGAGCTGGAGACCTTCGATAGAGCCGTTATGGAAAGGTACGAGAGAGGAAAGGCCTCTGATGGAGAACGCCCTCCCACTACATATCTGGTGATTGAAATTCTTCCATCTGACTCAAACGAAGCTGCAAAACAAGAAGTTCAGAAGAATCTCAGAAGGCATGTTTTGCGACAGAGTATACATAAAGGTTATCTTGTCATTAAAAACTGTATCTAGGTATCAATATCGTCCGTAGATTTCTATGTTACATTTCTCCAAATTGGCCTTGAAATATAGAATGCCGTGTCCTTATATCTCCTACTATAATTCTAACGATTAACTCCCTTGGTAGTGCAGAATTGATTAGTGAAGGATAAAGTTGCATTTGTCCAAATTTACCCTTCATTAATCCGCTCATATGCTACATAAGCCCAGCGCGCCATGTCCTGTCCGCACTTCGAAATATATAATAAACAAAGTCCACCAATGCATGTCCCGAAGTGGTCACCTGGTCTCCTTCATACCCGTCCTTTGCCTCGTATAAGAAGATGAATTGTCGCCCCATCACGAATGTCATATGCAGAAAGGCGGTCTTCAAATGCGAGCCATCGCCCACCATAGATCAGATGTTGCTCCTCTGGCGGATGACCCTCCGATTCATGGACTAATGCGGCCAGATCGGACACGAACGCCGACTCAGGGAGCGACAGCGGTATCTGCTTTCCTGCGATCGTCTTTACACAAATTGCCATCAGAGGCGATGTTGCTCTGGCGCGTCCTGATAGTCTGTTAGTATATCGATGAGTAACAAAGAGGATGTTGCGACGCACGGCTGATAACGCGGATGCTAGATATAAATGTGCTCATTTCTTCCCATAGATTTGGTGGAATGTCGACGTAATGGCCAGCACATATGGCCAGCTCGTTGGTTTGAATAACCAATTTCAAGGATTCAGACCCCGGAAAGAAATATTGCCCGGTAATGGCGACAAAATCCTATGAGCTGCACGTTAGTTCGAAATTTTGTCATTGATATCCGTTGCTTACCTCATACAGCAATACTTCAGACCTATTGACAAAGACACGAGTGTTCCCGTCAGTAGCAACGATGTATCTTTTAATGTCTGAGTCACACATCGTGGGGGAGGGGGTAGAAGTTCAGAATGGCTCGCTCAGCCCGTCATTCTGAGTTTTATGGCAGCCTGGAGTTTGGTAAGATGTACGCCCGTCACTTTGAGGCTGTGTTCGACTTCTTGAGAGTTGATGGCTGTGTGAAGATCGAACGACAGAAGAAGGAACATTGACTGAAATGGAGATCTCTCGAATTTGCGAGCCAGCTGAACTGGGCGCTGTACATGGACTTATACACGTCAAAGGGAGCCAGTCGGAATATAGCAGTTTCGTACGTCAGCTCACCTAGAACTGTACTTGCAGAAGAATCTACGCATCACCACTGATCACCGGGACCGGAATAGCTTGTGAAAAGAACAACACTCTTTTGTCTGCATGGATCCGCCCTCTGCTGTCTAAACTACGCAGAAACGCCAAATCCTCGCTAATTCCTCTCCGCAGCAAACCTATCCAAGCTTCGGTTGATCGACGTCATGACCGCGTGTCTTCAAGGCACAGATGCTGTACAAATGCGTTCCTCGGCTCCGTTCAGGACACCACTCGAGGTTGACTCGAGGGCCAAAGTGCTCCAGTGAATTTCTTAGCGCATACTTGATTCGCAGGAATCTTGAGTGTCTGTCAATGCCCAGGAAGTGGCTCTGCACTTCAAATATGGAATCTTGAACCCTTAAAGTCCCTTCGCATAATTCTCCAAATTCACTTGGTATAGGGAGATATCTGCCCACATTGATCGACGAGAAGATGCTTGGAGCTATCCGTAGCCACCATAAACTTCTTTGCCAAATTTGTGCTGTAGGGTTCGTGCATGTCAATAGTTGTCCCTTGTAATCGTCCACCACGCATGAGTGAAACGCAGTACATCCGGAATAAGCGCTCGTTTATAACGAATAAAATCTGTATAAAATCAACCAGTTCTGAAGTATAGCTGCCAAAGGTAAATCTGCAAGGGAATCGAGACTCACAAGAGTGAGATGGGTAGGTCTACGACGGTCGGGTGCATGAAATTTCCTAAATATCAATCACCGCATAGAGCCCCATCAATCAATCACATGGATAGCAGACATACATTGGCGACGGGAGCGAAGAGCCTTTCTTCGGACTACACGAGTTCCAAATTATGGTAGACAGTCCGCCCAAGATTCCAGTGGTAAACTTAGCTTCGGTGAGTGCGAATCAAGGAGCACAACTGCGTCTAGCAGTATGCTTTCCATCTGACTCAATATGGAGGCGATATGCCTCTGGAAAAGACAGATCATTAGACTGTATCGCAGAGGAGGAAACATGGGTTACTCACTTGAACGGCAGAAGTGCATAGCCAAATGGTAGTCGTGGTTGTGGATAAAGCACCTTCTTTCGGTTGTTAGGGGACACAGCCTGACTCGAGACATCATATGGATAGCATTGAAAGAGGCAAGCTATACTGACGTTTGCTGTATCTGCGAGGGGGGAAAACAGGACGCTGCCTCTCTGACCCTCTCATTGAAGTTGTTTTCAATCAAAACAGCACATATACAGCATCAAGTGGATTACATCAGCCATTGGTAGTTGAGCGTAGTGGAAGCCTCAAGTAAGGCAAATGACGGAAGTTAACAGGACATAATGTTCGTTCGACCCCAGCCAAGACTCTGCGCCAAGCGTCAAGAAAAGGATCGAGACGATGTGACGAAGCCGTTCGCTGGCCGGTTCTGCGAGATGATCAGCAGACGCTGTACAGTCCATGAACAGCAAGGGAGGCAGCGCATACAACAGCCTAGTCCAGCACGTACAGCCGCCAGTGTCGCCATACTGGGCGACGGCTACCGGATCAGCTTGTTCGGTGCGATCACGTGTATGACTCATGAGTCGATGTTTTCTACCTTAATTACTTGTTGTCATCTTTTCTCGAACTTACCTGAGGATTATACGTCCATATTTCTCTACCAAACTGTAATGTAACAAGATGGCATCTACGGTTGGATTCCGGCGTCTGAATAAGTAGTATTGGCGGTTATCACGGCGCTGAACGGGCTGTCAGCTTTGGGATCAAGCTTAACCGCATTTTCTTACATTCCTGTTCATCCAGAGTCCACTTATACTACTTGCTGTGAGAACAATAAACGGCTGTGCGGGGCTATCTCTTTCGATAGGGTTTAACAGCCGATACATCTCATATAAAGTCCATCTCACACCTTCGACAAAGCCCAATTCTACAATGAGTCTCATCACGCAAGAGTCCAAGAGGTTAGTCCAACTGGACAGCATCCCTTGTGCTCTTGTTGATTCATTTTCAGAGAAGTAGTTGAGGACGCTAAGGAGAACGCCTGCGATACTGGTGAGGACGATGCACCCCAGGCGCCATCTCCTCAGAGTTGTGAGGAGCACGCTACGCCGGCTCCTTCTGAACCTATGACAGGGAACAAAGGAAGTAAACTCAGATTGTGAGTGCATATTTCAGCTAATCTTTTCTTGCGCTTGCATTGACGATGATCCGAGGATCCTAATGCCTATCCTAATGCCTTTTCGAATCCTTCGCAAGCGTTACTCTACCCTCATACATTTTAGATCTGATGAAGATGATGAGGATGATATGTGAGAATATGCACTCATTTTTTCTTAATTTCTCATCAACTCTGGATGAAGGGACCAAAAACCGAGAGGCCCTCCCTCACCACCTGTGACCGGCTCTGGCCGCCCACAACCTAAACCTAAACCAAAGCCTAAACCAAAGCCGACCTCCCGTCGTTAGGTAGAGTTCGTTCACGCTATCAGGATGAATGGTTCATGTACAAGGACATTGGTCTTTCTCGGGAGATACTGCGACTGGTATTTGTCGTCCATGCACAATATTGTTACATACCCATCTTTTGAGTCTTATTAATGTATGCTACTCTTATGGTCGAACAATGGTGCAATGAAGCGGCGGGGCTTCAAGCGTCAAAGGAGGTATCCACAGAAGGTGCACAACGTCCTTCTTGAGAGTCATGGGATATAGACAAATAAAGTTCTCGCATGCTTTCGTCATTAAAAAGGTGTAACATTTCGACTTCGTTTCAAGGGGACCATCCATCATAGACTCTATTCCCTCAGTTTCTTGGTCTCCTGCAAGAGTCCACAGCCAATATGCTTTTCGCGATTGCAGCCTCTGTTGTTCAACGAATGGATATTTCTCTCAATCTGATCTAGAGGAGTCCTACCGTTGCAGATTGCCTTCAACATGTCCTTCCACTGGTCTCTCGGCATATACTTGTAATTGTCGCGGCTCACGAAAATCAAAATCCTCCCGGATAGAGGTCACCGGACTGTTTGCATTCTTCCAAAATGAAAAGACGACGGTGACAGCACCGATTCCGCCTGTCTTTCGAATATTGCGAGAGAGACTGACCGCTGGATCATGGTCGGCCTGGTATCCAAGAATGACCTTTCCCCGGTCGCAGACTTTGCAGCAGGCAACGAGGAATTCAGCAAGGTTTGGTCCAATTGCGGTACCTTCAAAGACAGCGACTTCTAATACATTCCCTTTCGCAGACATGTAATTGGTGTGAAGACGAAACGCCTCGATGTCTGCCCAGCGAAAGGTGCCTTCATACTTCTGAATCGAGGGTAAATCAAGCGTCGCATACAGGCAAATGTCCGTAAGACTCACACAGAGGCAGGCTGAAGGCATCAGGTTCGTTGGAACCTGGCAACACAGTTTATGGGATTTCCAGTCGGATCGCTGGTAATCCTTGCCCTAAGACGCGATTTAGCCGATATTGAAGATATAGAGTAAATGCACCAACATAGTACCGCAAATCCTGGCATTTCGAGCACATTGTAATTTTATGGCCATTGTATCCCTTCGACTTAGATCGACATTCAAGAAACTGGCAGATGCGTTCTGGTATAGGGTCCGCCTAAACAAATACCATATTCAGGCGTGAACATAGGCATTTTCAACGAGAGACGCTTGGTGGTGAACGATGGGATGATACTAGATAGAGACCGAAGGTTTCGTTTACGTCATCAATACAAAATGGCGAGCTTCCAGAGTAATAACGTGGGTCAATCACCAATTTTAGTTTGTCTGATTGCCCTGATGCTAATTTTTGTTCTGCAGTACAACGCGCCAAGTATCTTCATCATAGAAATACCGCAGAGAATCAGCCGTCGGGACCGTTTCATATGTTATAGTCTTCGAATTCGGGAACATCTCAAAGTTGGTATCCTAAAACATAATTTATGCCAACACTGCCGATCCCCGAAACATGCGATCCCAGTGACCTATGCGGGTCCTGCTGGCATTGGGTTCGATCATAAATGAACCTTCTTACAGCAATCTCGATAGAGCAGATCTCACATTTTCGATTGCTCTATTCTAAACTAGGCAGGCGTCGGGAGGCCTCGACTAACCCGTCGGGCTGGGCGTCGAGAGCAACGAGGAGCTTAGTTTGATCACCAATAGTCACAGGTCGGTCACAGTCTACAGGATCGTGCTGCGAGACAGATATGGTTCTGACAGCCTGTGCACAGGACCGTTTGCTGAAGAGTGCACGCGAGTTAATCCCCTGTAGTTACAGGGAATTATGCACAACAAGTTCCCCTGTAACTACAGCAAACTGTGTACAGTACGGACAGCATAGGTTGGGGAAGGAAGAGGAGGCATTTTCAAATTCGTGCTGAATTGAATCACACGTGATCATGGCGCCTACGATCATTTCAAAGCAATTTCAAAGTCAATTTTGTTTCCTTTGGCTCTACTATCTAGGGCCACTTCGTCGAGATATTTTCTTAGCCTCATTAAAACCGCTAATGGGAAGGTGAACTGTGATTTACCTACCAATTAGTCACGGATCCTCCCATAAATTATGTCTGTTTTCCTCTTTTCTTGTTTGCTATGATGCCCATGCCAGTTGGGAAAGGCCTTCACGCACACGCTTTACATTCAACCCTTCTAAGCGCTTAGGTTGTTATCGGAAAGTGACGAATTGTGCTATCTGGAGACTGACAGCCTGTGGGATGCCCGCCGATACACTAATCCAAGTTGCTTTCCATAGAAATGCACCAGAAGCATTCAACAAGCGCCGCCACTGCATTTTTAAAAAAAATATCGACGTTGATGTTAGATCAAACTTCTTCGGACCATGATGGATAAGAATTGACTGACACGTTACAATGTCCCACGCGCACGGCCTTAGACAGACCCTGGTTCGCAAGCCCTCAAACGTCAGCACCGCCATGTCCGTCCAAGGTTGCTTACACCGTCTATTACAGTTTCTTTCCTTCCATATAGCAAAAATATTTGGCTGCACACAAATGTCTTCTGGCAGTCTCGTCGTTAACACAGCTGGTGTCGAGTTAGCCTACATCGACAGCGGGGCCCCGCCCCATGCATCATCGTATACTACCATCTTTGCTGTTCATGGAATGATTTACACAAACAGTACGTATCGTTCTCACCTATGTCTTTCCTTCAGACACTCAATGCCTTCCAGTGACCTTCCAGAAAGTCTTGAACGTAGCCCCTTCCCAAGGTGTACGATTTGTTGCCATCCAGCGACGTCCATTCCCCGGGTCCACGCCTTTTACTGCGGAGGAACTCAACGTAATCTTGACTGGAGGCAGTAGTGAGGCGGAGCGTGATGCTCAAATGGCGGCGCGCGGCCACGAGATGGCCTCTTTTGTCGATACTTTCATCCAAAAGTTCAAACTTCCTCCCCTCTCTGATGATGGGAAGACGGGTGGGGTTGCTCTTCTCGGGTGGTCTGAGGGAGGCGCATTTCCCATTGCCGCGATTGCGAGCTCAGACACTTTACCCGCCCATGTTCAGGCTCGCCTCAGCTCGTACGTCCGGTCTTTGATTGTTTACGGTACGCCGTCGCTGTAGCATTCGATTTCCACTATTTGCTTATGTTTGGTCCTAGAATCCGCTCCTCCTGTGCTCGGTTTTCCCACCCCTACCCAGAACTGGGCACCATTGAATGATACCACCATGCCAAAGAACCTCCGTCTACCTGCATTTGGCCAATGGAGTACAGGATATTTTGACCATGGAGATATCACTTTATCTTCGGCACACAACCTTGACAGCCTTTCTTGGGTTCTTTCGTCTCCTGAACGAGTCCCCACCTTTTACAATATTCCAGTCGACCAGCTTAAAACCATCACGACTTATGGGAATGATGCCTTAACCGATGTTCCATTCCTTCACTTCTTTAGTTATCAGCTCCAAGCGGTCTACAGCAAAGTGTTTAATGACACAAACATAGCTGCGAAGTTTCCCCACATGAAAAAATCTTGTCTGTGTGGAGACAAGACAGGTGCCTTCGCTGTCGCTGGATTGTGGGCGGTCCAGGATGACCAGAAGGAGAACGGAACAGATGCCAACGTCAGTTTCAAGTTGATTCACGGAGCAAACCGCTTTGTAAGCTTCACATCTCGGCCAAGTTATTAACGACACTCACGGTATTCTTAGTTGATATGGGATGACCCCGAGAAAGCTTTCCATGCCTTTATGGACTTGGTTTAAGAATATTCACTACGTGTCGCCATACATTCACTGTCTTTCTTTCCGTCTGTACGTTCGATTGATATATTTACTTTTCCTTGATGCAACTTGATGAGCCCGATCCAAATTCCATGTCACATGGACGTGAATTACCGATTTAAATTTCAGAAGCCTCATTTCTTGGAACGAGTGTAACCTCAGTCATTATAGACTCTGAAAACCTATATTGTTGCGTCGTGAAACGGGGGACTAGTTCGTTTCCAGTATGTACGCGCGGTGTCAAGCCAATAGTATTGTGCTTTGCTGAGCTCTGCAAACGAATGAGGATGTACACTATAGTACCTATTTTCATCATAAAAAACTATTTACTAGAATTTTCCACACTTTTCTTCCTTCTTCCTTAATCAGCAAGATCGGCATCATGCCGGATTGCCCAATTCCAACTGAGGGGCTAAGCTTCACAGTGGTTTATGGATGACTATGCATATCGTGAGAGATTACTTCAGTTAAGGGACTTCCTCATTACTTCGGAATATGGCATAAGGTAAATGGAATAGGATGACTTTTGTCCTTCCGAGGGCTCAGTGATTATGTCAGGTATTCCAAACCATCTATGGCTGCTGGTGGCACGTTTGAGTTTTCCTTGTGATGGTATTCACTCTTTGTGTTGCTGTTGCATTTTCCGTGTCCTGTTCTCGTAACCAGTGGCGACATGCAGACTCATACACATATTTGACAAATCTGCACATTGTCTACACACACAACATAACTAGAATTATGAAGCATTGCCGAACTTGTCGCACACACTAGTAACCATATCCTTCATAGAAAACACATCCGACAAGTAAGTCATGGGAACATCTGCACCGATATCTTTTAGCAGGCGACCACGAATTTGTGCGAATGCAATTGAATCTACCCCGCTGGCGGTTAAAGACTCCTCGAGATCTATAGAGGCAGATTTCATCAGCGCAGTGTTCTAACGGTCTCACTGAACCTTTACGAACCTAAATGTTCCCCTTTTCTCAGCTCGAGGACATCCTTTATAACATTGACAAATATTTCTTCTGCCTGATCTCTTGTCATCGTCGGCGCAGATGTTTTACTGACGTCCCCTACGATAGATGCAAACATCCCGTCCTCCTTGAATGCAGGGATCTCCCGCATTAAGTCTACATCAAACTTAGCGATGACCTGGACTGGATCCTGATGCTTCTTAGCGCGTTCAATTGCCTTCGTAATAATCGGGATGCCTTCTACATTGCTAAGGGGTTTCACGAAGCCCTTCGAAACATCTAGGTTCCGGATGAGGTTTGACTCCCAAGCACCTAGCTGGAGGGAAACAGCCGATAGACCTAGGGTCAGGCGATAAGTAGCAAGGTAGTCCAAGAATGAGTTCGTCGCAACGTAAGCGACTTGCCCGACATTTCCTAGAGGAACGCTATGCTCGAGTCAGATTGGTCTCGTAACGCTGTTAATTGTCGAACACTTACCTGATACTGCTTAGGAGGACGAAATGATCGATTGTAAGCCCTAGCTCAATGGACAACGTGTGCAGATTCCACGCCCCGTCGATTTTTGGCTTCAGTACTTGCTCAAAGTCGTGTTCAGTGACGTTTGGAATGATAGCATCCCGCACAACTCCAGCAGTGTGGATGATGTTGCGTATGGCGCCAAACCGGTCTTGTATTTCAAGCAGAACCCGATGAAGAGTGTCTTTGCTCGATGCATCGGCCTGGAAATACTCTACTATCGAAGATGCTGAGGTTATCTTCGAAAGCTCTTTGATTACCTGTCAGATATCATGTCAACAGGTAGAAGGGGGAAGGGCGAGACACGAACTGTTTCTCTTGACCGTCGACCAATAAATATGATGGTCTGAGTTCCCTTTTTTGCTATGTGAGAAGCTAGAGCCGACCCGATACTTCCAAGTCCTACAACGAGGGTCACACCGTTGAAGCTCACCTCATCGTCGCTTTCTAAATGATGTAGCCCTGGCACGAATTCAAAGAATTTCCTTTGACCAGCATCATAGCGGATGGAGATGATGCTATCTTTGACCACCCTTGACGATCTTTGTGCTAATTCGTGCCCAATGACGTTGATAATCTCGGCTGATGATAGACCTTGAGGGACATCTAAGCCCCAGATGGTATCGTGTGAGCTTGTCTCTCGACGAAACACTCGGAACATTCCTTGGACTACAGCACCGACAGAATACGAATTTCCGTTGCCTGTACAGCAGGAGGAGAGAACGATGAGATTGTTGTAACGAATCTTCCCTGTCATCAGCACCTTCATCAGCTGAAGGATCGGTTTCCAACACATCGAGAATGTGCTTGAAAGAGGACTATCGGTGAACGAGGTCAAGTCAATGATGATCGACCTTGGCTTCGTTACAGTGACGTCTGCATCGAAGAATACAAGAGCTGATGGGTCAAAGTTCGTGCGGTGAATTGTAGCCCATTGTCTGCAGTTAGTTAACTGCGCGTAAGCTAGCTCCGACGTAATTTTAGCGAATTCTTCCAGTAAAGGGACACGAGGTGTCGGGCTGATGTAAAGCACCGAATCCAGAGCGGAAGATGGGGACGTTGTAGATGCTACGTCTCTCTGTACCCATGTATTGCTGAACCATGAACCAGGAATGTTTGCTGCGTTCGAAGACGGGTTAACGTTTCGGTTGATTGTCCCCACCGGAATCCAAGCCACCGAGTACTTCTTGCAGGACACGAGAAGCTCCCCTTCGTTGGAGAGAACGTCGAAGTTAACGGCCATGACATGGTCATTTCTCTCCATGCTGATCGGAAGATGATAGCGACAAACGAAGCTCATCGGTAAGTCGTCAGTGTAGAATGTCAAGCCTTCGAGGGAAGATGGTAGGAAGGATCCATCTGTTCGTTCTGTGGGAGGAGCATTTCCCAATAACGTGGTCACCACACCGAACATATGCAAGCATGGGTCCAATTTGCGAATATAGTCGTACTCGGGATAGTGCATCGAAGGATCGACCACGATAGACGCGTCAACTCGATCATTCCAGACGTCGAATCGAGTGACGTTGCGGAAGGTACTACCAAAATGAACGTGTTTGAAGGCACTGTAGACCCTGTCTTGGTCGATCACCTCGTTTGGCGGAATATGCGACGACCAATGTTTATATGGGTATGGCGACAATGAGGAGGCGAAGTGTCCCGAGCAGACCTTGTCATGCTCTTGGAACATATTGCCTTGGTACAAGGTGAAAGCTCCGTCGTTATCTAGTAGCGCTTCTACGTGGATATCCTCATCCACAATAAGAGGCCGATGGAACCGTATGTCCTTTAAAGACCGTGCAGAATTCTTCGACAATGAAATGAAGAAACTCGCCAACGCCGCTGCTGGAACAACTCGATGGCCTTCAATCTTATGGTCATCCAACATAGCACGAAGACTATCCAGGATCAAAAAGATTTCGGTTTTCTTGCCGTTACCGTTAGAACGTACAGCGGATGGGGAATCGCCTAAATTGTCGTAGGTGGGTATGAAAGTGGGGTAGTGCCGTTGACGTTGGAAGGGATACGTAGGAATGTCAGTTTTTGAGTACGATGTCGACCGCCGCTGTGCATATAATTTGGCGAGATCGAGGTTAGCACCAGCCTGGTATAGGTTTGCCAATCCCTTGAAGAGCGCCATCTCTTGGTTGGTACCTTTCTTCCCTGAGATAGAGATCTTGACCTTGTCGACAAGACCCTGGGACAGGCCCCAGAATGTTTGTTGAGGACCAATATCAAGGACAGTATTAATCGATTTGTCCCTTTGCAATTCGTCCAGTGCCTGGGAAAACAGTACGGGATTTCGAGCATGGTCAACCTATAAACAATTATAACAATGCATTACCATGTACGCCAGAACAAAAAATACGAACCCAATATGCTGTGGGCAAGGAACTTTGGGCACGGATCGGCCGGCCCGTGACAGTCGAAAACATTGTGACTTGTAATGGTCGATTGGGCAAGTCGTGTTCACGGATCGTCTCTCGCAAAGCGGATAAAGCCGGGAATATAGATGGACTATGAAAGCCTGCGAAGAATTTTTAATAACCGGAACGTGGTGTTATGAATGTTATACCTTGATCAACATTGAGCGTTGTGGCTCTGATCCCATCTTTTTTTACAGCAGAAACCAACGCCTTCACACAATCTGCTTCGCCGGATGCGACATGGGAGTCTGAACCGTTGTAAACAGCTATCACCACAGACTCGGAGATGCCCAAGGTGTTCAGGTATTGTTGGATCACATCCTCGCCAGTAGCAATAGCTGCCATAGCGCCCCGATGCTGCCCACTGGGCATCAAAAGGCGAGCTCTCTGAACAACGAAACGTACGCCTTCCTCATAATTGAATATTCCGGCAACGACTGATAAACTAGTGAGAGATGACGAAAACACCGGCGATTAAAGGACTCACCTGCAGCGGCAATTTCGCCTAAGCTGTGACCAATAACTGCTTGGTGTTGTACTCCCAACGACTGAAGCCAAACGCAGACGCTACACTGATAGATAAAAGTGCAAACCTGGCCGACCTCACTGTCGTTGATGTCGCGATGATTCGAAGCCTTACCACCGACGAGAATATCCATCACCGAAAATCCACAATATTGGAACGCAACATCGCAGTGCTCTCTGAGCACACCGTGGAATCCTTCGAAGCTCATAGTCAAGTCCCGAGCCATCCCAGCGTACTGCGAACCCTGTCCTGAAAATCCAAAGACAGTCTTTGGATTTGACGGACGGGTTTTGGTATGACTGGCCAGCCTATCCTCCAGCTTCTCGACCAACTCCTCCATAGAACGTACCACGCAAGCAAATCGGAATCGGTAATGCTCTCTTCCCACGCAACTGGTGTAGCAGATCGATGTAAATCGATCCTCATCTACCGATGCGCAAAAGTCGATGTACTTTTGGATGTAAGACTTCAACGCCGTCTCTGACTTGGCGCTCACGACGAAAAGCATGGGTTCCGAGTTCGGTGTTGGGACCGAATGGGGATCTCGCGGCTCGACACTTTCAATTACGGCACCAGCGATCGTACCAGCAAATCCGTAGGCTCTGACGATGAGCTATTAATAACGGTGAACATAGACGTGTGAATGGAACATACAAGACAAGGGCCCGTAGTGGACCATTCGTTTTCGGTAGTTCCACGGGTTTATAAGGTATGTGCATGGGAATAAGGTTGCAGTCAATATTGGGATTCAGGTTTGATGCGGTAAGATGCGTCAAACCAGGTACAGTTCGACGAGAAAGAGAGGCCAAGGCCTTTACCATACCAACTAGACCCGAGCCAGTCTCGGTATGTCCCACGCAGCTTTTTGCTGCACCGACGATTAATGGATGATCCGCGGTGTGACTATTCTTGAACACGTCGTTGATCCCTTCGATCTCGATCAAGTCTCCAAGTGAGGTTCCTACATATATCAATGAGAACATAAACCGGCATCTTTCTTTAACACATACCTGTACCGTGCGCTTCAATAAAGCTGAGAATCTATCAGCCTTCAGCGGAATAGATATTTTCAAAAAACACGTACTCGATGTCGGACGGCTCCATTGAAGCTTTCCTAAGGAGCGATCTCTGCAACAATGCCTGCGCTGAGGATGAGGGAGCCACCATCCCCTGGCTACGACCATTATGAAGTGTGTTTGTGGACTTTATGACCCCAAGGATGTTGTCGTTGTCTCGCAACGCAGCCTGACGTGTTTTGAGGACCAAGGCAACAACAGCTTCGGAGGGAACATATCTGGAGATAAGTAAGATTTCAAGAGATACCTGACGGTAATGGAAAACAGACCCATCAGCTTCGTCAGTGAACGTCGCACACCGAGATTTGGTAGACGTCATTTGTTGTGCTGAGAGAAAGCTAAAAAATAATCCGGGATCAGTTTAGGCAGCTGAAGTTTCACAGAGACTTTCACCCGAATGTCCCTGGCCTATGATCTTGGTAAGAGACGAGACTTGGAAACACGTGAAAGACATGTAGCGCACCAGGAATGCGTGTTAACGCCAGCTACAATGGCGGATTCTCCACCAGAGTGCAGGTAATTAACGGCTGTAAAGAGTCATTGAGTATGAAATGAATAAAATTGTAACGCATCACCTTGGTCTAACGCCACAAGGCTACCGCTGCAAGCAGTATCGACTGCTATAGAAGGTCCGTGAATGTCCAGAAGACTAAAGAATAAGAAAAATATTGTAAACGATCCGCACATAAATACAACTCACTAGCTGATTCTGCCACAAGCAGTACTGTTCGCGATGCCTGTGCCATAATAACGAGTGTACGCTGGGAGCACAGTCAATCCAAATAAACTCCGGACTCCAAAAGGTAGCTACCTGCATAGCCTTGGTCGAGAAACAGTAACTGTTGATACCCTTCGTCCAACCCAGTCGCGACAAACACACCCATATCAGTTCCTCTAACACGCGACGAAGGGATATTCGCGTTTTCCAGAGCCTCAAACGCGGCCTCGAGGGTCAACCTGATGGACGGCGCGATAAACAACGCCTCCGCAGAGCTGATACCGAAGAAACCGTGATCGAAACTGGCATAATCGACAAAACCAGCTTTCTCGAAGGTGATGTCGCACGGACGCACAGGCTTGGAGGGCGTGTAAAAGCCTTTATGGTCCCATCGGTCAGGTGGGATCGGAATAATGAGGTCTTCACGCTTCGCGACGAGGGCGTCCCAGAACGAATCCACGTTATTGATGTCTCCAGGAAGGCGCATAGCCTGTCCGACGATCACTACGTCGTCCACCGACCCCGGGAATGGAGGAATGTGAGAGCCACCGCCGCTTTGGGGCTCATCGACGAGTCCGAGCTTTGCGTGGACCGCATGAATAAAAGAATCGAGGTTGATGTAAGTGTGACACGCGTTGAGAGGAAGGTCGAGATGTAAGCGGCGGTTTACGGAATTTATGATCATCAGTGCCATGGCAGAATCCATCCCGAGCTGAAGCATAGATCAATACAGTGTGAATAGAGAATAGATACCCGCGCGTACCTCGGCAAACCCTGCATCAGCATGCGCAAGGAGGAGATCTTCAGATAGCCCTAACGCGATCGAGACGGAGTGGATCACGATGTCTTTCGCGGCGTCGGCGGTCCAAGATCCGGAGGGGTGAGAAGGGGTCGGTGCAGGAGAAGGCGCAGACGGTAATCCTTTGATAAGATCCCCGAATAGACTCTCCAGCTTCTTCCGCCAGATGAGGTGTTTCTTGTTCAGCGGGATTGACGAACCGGGGTCAAGCATAATTATGCGACTCCACAGTATACGTAAGGGAGGAGGCAACGATCTATTAACCGTAGCTGCAGTCTTGGTTACCTCTTCGTACGCCTCCTTTCTCGTTAACGTGGTCTCTGAGGCGAGCTCGACGATCAAACACACATATTGTGATGCGCCACGAAGGAAATTGTTTCCAACGATACATGATCGGACAATGACTGGGTTATCGTCAAACATCTTCTCGTGAATTCTTGGGTCCATCGTTTCACCGGAGTCTAGCTGATAATGGCGAATGTATGATTAGCACAGTCCTTTAGTTGAGAAAAGTGGACAAACCTGGATAAAGTCCTCTTTTCGGCCTTGCCAAATCAACCTATTATTGGACGTGAGGGCGTATATGTCGCCTGTGTGGAAGGTAATACTGCCCTCGACGTCTGTGGTGAATGCCGATGAATCGTAGTGCAAATAGCCCTTAGCAATGGTCTTGCTAGTAATCCATAACTCGCCTAGAAGGAACCTTTAGCAGATAGTACCACTAAAGAACAATACTCACCTGTTCCTTTCTCCGCACTATCCTCGTCGTCAATATAAAGACTGGCATCCGGAATGAGACAGTCATCAACGTCCCAACCATTTTCATCCTCGTCGCGAGGTGGTAATCCATGAAACAGTGGACCTATACATTCCGATGCAGTGAGTCTAGCAACCATACAGACGAAAGCGAAACACAAAAATTACCTCCGAATTCCGTCATTCCGATTGCCAGAACCAAGGGCAATCGAAGCTGGTGCGACCATTCCAAGACGTCCGCGTTCATTGACGCCCCGCCGGCTGCTAGAACCTTGAAACTTCTGAGAGCATCCGTAACACGCGCCTGGCGAGAACCGTCAGCCTCCTTGGCCCAGCCATCTCTGAGAACCTCAAAGAACCAAGGAACTCCGGTAAAGACATCAGCCTTCTCCTCCAATATCGCGTCCAAAAGGAGTTCGGAAAGCGTACGAGACGCCATCAGTCCGTGATGGGCCACTTTATATCCCGACGGTACCAACGCGAAGACGTAACATCCTGCTGTCAGAATGGTGCAGGCTCCAATGTCGTAGCTTAGCCCGATAATATGGGACCATGGGGACCAGCCAAGGACGCGGAGGTGCTCAAACGCGTGTTGAGGAAAAGACTTGTTCAACCAGGAGATCTGGGCCCGGCACCGAGCGAGTATCGTAGCATGCGTTAGTGGTATACATTTAAGATTAGATGCATCGGATGCCGAAGAGGTGAAGACGAGAAGGCATGTGTCGGATGGGTTAGAGCGACCGGCAGAGATGAATTGGCTCTCGTGTGAGTTCTCCTGTTTGGGAGTCGCCGTGATGTTCTCTTCGGCGTCAAACACATGGAGAGGAATAGACATATCTAAAATCATTCAGGGACAATCACCATAAAATCAAATTCAATTCGTACCTTTGACCACGGTCTGAATGACCGTAGTATTCGAAGCGACGACCACGACGCTGGGATTCACGATACGAAGCATGGATTCCAGCATATTCTTCGGAGCATGGTGATCGATGGGCGCGACTGTCCCTCCAATACGCCACACCGCGAGCAAGCAGGCAAAAATATAGGGATGGTTTTCTCCGACGAACGCGACGGTTGGACGAAGCCCGTATTCCTCTTCGAAGCGTCGCCCAATTGTACGAGTGACGGAATCCAATTCAGCGTATGTCCATCTGTCTTCTCCGCACTTCAGCACGTCGCGGTGGGCGTGTTCAGACGAGCATATATGAAGGAAGACGTCGATAACTGTATCGCCGGGGAGACGGGCCATGGAGAAAGAGAAGCGAGAGGATGACACGGTGCTTGGATTTTGTGAAATAAGTGTTTCGGGTGGATATCGCGCGACCACTTCGACCGTCGACGGAGATGAAATAGATCCTGTGAGAGGGTTTCCCCTGATTGCTTCATCCCCCTATTCTTGAACTGGGGTTCTTTCCCGCCGTCACAATGCAAGTTTCATGAGATAAAAATGGCCTTATCATGCCGTCCAAGATGGGGTTCGGTATATACGATTGAACAGTATTGCGAACCGCCAATCATTCATCAACCGAACGCCATGCATTTTCTTTCACCACCATGGGGATAATTACTCTGGGCAAGCGGTAAGGTACAGCCCACTGCCAGAATGCGAACGGAACGTACCAGGACTCCTACAAAGGGGAGAAGCCATGTTGCCGTCTGGATGAAATCTGAGAAGAAACAATGCTATATCGTGTTTTATTCGAACAGAATGGACCAAATTCTGCCAAGGCTCGTGTTTGTTGTCCGGACGCGACCCCGAGGAGATTTAGTAGGGACTGGGTTCTTTTCGGGAATGAATGACTGATCTTATTGTGTCGTCCCGAACTTTTTTTAGGCCGAATTGTATGCTTCATCACGCTTAGTCTCGTAAATCAGACTCGAAGATCCGTAGGCAGAAAAGTCGTTCAAATGATATAGACACGCTGTCAGGATCGTGAGACGTGGACGGAGCATCATCGCGAGACACATACGGGTAACGTCTCGAGCTCCGTCTCACTAAGCACTTTTCGCGTCCAGGTTCTTGATCGACTACGGACTAGAAGCCAAGTATCGACGCGTCGTTTGAGCCTGTAACGTCTATAAATAGGTCTAAAGCACAAGTCCGCGTCTCCCGGAGACCAAGAGTAAGTGGGAGCAACGCGACGTTGTTGTTGAGAGCAGGTTTTGGTTCCGGGTTCCGGACCGCATCCATGATGATATCGGCCATCACATATTTTAGGTCCCGCTCTTGTTATCCCCGCAATGTCCCCGACTCGGATCAGTCTACAGGTAATGAAATTCAATCGACGACGGTTTTGCGACCTTTCTTGATACAGATCGTTGAGTCAGCTAGTTGATACTATGCAAAGTGACTGTAATCATAGCTTACAGCGAGGCACATGCGACCGGGCCCGGATCGGGACAATTGTCGGTCATAGATATGTATACGTAGGACATAGTTAGCCGTGTCCTTCTTCTTCCTTTCTTCCCCCACTTTCGCCGTAGACACTCATACTCACCATGCGCCTGGGAGGCTCGCTCCGAACAGAGCAGCCTTTCAGTGAGAAACATTTTCCTCAAACGTCGCTTTTTCGAAAAGAAGAGGCAACATTTCCTGAGGCTCTACATACGCCCTTGCACGATGACATGTGAAATAACAACAAAAGTCGACAAGGCAGTCACGTCATTGGGCGGCATTTCTTCAGAGGACGAAAGAAAGCTGAAAATCAGAGTAAAAAATCTGACTGCTGAACTATTGATCGGCATCCGGCCATTTCACCGTTGATGAATTACCGCCATCGTCCCAGACATCACAATAAATAAATAAAAAGAGAACACGCAAAATACAGAAAAAATAACGACATGGACTGGTGGATGATAGCTCGAAGGAGAGTAATTAAAAGATCTACAAGACAATCAATATCTTGTATGTCCCTCTCCTAGCCGTGATAAAGTGTTCATGCACTAGAGGTAGCATTGGTCCCATTCCCGCCTGAAGGCGCAGCACCATCGACCCCAATAGCGGTAGCATTCGAATTGACGACACCCCCATCTTCAGTAAGATAACCACCAGGAGAGGACTCATAGCTAGCCGTAAGGTCCACACCGACTATACCCCAGCTGCACGAAAACAAAACAATCAGTAACAGCAAAGACGCAAGACGATGATCGACACGCACAAGAGGAGCCCACCCGAGAGGTCGTCGCCCAGGTACACGTACTCCAAGATCGGGTCCACACCGGTTCCACTGTCGGGCGTGACACCCGCGATGAACACGCGGTCGTCCTCGTTCTCTGTGATAGTGATGGTGTTGTTGCTGTAGGGAGAGGTGGCCTCGACGGCGGTGATGAGGTCTTGGTCGAAGAACACTTGGCCTATGTAAATCGGGTCAGCGACCTTATACACGACGAGGCCGTATCACAGAACGTACCAATGTGCTGGTTTCCATCCGAAGAGAAAGTCCCATTATCGAAGAGGGTGCCATTCTCATGGACTATCATATGGAAGTGCGTAGCGCGCCCCGAGTAGTGTCCTTGGAAAGTAATCAGTCCCCGAAGGAAAGCAGTAGATAAAAAAACCGACATACCTGGAAAAATAGTCTCGAACTGAGCATACCCCTCGTCGTTCATTTCCTGGATACCACGCAGGAACGTCGTGTTCTACAAAGTAATCATCAGCAGAGACGAGCAAGTAACCAGCTCTGCTGACCCACCCAATTACTTTCATCGGTATCATCGCCATTACCTTCAGCGACGATTCCAGCATAGACTCCAGTCGCATTACAATGCCAAACGTCGAGATAGACGCTAGTCAAGGGCTCGCAAGTCGAGACGTCGATTAACTCGATATCCACGTATGCGGGTACCCCGGTCTGGTTTTCCTTCATGTCAGAGCGGACGTATTCACCCTGAACATAATAGGGGCCTTCTTCAAGCTCGGGAGTGAGTATGCAAGACGCGTTGGAGGTGAATGGGTCAGAGTCGGAGGTGAGTCCTGTCAGATTCGACAGGTGGGTGGTGTTCACGACCTCGGCGACCGTAAGGGCACGTTTGTAAGGAGAACCTGAGCAAGATGTTAAATTGGCACATGTCTGAGGCGATGCGATGAGAAGGATACTAACGAGTTGCAAGTCCACGTTTGTGTCGGAGCTCCTCAGCAAGGGAGGTGCGACGAGCAATAGACCTGTCTGTGTATCCACGTCGAGCAAGGTGGTCCTGGCAATCCGCGAGGGAACGGCGCGTAGCCGTCTCCAGTTGTACACGACGAGCGATGTCACCTTCCGTCGAAGGAGCCTCACCAGGATGCCCGACGACATTGTTGACGGCCACGAGAGCAACAGAGATGATAGAAACAAGGTAGAACATATTTAGAGATCTGTAGAATGGAATTAGAATGAGACTGACGAAGAAATCTTCGTGGAATTTATAGCCTCACCGTCCGCAGCTCGTATAGCAGTGGAGCAAAGGTTGTTGCCAACGAAAAGCATATTTCCGACATCCTATTGGGCGGTCGCCCCATCCAATGCTCGTCGGGCTCTCGCATCACGGGCGGATTCCACGCGTCGTCGCGACGCACTGTGCAATTCTGATGGAAGATGATCGCAAATTTCTTTTTGAATAGGCGCAGGAGCCAATGACGGCAAGGCTATTGCAGTGCTCTTCGGTACATGTGCACCTAGTCAAACCGATGTATCTACGACTGAGGACTGATACTGAGTTGCCAGCTATGATGAAGTACCGGGAGAGATAATCTTACATATTGGAGACAAGAATGACAGAATTACGTCTTCTAGCTTGACCGCCTGTACGGGTGCTCAAAGCGGAGAGAAGCGATGCATGCGCCTTTCATTCTTCATCCCCTCTGTTTGGTATCGACGATATAGTACGCGCAGTGTTGCGCAGAAGCGCAGTTCACAGCTGATCTGTGAGTCATACCTGTGAGAATATGATCTCAATAAGTTCGCCCGACTGCAAACAGCGGGGAAGTACTTCTATTCTGCATAGCATTATCAGTGTGATACGTATAAAAATCGTACAGAGTACGCACGAGGGGTCGGAGGTGGACACCCCATTTTTCATTTGCACCGCAAGTTCTCGATAAAGTCTGTCTCGTCGAGGAAAGCAACTGATATCAAGGGATGAACACCTCCCGTCATTATCAGGGAAGCAAAGACAATGCGACCTCTGTATAACAAACAAGCTTCATCCAGTACTTCCCCAAGTGTCCCCACGCATTCATGAACCGCTCATTGAGCTGACTTCTAGTCGGAAGCGCAACTTAAAGAATCACCAGCGTACCTGCAACTTCAAGAATATCAATGGGATACAACGGACTGATGATAGCCGATAACATACCGTCATTATGGGGATTCGAATTGCGGTTTGGCCGAGAAGTAGTAGCAGGCCGACATTCGCTCTCTAACGCTCCGAGAAGAGCTCCACACAAGCAGCATGACGGGATTTCTTTCATCTCGCCGTCGTGGGGGAGCCTATCGAGCCAGCACGCCGCAGAAATGTAGCGCTTGGTTCAAAGTATAATGGTTTTTTGAACGTACTGGCCTCCAAAGGTGCGCACGGACCACAGCCGAGTACGGCATATGAGAATTTTCAATTCCCGCGTCAATAACGTATGTTAGGGTGAGCTGAGACTACACCCTACTACACCTGGGCCTGCGCGTGTTCGTCCAAGGATAATCCTCAAGGACAAAATCCTGGTTGGTGCCGACCTAGGACGAGGACGATGAGCAACGTTGAGAGGAGGCGCACCGACAATCACTCACGCAAACGAAACCCAGTTCAAGGACGGTTCCCATCGTAAGGCTAGTCTAACAAAGAAATCGATGCTACTATTGCGACGACCCAATAATAGCGACGACCGAGGAAAACCCGAGTTCAGGAGCGTTTCGCCAGATGACAGTTTTGTAGACTTTCGACGCTTGCGCTTTTGAAGTCATAGTATTACGCGACTACGCGACTGCTAGGGCGTGTAAATCGACCGTTAGCGTTGGACACGAATGTGCTGCAGCAATGACAAGATCGTCAGTAAGGGAAACGCAAGATACAGCAGAAGCGTACCCAAAATACGTTTTTCTGCTACATGTCACCACACTTGTCTTCAGCAACTTCATTCCATGGCTGGAGCACCTGGACAACGGCGTATTGATGTTCCTGTGGGCGATGGCAACGCAAGCCCCAGGCGGGACTCGAGGCTGGTGGGAGGGAAGAGCAGAATGGTATTTTCAAATTCCTACCGATGCCCACGTGATCACGACGCGTCACTGAATTGCAAATTCTTTAAGACTGAAATTGACTGTAGTAGTTGCATTACTGCATTCTTCGTGTTCCTCTGTGTATATGTTTTTTTTGGCCAAGACTGAGTTTGGGTCTATCTCAGTGAGATGTCGGCACATGAATGGTGAAGGAGAATTTTGTCTAGTCAGAACAAGGTCCGAACGGCCTTTTAACGGCCGACCGACTGACCGTGTTGAGCCACAGCACTCAGGAAATTCAAAATAGCGCGAGGAATAGGTCTCGCCATTATCAATATTGTGAAAGATACTCAAAACAAACAAGTTCGAGAGATTATTTATCGCGTGGCGTACATTCTTCTAAAGGAAACCTCTGTAATCTATACGATGAGATGGAGAAAGGGCAAGAACAGTAAGAGAGTTACCCACAGGGAGTCGTTGACGGAACTGATTCATTATTTTCTACAAAATATAATTAGAAATTGTTCACAATATATCGGGAACAACGCCCGTTATTGTCGAACATCTCAGAGTACGTGTGACACCCAGCCGCAGAGGCCGGTCACTGTGTAAGGGATGTGATGGAGACGCTTCGGTCCCCACGGTAGAGTGTAGAAAGTCTCACGAAGCCAGATGTGTTATAAAGATGGGGCACGGTAGATGTCTTCCATGGTAATAGGTATCAAAACATGTTGTGATTCATGTCCAATTAGGCTGAGAGAAAAAGTGGGTAAGCAGCACATCGGAACTGAAAGATGAACTCCGCAGGCCTGAGATCACATTCTCGTCGTAAGTCGAGGCATTCCTTCATTCGCTCGAAACATGCTTTTCGAGGCTCGCCACATTGGGATATCATCGAGCACTATATCACGGTCGGAAAAATAGCATGGATAAGCAATACATGGTATGGATAAATTAATCTCTTCTACCAAGTTGTCCATCGCATTTTCGTCATGAACGCCAGCCGATATATCTGGCGATGCCAACGGTATTGAATGTCAGAGCAGTGCAACTGAATTGTGGAGGAAAAACGGAAAGACAAACACCACGGACTAAGTATGCTTGTTCCCACCCATCGTTCAAACCTTCATTTCTTCAGAGTGCCTTGAGCTATCGACTTAGACACTGCACGCCAAGTATTTTCATCGGTCCTGCCTAGACCTAATGAACCTTCAACGCATGATACGACTGTATAATTAATGTACAATTGTGATTTCAGCGTTCATTAGATCCTAACCGACTTGGTTGTAACAACAACAGTGAATAGCTGCAGAGGTCTGTTTTTGAAGGCGAGTTTGTACCCTCTTCTATTCCTGGAATATCAGAATTATTCAGATTTCTTGCCATCTCTCGGGGTTTTATGCAGCTCGTTGCGGCTTTGCCTGTGTAGCGTCAGGCTTCTCCATTATTTCTTACTTCTTTATTATCTCAACAACACAACACCGCAGAGGCGATAGTCATTTTATAGGAATGACCGGAGGATATGACTATCCCCATTTTTGGACTCTGCAGCTGTGGCTTCTCAATTTATCCCCAGTCACAAGGACGACATAGCGCCACGCAATATTTTATGTTTCCATGCTCCCACCTTACCGATACACCGGTCAGATAGCCAGAAATCATATTGGTCTTTTGTCCTCCCGGTAGTCACTATCAGGACCCACAACTATAAAAAATAGGAAGACCCATCGGGGACAGATTCCCACTGCAGCCACAAAATCAAACTGAATACATGCATCGAGACGTTGTACACGGTTACAGAAACCACGACCGTGTGATATTATACTGAAAGTATTGTTTAGGATTACTTCGAAGGAAACTGGGCAACGCATGGACTGTTGACCCCACCAAATACACAATACCGTTGTATTCCCAGGCCTTCCGCCACGGTGACCAACGAAGACTATATAAAGGACGACTTGCTGCATGCTACACCATCTCCGAAATGACTTTCCACAACACTTCAACCGTAGTCCCAACCCTCGCCCTTTCCAACACACTGAAAACAGTGTCCGGCGTCGATATATCTGGATCGTCGCCTTCAAAATGCACCGACAATGACGAGCACTTCACATCTGTCATAGGAGCACGTCCAGAAACGAATTTTCTATCTTCTAGCCAATATACGATGACGACAGACGGAGAGAAAGTCCATGTTAACTCATATTCGTCACGCCATACATTTGCGGATCCAACTACGTTAAAAGAAGATACACCGGATGGTTCGACGCCCATTGATGGGATGCCGGAGTATTTCGCGCGCATGGTAGGTCATGTCAAGCGGATGCAGGAACCGACACCCTTCCCCTCACCAGGATTTACTGAGAAACCGTTGCTCCAGGCTCTTGAAAACGCTGGTTCTAACGGTGAAGAATGCCAGGGCAGCAATAATGAGGCACCTGAGGAACAATCTCATTTGCCGAAATCCGAAGAAGTGTTGCCTTCAGACTTTAGTCCAACAGGTGTCGTTAGCAATAGGACTGATCAGGATTCCGCTGGAAACCCAGTTTCTTCTCCAATACCCCATACGCTGTCTACAGAAGATGCTTCATTCAACAGCGTCTCGGGTAGTAACCCTCCTCCCCTGGTTGACATCATCACATCCACTGGCGCTTTTTCTGTCGTTATCGCAAACAAAAGCTCTCCTGACCATTCCCTCCACACCACACAACTGGCGTATAGCAGAGCCGCATCTCCCACTGATGGCCCATGTTCTCCTAAAAATGCCATCGATGACGACGTGCCGGAAGACACCGACCTTGACCCCGACATGCAGGAATCCGGATTAGCTGACTATGACAGCACGAAAGAGTTCATAGCGAACGATCTTCCACTTGCGAGACTCGAAGGGATAAAAGAAGCATGTGACGTTGAAGAAGTCATCAACTTTCTGCGTGGAATCTGCTCCGATTGTCCCGAGCCTCTGCTGTCCCGGGTAAATGTGGTATCTGCGTCCGGGACTCTCACCAACATTGTTAGCGATGCAGCTCCAGCATCTGCGGACACAGTTGACTCGGGAAAACCCACGTTAAGCTTGGAGAATGGACGATTTTGCACAATTGAGCATCTGTGCAAGTTTTTGGAGGCTTGGCCGCATTTCGTTATTCTCAAAATCCAGCTATTCTCAGTGGAGAGTGAAAGGTCTTTGCAGCACAATCTGCAGTCTAGTTTCAATTACATCACTCATCTTGATATATTTGAGTCAGCATTCGAATCCATCAATATCATTTCGGATCTCCTACGCTGTCTACCGTCTTTAACGACATGTTCTCTGCGTAATGTTCTTATCAGGTTGGAGACTGAGATTGGGACCCGCTTTACAGAATCCAAGAAGCTGAAATTCACTAACATCATAGTTCACGGAATGGAAGCACATAGCATGGGTGAAATCACGAAGTTGCTGTTCCAGGGTGATAAAAATACATCCTTGTTCGATAAATCGGCTTTGGAAAGTCTGGAACTTATTTGGCCGGACTCAGATGGAGGCTCTCATCCTTACTACGTTAATGAAGAACACGGCCGAACGCTCCCCCGTATCCACGCCGAAAACATTGACAAGTATGTACCCACTTCGTTGACTCTGGGACACTGCGAAATTTGTGAGCTGACGTGTACATTTCATCTTTATACTCACTAAGGTTTACTTAGCGTCCTGTACCTCTGTATCAAGTTTTATCTCTCTACAAGAGCTTCGGGATCTAAGTATTCACATTCAGCTATCATCTCAGCCATTTCATTCCAGCGGTTGGAATACCTTGGGATTTAATGCTCCTAAATTGGAACAGATCAGGATCGACATTGTATGGGACGACAACTGGTCCAGCGAATGTCCCTGGGCCCAAGTGTTAGGACATCTTGACCTCAGCTTGTGGAAACGCAAGTCCGGCCAGTGGCCTAAATTGGAAACGCTGATCTTGAAGACCCACAAATTTCCATTAAATATCAATATTGTTGGGGATGCCTTTATAAATCTGTTCAAGGCAGAGTTCAACGAAGTACTGTCAAAGTATATTTTCACCTTTGAACAGTCACACGTAGCTTGAAACTGGAAATTGTAAAGATTGACTGAAAAATCTATGGATTTTGAACCCTTTGATGTCAGTTCTATCAATATGCAGATGTTATTCCTTGATGTCAAAGCACAAAGACCACGACTGCCTTCTATGCAGTCTGTCCTTCGTGATACTCTTGCAGTAGCCTACCTTCAGAGCCATTCCATTGGCCAACCTCAGCAACTCCTCCTTCGGTATATTATCCCTGTCCGTGTGCAGTGGATTGGGTGGAGTAGGCGGTGTGGTTGACTCAGGTGGTACATCCATCCTTCTCCATGCTAGGTCTTTCATCAATGCTGTCGAAGACTAAGAGGATGGCCCTGTCCTTGCAGTCATTGGGTATGTTGTATATTCTGCCCCGCTGGTACGGTGTTCAAATGCTATTTCCGAAGAGGCTACCACTGACATAGCCATGAACGGAGTGAGCATTCGTGAGGAGGATCCGTCCCTGTTCGTGCTTCGACGACGCGTCCAATGCATGAGAAAGATACCCACAATTACAGCTTTGAAAACGGCTATTCCACCAATGACAGGGCTTTCCCTTGTTTATGGTGGGGATGGGCTTGTAATGGAACTTGGATTAGGGACTGCATTCGAAGTGGGAGTCCTATTTATAGCTTCATCAACACGTCAAAGGTTAGGACCATAGTAGGTATTGACGGCACCAGAAATCGCTCAAGGGCAGCTGCTTCTTTCACTGCGTTGAAGTTATAGCCAAAGTCAGCAATGGATGCGACTCAATATACTGCGCAGCAACATGCATAAAAAATGTCTCTACCTTTTCACAGGCTGCCTGCCCTCCCATTGACTGAACGAAGGCTGACTGGAAGTACAGATGCAGCACTGAAAGTTATCTTCTATATACTATATATATACTGTATGTATAGTCTATACTCTATCTACCATTGAGGCATATACATATATAGTATACTCATACAGTTTAACTGTATATATATACTTGTATATAATATTTAGTTGGAGCCCTATGGCAACCTATCGTCTGCTTTGGGGAATTTATTGAGTCCCGTATCAATTTCATATAGGTTATCTCGACTCTACAACCCTTCTACCTTCCAGTGTTAGTAATACTACTCCAGTACTAATGTGTGAACTTGGTGTGAACACCCTGACAGCCCCGAGCGAATTATCGTCATCGTACCCCACGTTCCCTCGGAAGATTTGAAACTTAAGCTCGAGTGCTGATAATACAGATGTGATAAGGTCGTGACACCCGGGTCGTCCCCACCCATCAAGTACTCACTGTCGTCAGAGATCGCTTTCCAGTCCGGAGGTTCTTCGGATCGCGCTGAGGCATCTTCTCCTCAGTCCCAACGCGTACGCGTGAAGGTGAAGTCTCTCTAGTATTGCTGGAAATCGTCGATCTAGCTGTTGAATGATGGAAAGGACGACCATTCCTCAATATTCTCTAGATTGTGAGTATTACTGCTCTATTTTAATTTTTTTAGGTTACTGTGTGCGCATATATTCACTCAAATCCCCCCTTACCGCGCATAGCTGTCGATTAGTGGCTTGAATAATATTTTTATGAAGCAGTATGGCTTCCAAATACTTATTGTGTGGTATAAGTGTAGATCATAAGTACTACGACTTTTTTCGTTCTCATTCTAGCGCCAGCTTATATGTGCTACACAGGCATTTGTATTTTCCTAGATGACGACGTCACCTCTCGCATTTTGTACAGTATGTATCATATCGTTCATGTGGTATCTGTTATCGACCAATTTATTCCGCTGTAGGTCAATACTATGACAATATCTCGGGGTATATTACCTTTTGGCGTTAAGTCGCTTCTCTACATATTACAGTTGGCGGCCGCTAGATTGGACGCTGCGTTTACTGCGGTAATATGACTACAGCCGTCATGACTTCCTGCTATCAGTATTAACCGGAACACCATATGTTCTTGCAGAAATTCATAGGTCATACCCCCAAATCGTTGTATTTGTTGGAACTCATTTTCATCTTAGGTGGCAATGTTTCTTCTCCTCCTGGATCATAGAATATCGGCGTGTGTATAGTTTTGCGTAGCTGGTTAGCTCAGATAGAATGGTCCGTTCATTAATCAAAGCTCCTCTGAACCGATGTCGGGAGTAATTCGCGCCATTCCTTGATTTATAGATTTCTTCCGCAGCACTGCCAAGTTTTTCTTTCAAACAGCAGTATTCTCTCTAACTATCGACCTTCGCCGCCTATACACCGCCTATGTTTCGCGCGCAGATTGACGCCGACGATGACTCCGCTATCGGTTCTATGTAACAGAATTTACAATCGGGATGTACTGGTACGTTGTGTAATTTTATGCAAAGGTCAACTGAATGCAAGATTACAGGCATTGTAGAAAAAGTTGCTTTACCTGCGAGAATAAGAAAAATCCCTTGTGCACACTGAAATCTGCGTCCTGAGGGACGGTGCCCTCTCTCTCACGGAGACGAACCCTATGTCCCAGATACGTAACATAAAATCTGTATGCATCGAGGAATGACCTTGTGGTCCTCGGAGATATTACCCAGGTCAACTGTGCTTCACTTTGGCACACTTAAATGAGAAAGCTTGGCAAGATCGGCGAATTAATGGACCAAACGTACTGTGCTAGTATACTGCGGACGTTGCTGCGGGTATTGATTTATTGACTGCATGGGGATCATAAGGAGGCACGTTGCCAGTCAAATATGATGTCTGGCAAAAAAAAAATAATGCTTCGCCCGTACTTACTTTCCAGAAGGTGACATGTAGATCACCAAATCCCTAAATGTTTACTGGTCCGGGACCGTCGTGGTTACAGCAAGTGTCTGTCCGACGCTAGCCTGATACATACTACCAGTCTGTACTCTACTTCGTTGAACTCTGGTAAGTTTAACTGTTGAAGTAAGACTTTAAGCAGACCGAACCTCCTTCTCTTTGGAAGCCTGTCAATAGGGTCGGTCTTCAAGAGTCTTGACACAAGATCGACGGTGGACGGCGCCCCTGCGCATCCGGCAAAAAGGGAGAAGCTACATGACAAGAAAAGTATTTGTCAGCATTGGGAGATCATTCAAGGTAGAATTTTGATCGATGTGGAGTAATGGCAGGCTGCAGCAACGATACAATTCTGTGCTCACTGCTTGTAAGTAAGCATAGTCAGAACTATTTCTTCCTTTCATGGTCATCACAATCAGCTTTCAATCAGCTTTACTTCCGCCAACTCGACTATGCCCATACGTCCCGAGGAGACATTGCAATATCGCCGTCGCCATTGGATTCTGCGCATGTTGGAAGGTTTTTCTCCGAATAGCTTCTATCAGATTTGCACAGCGCATCACGACACTCAACAGCGTCCGCATCCAAGCCAGAGCCACCAGCCTATGTCGAGGACACTCAGCCAATAGCACGACGCGAAATTGACAACATGCTTTTCTGACATTGATTTACGCTGCGGACCTTGGTGCTATATAGCCTGAGATTTTTGTCGTCAAAGTGTCATCTTCAACATGCTCTATCTCGTTTCTCTCGTTTCCGTGGCTCTCCTCGTCGCGAACAGTGTCGTCGGGCACCCTGGCGAAGCTCCTCCGACTTCAGTCGAGCTTTCTCGTCGCGCCGAGCTTCAGACTGTCACCCGCCGTTCGCTTGCGGATTGTCAGAGCCACCTTGCTCGACGCGGATATACAGACAGGGCCATTTCTCGCCGTACAGCACTTGCTGAGGAGCTCCGAAAGAAGCGCGGGCTTGCCACTCGTTAGTACAGCCCTCCTTCGCGCGCTGTATGTACTAATTAAATCTCCTCACCAGGTTCTCCTTATAAACGTGCTCTTACTGTGGACGAGGTAGTGAGCACGAGTCACCTGTCGAACGTGACAGGGCTCACCTCTGACTCGGATCCTTTCACGTCTAACTCCTCCTGTGTGCTCACTCCCGAGCTCGAGCAAGGGCCGTACTATGTCCAGGGTGAATACATTCGCTCCGACATGAGTGAAGACCAGACCGGAGTCCCTGCGTATGTGGACATCGAATTAATCGATGTCTCCACTTGCGAGCCTTTGACCGGGGTCTATCTCGATGTCTGGCATTGTAACGCGACTGGCGTCTACGCCGGAATCGTTGCGGAAGGCAATGGTGATTCCAGCGTTGAGAGTAACTGGGTCAGTCAAAAAACCACTTCAGTTTCTCCTCTCTTCTGACCTTTCCTTCGTAGAACACAACTTTCCTACGTGGTATTCAGCAAATGAATGATGAAGGGTACGCTCAGTTCGAGACCATATTCCCAGGTATTCCGGTTCCCAACCCACTGCTGTAATTCATGGACTGATGGCCGTCAAGGTCATTACTCCGGACGAACAACCCACTTCCATATGATGGTGCATGAGGACGGGACCGTATTCGACAACGGTACCTTCAAGTCGGACGGCAACCAACACATCGGTACGTTTGGCGATTACCCCTGCTTTGATTCGGTCACTAAACCTACAGCAGGTCAAGTGTTCTTCGACCAAGACCTCATTACCGCTGTCGAGGCCACCACTCCTTATAGCACCAACAGCATTTCTATCACTCAGAACGAAGATGACCGCGTATTCGTGGCAGGCGTTGTACCCGACAGTGGAACCGGCGTCGACCCCGTTTTGGAGTACGTCTACCTAGGCGACGACCTCTCTGGCGGCCTCCTTCTGTGAGTATTTTTCATTATCCTCTATCCTCGATATTACTGACGCTTACCGCGCAGCTGGGGTACAGTTGGTGTAGACCTCACTGCTACCTACGAGTCTTCTCCCGGAGGTTACTTTACCGAAGCTGGAGGTTTCGTCAACTCCAATGCTACTGCCATCGGTGTCAATGGAGGAGCGCCTACTGATGGCAATGGCACTGACGTTGGCTTTGATGGAGGGAATAGCACCACCACGACCGACAGTGGGAATAGTACGAGCACTGACAGTGGCTCCACCGTCCAGCTGCTCTGCACTTGTTCCTCGGTCTGATCAGGCTTATTCAGCATAAAAGCACCCAAAAAATACTTAGTTAATTACATTTGTTTTGATAGTCCGAACGGAAATAACCGTTCATCTCTGATGACGTTGCTTTTGGTTTCGAGCAAATGTCATGCGCGTTCAAAACTTCGTCAAGATCGTCGCAGAAAACTGCCGCTGTCGCCAGAAATATTTACTCGAGACACTTCTCCGAAGATCACATAGATGCGGTGTTTCATACGAAATCCGAGAAGCTTAAAGAGCAAAGATAATTAAAGGCGTTCGGTGTCCAAGACTCCAGCGGAACTTTGACCTTGCGTGCAATTCAGATACTACCCCATCCGCAGAACAGAAGCAGCACATCAGCTCGACTACTCAGCGTCAACATTCGAACACGCCTGGTTGCTTCTCGAGGTACTGTGATGGAGGCCAGCATTTGTTAGGAAAGGGTCAACTCGAGGTGTCTCCAAAGCAATAGGTAAGTCCGTCGTGCTCGCCGGCGATTATGGTTCGATCATAAATCGTTGGACCATTCTTCTATGGGACGTGCAGTAGATTGACACGTAACTGAGTGCATGAGTGCTTTACAGTGACAGTAGGCGCGAAATATGGGGCGCAAATTTGTGACTTGAATTATTGCGCGAGGCACAACCGCGTTTGGCGTTTTCTCCACCTCCAAGTCGAGGAATTATTGGACCGGCGCACGTAGGTATCAGAGCACCTGGGTGAACGCCCATAGCGAACGAAATGTCCCGTGCCGAATTAAAAATACGTAACGACCCCTGCTGTGCGGTCGTCGTAATTCAGTGCAGTAACAGCTTGATCTGCATGAATTTAGCCTTAGCATGGTCGGGGGTTCAAGATACAAGTCAACACGCACAGTAATGCCCAGCCCCGGACCGAATAATCCTGACGATACCCCCATAAACATACTATCTCCCGCTGGATGCGACGATCGATGCACAATGATCTAAGTCCAGAATACGAACCGCCGAACATATGCAGAATACATAATTGATTGATCATATGGCGTTCGAAAGCGACAATTGATGCGGGCCATCCTAGCTCAGAAAGTTAGATTCACTGGCACTCAGTCTGAAATAGATACACGTACTTTGTCCGTCTCATCGTCCATCTCTCATCATTTATCATCCGGCCCACGTTAAATCACTAAAGCATCGCTTGTTCAAGAACTACGAATCAGAGCTGAGAAAATTAACCCACCAGATCCCTATACTTGGGTACTAAGCAAGAAGGCGCGCTTAGGTCACTTAGAGCTCCAGGCGTCACCGAGAAATGCGAAGGAAGCAAATCCGCTGATCTCGTGTTTGCCCTCAACATCGAGTCTCGCTGCCGTGTATACGCTGGACGCACCGCAATAACTTTGGCGAGATTGGGATAGGGACATCTACCGCCTCGCCCCAGCTGACACCAGTGCTAGCGAGCAATTATGAGAAAGAGTTCTGGACCCCGAAGAAACAGGAAGTCAGTTTGGAATGGAATCAATGTGGCCGCACAATTCCCAATGACGTTACGTGATCCGAAGTCAGAGAGCGTAGTCCACGAAACATGTAAACGTGCTAGCCCTCCGTCCCGTCGTTCATGCATTTGGTTGGCCTCTAAAGCACGGCTTGATTAGCATTTGCAAGAACCGCGGCGAAGAGAAGCATCCACTTTGCTATTAACGAGCAGGTGTAGGGGGGAGAAGATTATCGCAAGTTATCCAGTGTCAACCAGGCCTTGTGAACGATATCTTGGTAGCGGCAGTGGGCAAGGTAGCAATATGTGTCGTTCATACTGGGATTGACGACGACAGCTGGAATATGGGATTTATGATGATGACTTGCGAACGATAAGATATGGCCGAGGTATCAGGCAATGGCACTCACTGGACTGTACTGGTTCACCAACTTCGTGGACAAGCTCTCGTCTTGCCCTTGAAATGATGTGTCGGCCGATAAGTGTTTATTCACCGAGCGCGGTCAACAATGGGCGGATTAGCGAATGCGACTAAGGTGATCTCCTTCCTGCTGCACGGTTGCTCGCCTGATAAAAAGTCAATATCTACCCTGACTACATCTGGATCGACTCACAGCAGCTGCCTCATTCAACAAGCCAGCGAAACGGATTGTATCAAGATTGGATGTAGGAATACTTCACGGTCGAATTTATTTTCATTGACGTCCTCGCCGGTCTGAGCAATAGATGAACCCAAAGTTCAAACCAGACATGTCGAAGTAAGACAGATGTCGTAGCGCCGACAAGGGAAGGGAGGAAACAAGGAATTTGGCTACCTCGATGGCAAAGATATGAAAGTACTGGCTGCCAATGCATACAGTAAGATATTCCTGGTCGGAAGTCGAGTGGTGGCCTTAAAATGTTGACAGCCCGGGGTTTATCCGTTCTTCTTTCACGTGGCTTGGCCGCACGTGGTTGGATTCGAGCTATTTAAGTTCTAACCCGTCCCCACCAAGTCCTCTTTTCCCTCTCCAGCTTCTGCGTAAATTAATCCTGGGACTCCAGGTACAGCATCTATCTTCACTTGTATGATACATCATGTCATGCGACACAGTCTGCTGCACCATCCTCGGTCCGGTGTAATTCACACATGTAAATGAAGAAAACGTGCACCCCCACTCGAAGTCATACCTATTGTAAGGTTTCCTACTGAATATTTATAATCTGCGTCTCTGCAGATTTAACAGTACTCGGGATGTTTACTTTTTTCCATTAGCTACTCGGACCTTTCATAAGGATATCGCCAACATTACTGGGCGCTGACAGAATATCATGCCCCCATCTGTGCTAATGCCTTCGTTTGGAGAATTAGTAAGTAGCCCTCCGTCAGCACATAGAATCTAATACGAGCCTTAGGACAATCTTGAAGTCTTCGCGTGGTATGCATTCGGATACCTATCGAGAAAAAATGCCATTGAGTCCTCTGTGCGCATCGAGGATTAGGATACGGATGGTGGTGGTTGGAGAGCAACGAAGGTCCTACCGGCTTTCTGAATATCCAGGAAGTCACATGCGGTGGATGGGTTTATGGGATGGCAGTCTATATTCGCATTCACAACTTGGACCCCTACCCGCGACCGTCACTAACTATTCCCCATTCTGCTTCTCGCATCTGGTTATTGGCTCAGCAGTTTAGTCACTGATTGGCACGAAGCAAATAATTTATTAAAGAAAACCAATTCCTGTAGTACATGTCAAAGGTTACTTATATGCTCCTATAGAGAGAAAAGGAAACTCTGGACGTCCTTACCATCAATCCCGGACCCTCGTGAAAGGCTGCTCCGCGCGGAGACAGCCTCACTGAGAAGTGTGCGACTCACAGAACGCCACAAAACAGAAACGGGGTGTATTGGGAAGCAGAACGTATCAGGGTGAGTGGTAAGTTCTAAGTGAAGTGGGGAAAAGGGAAGCAAGAAGTAGTAAGTACGTACGGCTACTACTCTGTATATATATGGGAAAATCTATATATAGGTCAAAAGTCCTAGCTCTTGAGGTGTCAGTCGGCACTATATATCTACGAGTTCGGGTGTATCGTTGTCAGCGTGCTTACACCTCGGTAAGCCATGTGTGTTGGGCTGTGTTTGTACCCTGGTCCCTCATCTCCACGGCCGTCATTCTCATTCCAAAAAAGGACCGTCTGCTGGATTTCCTGCGTCTATCTCCGTGTGATCCTCACGGACGAAACCCTCCAAGTCGATAATGATGTCCTCCTGGGTGCCTGTCAAGGTACGAATTCCGTCCCCTCCAGTACCTTCCTGGCTGTCTGCCAGCGCTATTCGAACACAACCACCGCCTCCTCCCCGCTGTGCTTCAAGGTCATCCAAGTTACTCGGAGAGCTCTGACCCCCAACATGACTCCTGAAACGAAGTGGATGCGAGATCACACTTCCCTGCCACGAGTCTGCTGAGCGAGCATGACCTGCAGCGACACGCCCGACGATGAGTGTCGGGGCAATTCCCTATATAATTATCATTAAATGCAAAGATAGAAAGAGATACATCAGCATACCCTTGCAATTGCAGCGAAGGCGTCAAAGTAGATGAGTGAATCAGCATTGCGAGCGAAGAATGCTGTGCATAAAATCAAAGATATCAAATAAAGAGCTGATGATTCGACCAGGACCTCGAGGACAGGGTGGTAAGCCCGGAGTCCATCTCCTGCTCCACCTCCTGCTCGAGCAACAGTGACAATACGGTAGATGATTAATAAGGTGCACCACAAAGTTGTTGCAAGGACACAAGATGAATACGGTGTGAAATAGCGGATGTAATCGCCCGAAGCAACATATAGTTGGTATGTACCAAGCATTCTGAGCACTGAAACTTGTTTTGAGTAAATTGGTTAGCTAGAACTTGAAGCTGCATGACCTTACCTGTTGCAGAAATAAGAAGAAGAATAGGAGGCAGAATAATCAACCACCGCTGTCCCCAGACTATCCAACACCGCCAAATCTACAATAGGGATAACAGTAAGCTGCAGCCTCAAAAATCAGCACTTGTCCACGAACTATGGTGGACTCTGCAAGGATAGTACAGATAACAGCCATGATACCTTCACCAAAGATCATCATAGGATCGGAAGTCCATGAATATTTTGTCCAGGAGCTCTGTCCATGATTGACATATCGAGAGTGTATTTCTGACCAATAGACCGCAAAGTTGGCCACGGTAAGACCATGGAGAAGAATTATAATGATAATCATGACTCGTCCAATATGCTGGGACTTGCTGGTGACTACAGTATCACTGGACTTAGCTTGCGTGAAGTAATAGACAACGCTTTCCTTACAGATATTCCACAGAGTCACAACAACAATTCCAGTGTATATGCCCATGTCAAACTAGGTTTAGATGCCTATACATGGGTAAATGAACAGACACACCTTGCAAAAGAGAGTCGAATATAGATCCGTTCAAGTCTGCATCGAGCCTTTGATAGATAAGGACTTTCGGGACATCAGGAACATTTGGCGGAATATTGGTCTGAACGGTCATCACTATGTCTGGGTCAAGGTAGGAAGGCGGCTGAGAGATCATGAACACCACATCTCTTCTTATAGTGTACTGCGTAACAGCCAAATCCCTTTGCTGGATGACGAGATGTTCAAAGGTCACGCTCAATCACTGCCTCAACAAAGGGCAAGACAGGCCTCTATCCTTAGAACCATTGATACCTTACAGCGCTCAGTAACTTTAAGACGAGAACAGGTGTTAGCATGATATATCGAGCGTAACCCAGCTTGGAACCCCACTAAAGCGGTGTAATAGATACTCCACATCATGCCGCAAGCGGAGAAATACCGTATCGCTCTGATTCTCTGATGAAGGTACCATCGTGATACGCTCGTGATCCCCCCATCATCAAAGAATCAATGTCAAGGTCGACTTATGGTCAGCTCAAGGCTTAAGCATGTGTCCTAGAATAGCCTAGACAAAAATATTTGGCGCTTCCGCAGCGCCGGCACCGAAGTAAATTGAAACATTGGGAAAGCTAGTTCATCCAACACAATTTTGAAGGTATTTGACATGTTTCAAGAAATAGAAAAGGAAAACGCTCGTCAGTACCATCGAACCCTCGACAAACCATACATTGCGTGGTGCTCGTACCCTGGTCTTCCTGGCTGAACACCCCGAGCTCATCTTCTCGGCTGTGATTCTCTTTACAAAGAATGACGATCTGCCGGCTACTCCTCCACAAATTATTACCGTTGCATTACTAGTACTATAACACAAGAATTTTGTCCAGAAATTCTGTCCATTGCAAACATATTGAGAGTAAGCCTCTGTCCAGCTGATTATGAAGGTGACCATGGTAGCAATATAGAGGAGCATTATAATAATAACCATCGCTTGTCCAATGGGTCGGGACTTGTTTGTATCTACAATGATACTGAATTCAGTTTGTACAACATTTTAGCAGACATACTTTCTTACAGATATTCCACAACGTGACAGCAACAGTTCCTGTATATAATCCTAGACAGAAACATAGTTAGATGACTGCATCTGTATAAATAAAATAGTGGACCTTGCAATAGAGAATTTAGTAACGCCGAACCCAAATCATGATCAAGGGTTTGAAATATAATGGATTTGAGGCATCCGTAACACCTGGAGGAATATCAGTCTGAATGGCCATCGAGAAGTCTGTGTGAAAGTTGGACGAAGAATCATGTATACCACTTCCCTCCTTTATAGCGTCTCCGTAGGTTAACGACATGATTAAAGGTCACACCGAATCACCGCCTCGGCTAAGGAAAAGATAGGTCTCTATTCTTAGCGTCGTTGATACCTAACAACGCTTAGCGACTTTATTACCAGAACAGGTGCTATGACATTTCGAGCAAAACCCAGTGTAGATAATCAACGCAAGCGGTGACACGTGTACTCCACGCCATGCCGCAAATCGCTCTGATTGTCTGATGAAGGTACCATCGTGACACGCCCATGATCCCGGCCATCACCTGCTTTGACAAAGGATCAAACTCAACTTCGACTCGTAGCCATTTTACACAAAGTCCTGGAATAGCCACGGGTTTCGCGGTGATGTCTGATTTACAGAGCTAAGCAGATTGATAGTTGTCGCATGTTGAACCCATGATACTAACTGAAATCCATCAGTGGATGCAACACGGAAGCACGCAAGAGGTAGATACTGCACTGCCCCAAGAAATCGAGCAATACATACCTGCTACACCGTAAACATGGATGAAATATAGCTCTTGCTTATCGTTTTGATCCTTTGCCACCTGATGGCCGCTGAATTGAAAGTCGAAATTGGGGAACAGCACGGAAACATCAATAATATGAAAGGAATGAGCCAACCTTGTCTAAGAGATCAAATCGGCGGTCGTATGGACAGCGACAACGATACACACTTGGTTCGATTCTCCGAATCATCGTCCAGCATACATTTATTTCGTTGGACAGTGAAGATGGACCAACACGTCGACAGCTAGGATATAGCCTTTCATTCATAGACTGGAACAAAGAAGTCAACCTCGCCGAACCGAAGCTTGAATCTCAATCTGAATGGCAGGCGCATCACAGCAAGACAACGCCGATGTTGTATCGTCCTGAGTCAATAGGGAAAAACATCCCCGAAAAAAAGTCAGTCACTCAGGATGTAAAACTATCTTCTTCTCGTGTTATTCGCGTATTGTGGCGTTCTCGAAGCACGACCGCGGACGACTTTCTCTCACGGAGACAGAATCCGAGCGCGTACGGGCACCAGAACGTGAGGGGAGTATAGACGGCATTGTAGTGAACGATTCGACCTTGGCGTAGGCGTTCACCACTTCAGCTCTAGGAGACTGAGCCCGATGGACACTGGTCAGCGACAATACAAGTTGAGATACGTCGGAATACATAAAGCCAGAGTCTAAGAATTATTCAGCTCCAGCACCGGCCATGGAGACATTTGATACCAATGAAGTCAGTGTGAACGAAGTGCCAGATACGGTAAAAGTGCACCCAGAATCCCAGAATCCCATATTTGCACTGCCATCTTGTTCGTCCAGGATGCCTCGACGTTATGTCGAGATTTTCAGGAGGTACAATGGCAGCAAAGATCACGGCACAATGCGCGGAAAGTATGCGACATATCAATCATGATTCAGGGGAAAATGAAAGGAAATTCAATTGAATTCGAATCGCCAGGAAATGCACGTGCTCCTGAGCACGGCCCGGCTTCAATTCCGGCGCGGCCGGTTCTTTGCCTGTCTCTTTTTTATCAACTTTTTTCCCCCCTGGAGTCGATTTTGCCACATTGGCGAATTTCTCTACAGATGGAAATCATACGTGCGTACCGAAGGCGAAGTTACAGCATTTATAGGAAAGCAACACACTCGGAATGATTGGTCTATGCAGAAGCATGACGTGGATTTGGGCTGTTGATGCCATTACAAGGTGATCAGTCATACTATCGAACGGTGTAATCAAGTATAACTATTCGAATTAGGAGACGTTATTAAGATGTTCGTCATGGAAGCACTCCGACAAGGTACTCAGCTATCGCCTGCTCCTCCTCCGATAGCGACAAACATTCGGACGAACAGCCTCAATCTTCTCAAGGGCTCATAATAGAGATCATTATCGAACCACATCTTGCCCTTGATGAGCTCGTGCAAAGGCATAACCCCCTACCCTACACTTCCTCCTTTGATCATCGAATGCAGGCCAGTAGAAATATTCGCGACGCCCCATTGGGTCCCGCTTATAGCACGAAGTTGGCCGAACAATATTTGATGGATCTCAGAAGAGAGGCTGAGCTATTTCGACCTGGAAGGTGTTCATGAAGCTGAAGGTGGTACAACCACCGTTGAAGTAATTTGAGCCGGCTTGAGCGTAGAGACCGACCCTCACCAGACAGGCTCCCCAATCGGTTGACCATCCTCCCGGGCGGAGCTCTTCTGGTTTCCACCTCAAATTCTTGCTCTTAGATTGACTCCTGCCATAGATATTCAATGTACGTTGTCTGCAGATGTTGTTAGCTACGGCGAGTTTGCGACACACTGGCAGAACTCAGGTGATGGCACGCAGTGAATCTTAGCAGCAATCCCAACGCGGCCTATTGCTGATGTCAAATTGATATACTTGCAGACACGAAAAAGATGTAGGCAGAAGACAAGTATAACGGCAGAAACCCTCTATGTCATCCAGGAACATATATGACCCCGCCTAGAGAAGTGAGGGTCGGCTGCAAATGTTCCTGCACGCGCCAGCTCATCCACCCTTGTTCGAGCCTCGTTGCCCATTCCAGCTATCCCAGCCAACCTATATCGTTATAATACAGCGGGTACCCTCATTTTATCCACTTCCGCGATCATGCGCTCCACGAATCACGCCCGTCTCACAGGTAGTAGTACAACCCCTTCCTTCCTATAACCATGTTTTCCCCCGCTGCTCTCGCCCTCCTCGCCACCACTGCCACCGCGCAGTATATCCCGGTAATAGCGGCCCCACCCGATAACACAAACACCCACCAAGTCTCGCCCAAAGTATGCGGCATCATCGTTGGCTGTACGTTTCCGAGTCCCTGCGGCTTTCCGAGACTTTCGAGCCCTTGACGGTTTCACTGTGCAGGTATTCTGGGTTTGTTGTTCCTGGGATGTTTATGTGAGGGTATCTGGAGGAAACGTAAGCTTCGTCGCCTGGCTGCGCGGCAGCCTGATCCGGAGCAGGATAGTGTGCCGAGTGCCCCGTGGGTTCTTCTGGAGACCGTGACGGACGGCGGAGACGAAGATGCAGACGTCAAGGAACTTGAAAGCGAGGTCACTGATAGTAAGGACAGCGTAGATACCGATGATGGGGGCAGTATAGTGAGATCTCCTTTTTGGCAGATATTGACAATGTTAAGCTTGTATTTTATGAATTTTATGATCAATACCTCTTTGCATTAGCTATTATTCGTTCCCGGATGCTTGTAGCTTCAACTTTGCGTGCAGCTTCATGTAGCACTTCAAAATATATCGCGAAATCTTTATTTAACTTGGATCGCAGCAAGGGGCGACGATCAGCCACGCACGGCCCACGGGGTGTCGTAGATCCAGAAACCTTGATTAAGATCACTTACGCCCACATGGTGGGTAATCGTCTGCGTTTATGCAGCGTGATTCTCGAAACCCAAGAGCGATCCATATCTCACGACAAGCAGCCTCTGCAGTCGGTCGCTTCAATTTTCAGCCATGGATCTCATCTCATCATTAGTAATTACATTCTACGGTACTTTCAGTCACCCCGACGAAAGAACACAAGCAACTACGCTAAGAATTCCAATCTTCACTGTCATCTAGTCAACTCTCAATCCAAGTTGACGACTGGCAAACCCCCCAAACATATACAGTATAGAACTTGAAAAGTTACAGATGGAAAACTCGAAATCAATACCTTCCTACGTACCACCGTAGCTACTCAAACAGCCCCCGCAGATTTGCTAGAGCGAAGAAGTTGACTAGGCGTGTGAAAATGTATCAACTTGGCGAGTCCTTGGCATTCTTCATCACTTCTATGCATCCTAAGCGCTCCGAAATTTATGAGCCAATAAGCAGAGTGCATCACTACGTGGTAACGATGAGGATGTATTGATGCCGGATGTCAGTGGACATGGTACATATGAGGTAAAATGCTACAGTTGACGCTAAGGGTAGAGCTACGCAAAGTGTAGGTAGGATAATGAAGAGAACTACAATAATTTTCGCAGTCGATGATGATAGATATTATGCGACAGGTCCATGATTGTATGCCATGTCGATGGAGAAGAATATGTAATAGGCATAGTGAGGATAGTGGCCGTCCTAGTTAACCATTTGCGTGTTGTTATCCGTGAGAGCGGTCAACCGAATACGGCATCCGCTGAGGGACATAGGCGGGAGTAGGAAATGAGATGTTAGAGTGTCTCACGAACGCAGTGGTCGTGGTTGAAGAAGGTTGTTGTCTGGTCCGGCGGTAGCGCCACACTAGGGTGAATCCTAGAAGTAACAGGATGAAGAGGACTGTGGGTGAAGTAAATAGCTATACTGCTAGAGAAAGATTCAATTGGGACGCACTAGTGCACACTATAATGGCCGTGAGTACGGGTCGACTCAGGTTATAACCGTCGTCTTCGCCAGAATTTGAGACACTGGTAATGTAAATGGCGGGCATGGCTGCTCGAAAAGTGAGGAAATCAAAGGACATATGGGGACAGCAGCTTACTGTCTGAAATATTGCCGATGGCGGGGAAGCCTCCGTGAGTCAAGCACTGTGGGAAACAGTTACGTTCTTATATAAGGGCACGGCTCCAGGGTGCAGGCTTGGCACAGATGACTCTAAGAAGGGATCACCGAAGTGTCGAAACAGTGGAAACAGTGTAGCTGCGGCGTGTGCCGACTGTTCCGCACCTGGATGTCCCGGCGTATGAAGTGTGGGGACGGACGCCAGTGTCCCAAGGCGAATCCTGCGGGGGAGGCGCCTATCATCATGGAGACACATCATCAAATCTGGGTCACAGGGACCAAGTGAGGAGAAACGCTTACCCGAAAGGTTAGCTCGCGGCGGGGAGGGAAATCCAGTTTGTAGTACAGGACTGGTTGAAACGACGGCCGAGGACAAAAGAAAGACCAGGCACGTTGTCGCCGCCGCACAAACTGGTGATAGAAATCTCTACCTTAGTGTGAGATCTCCTTGGCCAAAATGACGCATTATACATTGATGCATCAATCTGTCGAGTCAGCGTGGCCATCATCTGTTAAGCATCAGAGCGCGCCTACGGCTAATAAGTCCGAGGTGGGTCATGGCGGCACATTAAACATGAGAGAGAAGTCGAACTGCCGCACACAGTGGAGGGACGCTGTGGTGACTCCAGGCACTATGCTGTTACCCTAAGTGGTGGTGTGGGTGAGAAAGGCGTCACCCAACGTGGACTGGCTGCAGAAGCGGATGAACTGGCCGCCCGGCCCGAGTTGCCGATGCATCGAAAGCTTCGGTTATTAAAAATCAACGCAAGATCATAACGGAACATGACAAAGACCACCGCACACGTCCAGTGTTTAGAACGTCGACAATAACGGGATGTTTGTCTGAAGCCTCATGCGCAGCATCTCACTGGCAAGAAACTGGTGGAGCAGTGAAAACCCAAGGGAAATGCGTCACTGGCGGCTAATAATTTATAAACAAACCCCCTTTCACTGGATGTCGACAATAAAAGTTCTGCCATCATTGCCTAGAGAAACCGAAATGTGTGAGTTGACCGCACAATATCTGTGAATAGCTCAAGTACCATTGCTGTACGTGCCAACTTGAACGTCCACGATCTTACGGCCAATCAAGGTAGGAAGGAGTTCCTCGATGTCCAGTTTGATCGGAGAAGTTTCCGGAGGGACGTTTCTCCATCTTGCTAATGAAGAGATCCACGACAAGCGATCAGATGCAAGTCCGGGACAGAATAGTGTCCAACGTCCTCTAGGGAGCATAATCCCCCCGGTGCCTCAACCTCGTGCGACGCTACGCGGACTAGAAAGTATACAGAAGAACATTGGAGATCCGGAAGTTTTGAAATGTCCAATCCACCAGTCGAAGATACCTAGCTGAATAGGTAGCCGACCCGGGTAATAATTCATCATCTCGATAGTGATAGACCTCAAGCGTTGAAACGTTGAATGGGCAAATACTCGCACCGATCTGTGGGGATAATGTTGGGGATGGATGATTCTGGAGAACGTGGGTACATAGTAACACCTGGCGGTAGTCCGCAAATAGTGAGACGCGAAGAGCACTGCGGGACTGCGTGGTCAATTCCATCAAGCGCCGTGCCAGATCAACTTAGCGGTGATCTTCCTCCAGCAGGAGGTCGAGAACCCGCAGCCTGTCAAGAAGCATCGTGGAGGGACCAGGTCACAAAACTATCTCTACTATCTGATTCATTTTATTCAGGCCAAGTCGAGTGATGTGCGGTCGATAAGAAATATCAAAAAAAGCGCTAAACTGAGTGCGGTCGTTGCTACTATCGATGACCATCATAAGGTAAGAAACTTCACGGAAGTTGGGTGAGCGAGATAGAATGAATAGAAGCATTAGAATTGGTGAAGCACGTATACGAGGGTAATGGAAGCGCAATGCCAGGGATGAATGAATTTTCGGAATAGTTATTTTCGGCACATTCCAAAGAGCTTGACTTTAGGCTGAACGTTGAGCGACCTGGGCTTACCACAAAACATCCATGTAGTTCGGACTATGGGGATGTATTGAACGAGCGAATACGGGGTAAAAACGCAAGTACTTTTTGGCACTGGAGTTTTGACCGAATCTTGATCTCTCGGAACAAATGCTCTCGAGTTCTGTCAACGAAGATCCCGCTGACGGGACCACACACAAAGACTGCACAGCTCATTATCAAATCGTCCGAGATAGGACTTCATCTAGAAAGCAGACGTAATGAATCAGCGAAACGAGTATTGTTCACCATAAACGTGGTTACATTACTGATGGTGGTGAGACGATAGTAATCGATTTCGGCTATCCGGCCCGATAAATCGGCTGTGAATTCCTGTTCCTTGCGCATTCCGCGAGGATGATATACAGAAGACGGACGGGATCTGGAATAAGGCACGCGGGTAAATGTCGCGTCACTAGTCCCATGAAGCGCCTACTTGAGTCTCAAAGCGCCCTTATAGTCACACCGCCTTGAGCCTAGAACGGTCACCTTCAAAAAAGTGGCGGTTAACATTATGTTAGAACGGCAGGCCAGTTAACGAAAAGGAGAAAATTTATACCCCAAAACTATACTTCCATTACGGCAGATTTCACTACTGATATGCTGGTCTGACCAATTCTTGACCCATTCATTCTCTGCAGAAAGAATTGCACACAGTCCACCACTTAGTTCACAGAGATTGGGGAGGTCGTCAAATCAGAGGAAGCAAACCTTGATTACCATTATGAGGACCAAAGAGACTCAATAAACATTCGAATGTAAACATGAGTGCGTTGATCAAGACATGCTTTCCTTGTCCTCAATTAGCGAGATACCTTTGTCTACTATCTTGGAATGCCAGGAGGAGAGAAACAGCTTACATACCATCGCACGTGTCCGAAGTTGGAACGCCTCCACTCGAACGTGGGATGTAGACGTGTGGACTAAGAAAGAGACGCAAGAACATTCCATGTGAGGGTAGCTCTGAAAATGCCTGATCCGCCATTGAAATATACTCAGTTCGGTCGGTAGAGTGGTACGACCAAGGTGATAGTCCATCGTCTCGACTCTGATGGATTTCAGGTGTTGAATAGGAAAACACACGGACCGGACCGCAGGGATATCATCGACATCAGCAGATGATTATTCCGGAGAAAGGGAACACGTAATACCTTCTGGTGGTGTATCAAATTATGAGACGCGAAGATCTTTGGGTGAGTGTGTGGTCAAGTCAATGAAACGTCCTGCCACACCAAAGTGGTGATCTTCCTCCAGGAGCACGTCAAGGACACGTAGTCAAGGTTCGGCAAGGAAAGGGTGGGCGACAAAACCATCTCTGCTATCCGTTTTATTTTACGGAGAGACAAACCGGTGATGTGTGGCCGACAAGAAGCATCGAAATTAGCACTGAGTGCAGGACGGTCATTTTTAATGGTGGGAGTCACGAAGTAGGACATCTGACGAAGGTTGGCCGAATGATATAGAAATGAATAGAAAGCGATGGAATCGGTGAAATGTGGGTGCATCTGGGTGATGGTCAGGAAGGAATGCGTCGCAAAGGAATCAATGAATTTTGCAGACAACGATTTCCAGTCCATCCCAGAGAGTTTGAGTCCATTCTGATAGACATGGTATGCGCCAGATGGTGGTTAACAGTCCATGTAGTGAGGGAAGACGAAACATGTCGCAAGGAAGTCTGCGTATTCACAGGAGATGTCGCTTGGTTCTGGGAACGAAGAGTTTACAGGCGAGACTGTAGGACCTAAGGATGCTTCATGAATGACCTATTTGGTCATGGAGCTCGTTAATAATGTCATCGATTAATTCTGGGGTAGAGAATATACTGGGGACGCCATTTCCTGGGAAGACTTGTAAGATGCTCCGACATCGGGTGGGCATAATCACTTACCTCGATGATGGTAGGGAAACACTTGATCACGGCTAATCGGACTGCCGTCCCCCGCCGAGTCCCCTTGCTTTGTTTCCCGACGAGCTATCCCAACCGGAGATAGGTATAACTACAAATCAAACATGAAAAACTAGTAAAGCATCCGTGGCCGTGTTTAAAAATGCGGCAAGAGGACTCGGAAACACAGGCGCAATAAGTATGAAGTTGGTTTGTAGGTTAAATGAGGACGTCCAGCCGATATTTTAGACAAATGAATGGCACGACTAGTGATATGCGAGTTCATGGATAGACTTCCCACTGTCTTCCTGGTATCAGTTGGTAGACTTTTTTTTTATTGCCTGCTCACCGACCGGACCAGAACTTTCCTGCAGAGCTCAGTTGATGCGCCCTGGAAATATATAATAATAAAGGACCTCACTTTCATCCATCAAAGCTAGGAACCATACGAGATGAAAGTATGAGAAATGTGGGCGAAGGCTAAACCTTGGCAGTGGAATATGTGAGAATATCGCATCAGATGATTACAACAACCCTACCACAGACCCACCAGCACATACCTAGGCATTGCACACATCCGAATTCGACGAAGATAATCACACCGTCCAGAGATTCGAAAGCTTCGACCTGGTCGACTTCATTGTCATGGGCTGCAAATGAGGGTCCTAGAGTTGTTATTGTATCATTCGTTAATGTATAAGATGTATCCGACATGGCTTGCCTTAACTCAAGAGCGGTATGTATCCTTCTTATCTGTTTCTGATAGCACGAAGAACCGATGTAGATCAATATTGATGTAATGTTTTCCAAGACATCTCGAGAGGTATTGACCACCGTCCTCGACCTATAGAGTAATGGGGGTGCGGCAGAAACATGTTGGTTGATGTAGTAGGTATGATGATGTATACTGAGCCTGCAGTACTTGTCACCAGGTAAGTGATAAAAAGAGCCGCATGGAACAATCACTTACGATTTGCATATGAGATAATGAAATGAGTCACTAATCATAGGTGAGAACGTCGGCATCTTATGTACAGCCGTGGTTAATCGACTTCAAGACGGTCTTGAACTGCCGTAATTCGTTGCCGATCGGTCAAAGAAAAAAGATCCGGGAATGAAAGAACCCCATTATCTGTGGCTATGTAGAATCTAGGTTATCAGACCCACGGTGATGAATTCCCCTTGTACGGACGTGCCTGCGTAGGTCCCCGAAGTAACAACTTGTCGACTGAGCATCAGTGGTGAACGAGCGTCTTATTCCGAATTCGTCTTATTGTGTCCTTCCGAAGAAGTACAGAGCATTCTGATATGTGCATTAATATATTAAGTAACAGGTTTTACTCGCCGCACTTTTTTCAACGGTACAACCTTCATTATTCTACTAGATCTCGTTCTATCAGCGGAGGATATTTTCTGTTTTGAACAACAAGAGCCTACCTCATCCTTCAAGCTAAATTCGGCCGTGTAAGGATCCCGTCATGCTTTAGTAGTCTCTTAAGCATTCAGGAAGAGACGGGTGCTTCAAGCTGTAGAACTTTATTGACCGGTTTGGAACGAGGGAAAGTGCGTTCGCTTACATATTCAGTGACAGAGGGCCAGGAAACATGAGCAAACAACGTCTTCTTGTCTCCGTACGCGTAACCCAGCGGGCCACGAGCGTAATATCCCCAGGCATGCAAGTTACAATTGACTATATCCATCATTACTAGATCGATATCATTTTTTCTGAATGGGAAATGATTTTCGCACACTTATACCGGAAATGGCTGGTCAGTGATGATGGCCATCCGCGGCCAGCCAGCCACGATCAACTCCTGTGACAGTCTAGATTTCCGACCTTCTGTTGGGACTCCTACCAGGGGCATTTTCGATGCAGAACCGAGAGCCTGACCACTCAGGTTCTTGAAGTCGTGTAAGGATTTCCTTTGATTTTTTTGCTCCACAATCAGCTCATGTGCTCAAGGATGCCTCCACTCGTATGCTACCAATGTAGGGCATTAACGCTCTTACGATCTACATGAGATTGCACCAGTGGAGTAGTCCAGACAGAGTGCTCTCTAGCCTTTCATCGACATCGATGCCACCTATACAATCGCCACACTTACTACAGGCGATACTGAGGCTTCTCTTGATCGGTGTCTTCAATATGCATGCGCAACATTGAACATCTCTGAATCAAACACGGCGATGCCTGAACGCTTTCCCCATATTTATGTTGACCGATTTATCTAGAATGCTTGTGTTATGCCTCCCTATCCGGAACAAACTAACAAGTGCGTAAGCGTTCATCCTCATCTAGGTCCCTATTCCTCTATAGGTCTTGTTCAATCTGATACCATAGTTTTCGGAGCGATAACCGCGTGTTCCTAAACTTCCCGTCGGTGACCGTAAGCCCGCCTGGGAACCGACACGCACATTTGCCTCAGTGTGAAGTCCGCCGAGTATGTTCGTGAGCCATCTTGTTCTCCATAGCTTGTTTACAGTTCTCAGACCATGACTTACGATCCTGGCAGAAATCGACTACACTGAGTAGTTACGACATCTATTCGCCTCTGTTTCTGTTAGGAGACTATTTGCCTATCCACCATGAAACGGTTTCGTGCTTAATGTAGAGGTGCGGGAATCATTTCACAGATCTGTACCTTTTTACGTGACTCGATAGCATGCCTCTAGCGCGAACGGCTCCTAATTAACTCATCTGCAATACAATTACCCCGGATCATCGCGTCTCGTCGTGACCTACTTGAGGCATTTTTACGGGAACCATATCGTCTATGAGGTCTAGAGAGGTACGAGGGCATTGTTTTTCTCATGTTTAGTAACGAATATTTGAACGTGCCTAGCGCTGGCGTCATGTACATCACGTCTCAATAGATTCTGCATGAAGCACTCACCCGAGTATCGGCATTCGTACACATCTCAACGCAGGTATAAAGTGACTGTAAAGGGCTGTCTCGCTCTGCAGGTCGACATGGCTTTTTCCCTCTTTTCTCTGCTCGTCCTGACTCTCAGTCTTCCTAGCTCTCGTGGTCAACGACAAGGAACTATTGGTCCTGTCGGTGACTTCGTTGTTTCCGATGGTCTCGTCAGCCCCGATGGGTTTGAACGCCTTGCTGCGTTGGCGAACTCCCGGATAGATGGCTCGCTCATCACAGGGCACAAGGTTGGCCTCTCAGCCATCCGCCCACGACATTTACGAACGTTCTGTATAGGGAGACGTATTCAAGATCAATGTCGTCAACCAGCTCAACAACAACACAATTCTGCAGAGCACGTCTATTGTACGACGGTTCTCTTTTACACAATTTTGCATCTCACGCTTTACTCTAGCATTGGCACGGCCTCTTCCAAAAGGGTACTGGGTGGGCCGACGGACCTCCGGGCGTAAACCAGGCGAGTAAAGTCATTGGAACCACTGACCAGTGTTACTAATCTGAAGCAGTGCCCTATTGTGAAAGGCGACTCGTTTCTATACACTTTTGATTCTGCCGACCAAGCTGGAACGTTTTGGTACCACTCTCACTTGTGTACGAACCTTCGTTCTTTATTTGACACATTCGGGGAGATGACGCCGGGCATTCTACATAGCTACTCAATACTGTGACGGGCTTCGCGGGCCTCTAATCATCTACGACCCCAATGATCCACATGCGGATCTGTATGATGTCGACGATGGTACGTTGACGCGGCTTCTTTCTGGTATTATAACATAACTCCGCCGCAGACAGTACTAGTATCTTGACACTGTCGGACTGGTATCATACGCCTGCCAAGCAATTGGGCTTCCCGTAAGTCTATGTCTCTTTCTCACCTATACCATGCATTCAGGGAAGCTAATCGTCGCCTATAGCACTCCTGATGCTATTCTTATTAACGGCATGGGACGGTAAAGTTTTATACATGTTCGGAGTCTCCCAGATGATTTTACCCGATGACTACTTAGATGGAACCTGAACCCAACACAAGATTTAGCCGTAGTGAGTGTCACGAACGGGACACGGTACGCATTCTCTGTCTGTATTCCAATGTCCCTCTGATGAATACAATGTAGGTATCGAATTCGGATGCTCAACGTCGGATGTGACGCGGCGTACACCTTCTCTATCGACAACCACTTGATGTGATTGACAGTCTTTCGTTCTCTTGATGGTTCTCCTATTCACCTCTGATGGACAGGACGATTATTGAAGTAGATGGGGTAAACCACGTTCCGTACACCGTGGATGAAATCCAGATCTTTGCCGGTTTGTTCTATCTTCGTCGTGTGATGAACATAGCGACCAGCTGAGACTTCTTCCTCTTTAGGTCAGCGATACTCGTTTGTGGTCCGTTCCTGCGTCTTTCCAGAATAATTCGAGAGTTATTGACATATGCCCTAGTTGAAAGCGGACCAAGACATTGGTAACTACTGTAAATCTAAGTTTTCTCGCCATCAGAAATCACTCCTTGACATAATCTTCCTAAGGGATCCGCGCCGTCCCTAGTGTTGGACCGCCGGGTTTTGATAATGGTATCAACTCTGCCATCCTCCGATACAACGGTGCTCCTGTTGCAGAACCAAGTACTGTGGCAACCACCAGTGTACTGACAATGAACGAGACCGAGCTGGTGGTACGTCCGTGAATTTGTGTAATGGTCCCAACCGAACTAATAAATCTTGTCTGAAAGCCTCTCGAGAACCCAGGAGCCGTACGTTTAATATACATTCACCGATTCTCTTATCCAACATAAACCATCTGTAGCCTGGATCCCCTGTAGCCGGAGGTGTTGATGTCGCGAAGAATCTGGCGTTTGTTTTTGTATGGCCTCTCTGATTTCAACCTGGTTTTCCTCTTTTGCTTATGGCCCTACAGAGCGCCGGGGCATTCACAGTTAACGGCGTCACATTTGTTCCCCCGACAACTCCAGTTCTTTTGCAACTTTTGAGTGGCGCACAGAATGCAAATGACCTCCTTCCTGAGGGTTCTATCTACCCTCTTCCGTTGAATGCTACAGTTGAAATTTCAATGCCGGGCGGTGTCATCGGCGGAGGAGTAGGTCCTTTTATACTTTATGCTGCTCTCATTTGATGTTCATCTCATTAATATCAGCATCCACTCCATCTGCACGGCGTACGTTCTCGTCCAACTCTCGCGCTATACATTCTTAAGAATTTATCATCACTAGCACACCTTCGATGTCATCCGAAGTGCTGGTAGCACCGTTTATAACTATAAGAATCCAGTGAGACGGGACGTCGTCAACATCGGTACCACGGGCGACAACGTTACGATCAGGTTCACTACCGATAATGCTGGACCGTGGTTCCTTCACTGGTCGGTTCCCTTTCACTGCTCTATGTTAATAATACACTGATATCTCTCTGTAGTCACATTGATTGGCACTTGCAGGCGTATGTCTGCTATCCCTCATGTTTGCTGACTTTGCTAATGCTCAATCTCATAGCGGATTCGCCATCGTTTTTGCTGAAGGCCCGGATAAATGGAACTCTACCATTGATCCTACCGGTATGCTTGCTTATTTTCTCGTCGACGGTCATCGGTGTGACTTCCCAACCCCACAGATCAATGGGACAACCTCTGCCCCACTTACAATGCTGAGCCCCCTGAAGATCTTTAAGATGCTTCATGCAATTTGTAACACGTCTCGTATTCTAATCGTTGTTTTCTCAAACTTTTTTCTGTTGTAGTTCCGATATGATACCATCGCTCTCCACTCTGTTACGATTAAACATTTTCTTATTGATTTCGGAGACTTTTGCTCCACTCCGCTGTCCTGTGTGAACCCGACTTTGAGATGGAACGGGCGCAATCGTTCGCTAACTATGTCACCCCACGAAGCTTCCTGTTTATCTGTAGCAACGAATGCTCTGGACTAGAACACATAATGGCCGCTTCTGGCACCAGAAGACCTTCACGTCCGGGGATGAGTGACCACCAATTATGATTAAACATCCTGACGTTCCTAAGTCCTAAAAATGGTTCCAAGCACTCCATATTTCGCAACAGTCGCCGTTATAAAACTCTCGTGGCCTATGGATATTACTGATATTCACTGTGTGCACTGTGGACACAGCCGTGTAAGGGTACCAACCTACTTAACGTCTACTCAGCCTAGATCATGGCCCTGCGCGTGTTCAAAGTTATTGTTACACATATTCATCGGTCTATGCAAACCGCGGATGACCGTGGCGGCAGGCCGCTGATAAGGAAGGCGCATTGAATGAGAGGAACATCTTCGTCCCCCTCGAGGCTGACATCTGTTTTACTCAAAGCGGAGTTGATGTAATGGACGAAAGCATTCATGCTAACGAAGAACACAGGTAGAAAACAGGGTCATGGATAACGTACCGGACACAAGAGGCCTTTTAGCAAGTATATATAATCCTCACCTTTTGACGAAGGTCATCCAGGCGATCCTTGTACAGCGGAACGAGCTCCACCTCACAAAGATCAATCTCTTGTAGAGAGACCTGTCGAGGCTGGCTAGCATCATAATTCTCTCCATTGACTGCCTCATGCCCAGCATCCCTTCGACATCGTGATTCAATAAAATCAAGGACGGCTAGATCTGGGAAACGTTTACGGACCCATTGGTGTCGAAGAACGCGGAGGTTTGGTAAAATGATACCCTTGCCTGGTTGGATACTAACGCCTTGAAAAAACTCGTTACCGCATCGCCCATCGATAACCAACTTCTCCACACTTGGCACGGTTTGGAGAAACTGGAGCACTCGACCAGTGTTGGCGATGTCTTCCATAGCGTCCTGGATTACGAGTGTCGTAAGAGAGTTCGGGAGCTGATGGGAGAGTGGAAAAGAGGGATTGCTAGTACGCCGAATGAGTTCGGCAATTATCTCAGTGTCTGGATGGTTTTTCCGTTCAGAAATCTGTAGGGTTCTGACAGTGGGAAGAGTGATCTGAGGCAGCTCTGACAGACGAGTAGTCTGGCACGAGTTCGTGATGTCCAATGACTTCAGCGTGGTGAGCTGCTTGAGGCAGTCCCAACCACCTGTGCCATATAAGTCGTAGGCATAGGTCTCAACCCTGGACCAAGGGAGAGGAAAAGAAACCCCATTTTCATTTCCAAGAATGGCGACCAATCGAAGAGAATTAGCTTTCTGGAACGTATTAACCGGCGGGGCAACATGGCGCTGGTTCTCGGGGTATGCCAAGGCTAACAGTTCTCGGAGGCGGGTAAACGAAACACTGGAGAGTGCTTGCAAGCAAGATCGCTTAATAAAAATGGAGAGCTTTTTCCACCGCGGCGCACTGATCTCCAGCAAAACAAAGGCGGGGTGACCAGATAAGAGCTTGTACGGCGAAAGTAACGCCACGAACAGATCTACATCCTTGGATCTTTGGAGTAGAAGAGCAACCTTTGTCAGGAGAGTCTTCCCACTGAGCGCTTCATAGTTTCGAAAGTCGAGTATAACACGGTCCCACAAGTGTGGAAGTGAAAGGGCGATATCTCTCCATAATTTGGAAACGTGAGATATCGACCAAGGTGCAAGGCGAGGATCAAGCGAATCGTGGTAGATTTGTCCAAAGAGGACCAGTCCTCTATCGCCAGGCACACATTGTTCGAATATTTCTGCGAGAACGTCGTGCGGCATTAAACGTATAGGATGAAGAAGAGCTTTGGCGTTGTTAAAGTCAGATTCGGCGACTTGCCGTTTCTGAATAAGTGAGTCGAGCGTCATGCGCACTTCAATAATTTGTTGGTCCAGATTTGCTAGAGTAGAAGGTGCTTCATCGACTAATGAACGTAATGCTGTTTTTTCGGCTTCGAGAAGCGGGTCACTACAGCGTAAGAGATATTTGATTCGGCTGGGTGATGGCAACGATGGAGAGGCTTTGAAAGGAGGAGGGTTAAAATCGCATGCTACCGGGAATCATTACACCTACGAGTGCCAGTCGACTCCGAGCGCAATGACATCTATGCAAAATAACGAAAGTCGGAAAGGAGGTAGGCAGTGTTTGAATATAGACCCAACGAACGTTGTTTAGTAGATTTGATAAGTTGCTGCTTTCCCTACCAGTGAGAAACGGCTGACGACTGAATCAGTGAACAGATCTAAGGAGATCGGCTTGATGAAAGATATTGGGAAAGGATGAATTTCAATTTTTGATCATGACAAATACATCACATGATCTTTGATTGGCGCGTCCTGGGCTGTCCAGGGACGACTAGGGCCATGGAGGTACTTAGTCTGGGTACTCTACACGATATATGTTTGTGGTAATGGAAACTTTACAATGATATTATAACAGTGCCTTTACTCTCGCTTCACTCTCCCATAAATCAACGACAGATCTAACAATTGTGTCTTCTATTCCCGAACAAGAATCACGATGGTCCGCCCAAGTATCCGAGTCATATACGCACTCGCAGCCTGAGCAAACCATCCTGTCCTCTTGCTTCCGTACCCAAGGTCCCGGGCCATCCTCGCGTGATGTAGCAAACATCTTGATAATGGCAAATGAAGGATCCTTGTTCGTGCGTGATGGCGTCAACAGGAACGTCTCTTTCTGAGATTTCGAGAGGAGTTTCGGTTTTGGTTCCAAGAGTGAAGGTGTAGGTGGTCCAAGGACGCCGTTGATCCTAAGTATTTGATAAATTTTGCGTTCCAGTTGAGAGGAACATGACTTACATGGATCGTCCGAAAGCTTGTTGAAACGGAAGAATCTCGTGGATGGTGATGATCATCTGGAACGGATAGAAGAAATGCCACTTGCATCCCCCGGGGCCGTACATTCCGCAGAGGCACGGACGCGACGTATGTCTGGTCATTGGCTTTCGGCTTGGGCTTTGTGGTGATTCCTCGTAGGGTATCGGTCGTGTTGAGGTAAGAGGTGGGATGGGCACTGGAACCTCCTTCATAATCCGGGTCCTTGCTGGCGAGCACTTCTTCGCAGTGCGTTTCTTCAGTCTGTCCATGGAGAGAGTGCGGAGGGGTGGCGGCGATGAAGAGGAGAGTGAACTTGCTTTAAACAAAGAATCCTGCAGGCCATCAAATTGTGACCTGTGATTACAACATTGATGGTAAACCGAACAATGACGTCCGTTCATGTTATTAGCGGGCAAAGTACGAGTGGCGTCATAACAACGATACTATGGATGCAAACTTGAGAATATATTCAACACAGTCAGAGGATATAGGGAAACACTATGATATCAATACAGCAAAAAAAATCCATGTGGTAGATCCTCGAAACTACGACAATCCTAGAAGCATTTCATGTATGAGAAGCACATCCGAGAACATCGACAAGGTCACATACCAATGACTCCGCATGCGGCTCTTTCTCCAGAATTACCAGTAGTCAACGAAACATTGGTACCGCCCCTTCCTAGGTCATCTGTCCCCGTGTGTACGACGATAGAACGTCTTCACAATCGAATCAGCACTCCTTCAATGCCCTCATTTAAGAAAACTCACCCGACAATGCTCAGTGGTCCGTTAAGCGAAATGATCGTATCAGTAATATCCAACACCGCTACGCCGTAGGCATCGGACTGGATATTCCCAAGATCGCCTACATGCCTCGAAGTCTTGGGATCGGTGGGAGCACCGTGTGTGGTATTATATGGGTTATAATGGGCTCCTGCAGACGTACAACCGTCTGTGAGGTTCCCAGAGGTGCTGCGGATCGGTTAGGAGGATGTGGGCGGGAAGGCGCGCAACGTACTGGACATGGAAGCCTCGTAGTGCAGAAGCATCCAGGCCTTGAATGTGCCCAGTGACGCGAACGGGTCCATCACAGCCGGATTGCTGGAATATGACAGTCCCGTTCACTGAACCCGGTCCGCTTAGGACGGCGACGGCCTATATGAATTTGTGGTTAGCATTCAAAGAGGGGAGCGGACGGCGCTGAGTACCTCTGTAACATAGGAATCCCAGGACCAGGCAGGAAGGGCAACGGCAAGTGCGAGGAGTAGTGGCTTGAACATCATGGCAGCAGAACAGAATGTGGAGTAAGAGTTATTCGGAAGCTTCATATTTGGAATCAGTACTTAAATGCCTCGCGCGTGAGAATTGCGGCCGTGAAGAGTTGTGATCGAAGGAAGCCAGCCCGTATCAGTGTTTCGATGATGTACAGCCATCATTGTTGCACAGGACATGGGGTGTGCGCTCACGGCATCGTCGGGGAGGCGCGTACGAAGATACCACTGCTTTCTACTCGATGCGCATTTTGTTAACCAGTACAAAGAAATGAAACCTGCGGGAGATATTATGAAACTGCTTGTATATTTATAGGCGGATACCTGTACCGTCCCTCCGCAGAGCACTAGTAGAAGAACGCCACTTACATCAAACGATTCTATCTTGGGCTTCTCGTTTCAAATATAAACCCTTCTGAATCACCTTGGGAGCAAACCTGGTAAAAGAATACACAACAGGAGGACATTAAGACTTACGATAAGCAGTATGCTTTCTAGTAGATAAACAATTCCTAGGTCGTGCTATTGGATCATCGGAAAAGATCTGCATCGAGTCAATCACTGGGTGGACCGATAAACAGATGACCCTTTTATCGACCCTGCTCATTGTCAGGGACCGGTCACAGGTCTAAAAGACGACATTGATGTCATTGGCAGGATGTATCGTCAGTAAAATTCAAATTCTTACCGGGAAAAGCTCGAAACGTTCAATCTCCATTTCACTACTGCATCACCGAGGACTCCGATGATGTAAATTTAAGGAGAAGGCGTGAACAGGCCACTGGCTTTGTCTGCTCATAAAATAGAAGTGGTCGAATCAAACATCAGATTTAGCACCGGCGTCCGCTGCCCGCAGAAGAACAAGAAGTTGATTGCCAGAGAAATATATAGCTGCTTCAGTCGAATGGAAGGTGAATGAAATTACATCGATACCGTGACGTCCCATTCGTAGCGAGATGATGTGCTACGTCGATTTGCATGTAGGAAAAGAGCCTGCAAGTGGTCCTTGTCCGAATCCCCAGGGTAGCAATGGAAATACTGAAAATCGAACTCCAGAGAATCGAGGAAAGAGGAGGAGAGTAACCGTCGCACTAACTCGTTGAAACAACCCGTGAAACAGTGCATAGCCCAGAATCCGCGCGACTTGCCGCTTCGGATCCAGTAGGGTATTTTTGCTTTCTGCACCAGTCCTAGAAGCTAGAAGTCCCGTACCTTCTGTAGCTCAGAATACCATGAGAAAGTGCCAAGCTCCTTCGAGTGATGAGGCAGAACGTTGTCTTCTTATGCTTTGTCAGCGCACTTACCCCTGAGCAACAATCGGACCGTTAAAGCTGCTGCCAAACAGACAAACGAAATTTTAGTTCCGCGGCGTTTGATATTTTGTCCTTCTTACCACCATATTCCTTGCGCAACGACCGGGTCTTGGTCTTCTCCTACGCGCCTCGGCTTGCTATCTTACTCTCGTCGTGCCCATTGCCCTCGAAGATGTTGACTGGTTGGCTGTCGATGGAGAGGGCGGCGCGTCGTGAAGATAGGCCTTGGAGGTGAAGTCCTCGTCCTTGCCTTGTGCTCCTTTGAAGCTCTGCAGTCTATCGGCGCCGCGCGTCTTCCAAATGGAGATGCAGCACCAACTCTCAGAGCGTGGAGGACCGTGCCAGCAATTCGTATGTCGCTCCTTTACAAGGACGACATCGCCAGCACTATTTGCTTCGTCAGTCGCCGACAAGAGATTTCGTCGCGAGTCTGCCGGTACTGGTCGGTAGTTCTCAATAATGCGATGTCCTCAGCTGCCATTGCTACATTATGTGTCTTGGCTTCGTCGGTACTCGAGAGACACCATCCCCCGCTCACAGCTCAGCTTGCATGCCTGGAGTACCTCCTTGTACGTGCCCGGGCGCGGAACGGTGGTTATCTGGGTTGATGGTCTGGCCCACCTTCTCAAGCTTGTGGGATAACGGGGCTGGGACGTAGCTTTTGTGTGCTGGTTAGGCGTACGAGGGTGCATGGCTTCATTGTTTTCAATGGTCAATTTTTTAATTTTCTGGCTCTTCGTGAGTTTTAGTTGCGCGTCGGAGGGAAGGGCTGATTTGTACGTTTCTCACTTTCCGATGTTTTCCTGCAACTCATTGTCGAACCTCTTCTGAAGAATGTGTTAATGACATCATGTTGCCACCAATTTTGGATCATATATCAGCATTACTTGGAGGTCTGTATCTCCAAATCGCACTTTCTCTTGTAAACTAACTTCGTGATCAGAAGATCGGGTTAGGGCTATGTACATCCATCAAAATACAAACGGATCGTGTATTTCATGGCTATCAATTTGATTATCTTTATCGACGTATGATTGGAAACACCACTCCACCTTCGAGCAGTATAGGACAGCAACGCTTTCGTGGACCTCATCCGTCAATTTGAGTGCGCAGAAGAGACTTTTTCTGCTGGTTGCTGGTTGGCCCTCAAGCGAGTCCATTTTGCTAACCGTTGATCCCTCTTTAATATTCGCATGTAGGTATGTGTCTCCGAGGTTTAAGGGAACGTTCCTGTTGGCTTCTTAGATTCCTGGCCTCTTCAGGGCACGACCAGTGGGCCAGGAGGGCCTTGAGCCGGGATAGAAGTCGAAACATGCAACCCCCTATTATTCCTTTCTTTTACTAACACGGTTTGATCCTTGGGTCGTTGGTAAATCCCGCCACGGATATATGCGCAGATACAGATGTACTTCTACATCGCCTTTTCTTTCGTATTCTATCTCTGCGATCAAGAGACTGGGCTCACGCCACGTCTCTGCATTGAAGTACAAATCGAGTTTCGCATTGCGGGGTAGAAGCGATGTCTGAGTGATCATGTAGGTCCCCACTTTTGTTAACCAACAAGCCCCTTGCTGATATTCGCGTGTAGACGCCTCGTACCTCGCCAATAATTTACAATGCGCCCGAAGAGAGTGTTGTCGCTTTTCTGGACATTGTCATAGCGCCAGTATGTTCAAATATCAGAATCGAATATTGTTGGTGTCGACCCGGACCGTGAAATCGAAGAGTTGGAACCGTGACTCGGGAAAAGCGTAGGCTGCTGCCGAACAAACTCCTTTCCTTATCGCCATGAGGAGTCTCGCGCTTACAGTTGTGCTTTCATTCCTTCCTGACCGCCTGTATATGCATGCATGGGTGCAGATTGGATATTTCGTTGAGCCAACGTCAGCAAACCTACGGAGCCGCGACTGTGTCACACAGTGATTTATTCTTAATGTTCCTCGAATATAGGATCTCCACCGCCCGCTGTGTGACTCCTTCAGGTTCTCATTGGGCTGGCGGGTTACTTGAAATGTTTTATTGTACATCCTCGATGTTCAGAGTTCTCTAGCTTCATCATTCCGACTTTATCAGTTCGAAGTGCTTCCTTTCCCGATGGTGGCATGCAATCTTCACCCCGGTTTGAATGGGGCAGGGTGATATATTCCGCTATGATATGATTTACCAACGTGTGTGATTTTGTGGACTTGGGTTCGGATCCGCAGACGTCCCGAGTTACCAAAACCTTTCGCGATCTTGTTGGCATTCATGTAGGCAGTGGCCATCATATCGCTAACTCGTAGATGCTCACACGTAGATGCCGAAGGCTCTGCGGTGGTTTTCACAGGTTGCCTTTCTTGAAGTCGGCTTCCTCCGATATCTCTTCAAACATTTCTGCAGCGCACATGTCAGACGAACGTCCTATTGACCTCAACTCGGCGGGGACTGCGACTGCCAAGCCGCGAAATCAAAGATCATCTGATGAAGAGGATCGTGCCTGTTTATCGAAAGCAAAGGTACTGCTTCTATGACCCACTGCCCGTTAGCTCGCACTACCATGATTCATTTTATGAACGAGTGCTTCTTCGTCATCCTCGTCGCCTATCCCATACTGTTCCTTGACAACATCTACCTTCATGTGGCGCATTTCACGCCGACCCTGCTCCTCGTGGTCACGGTTGTGTCGACCCTAGTCGTATCAGGAGCAGTGAACTTGACTCTTGTGCTGTGGGGTCATAGAGTGGAAGAAAAAGAGGCGTCAAGTCGTGCAGAGAAGGAGGCGTTGAGTTCAGATGACAAGCCAATGTGAGTATAATTGATGCGTATTTATTTTCTTTCCTGAGCATCTCATAGACCTGGGCTTGTATGAGCGTTGCACCGTCGCGTCGGAACCATCGTCGTTTGTTTTCTGTTCCTTGGATGTTACATTGCATCTTTTTTGTGCTGCGGAGGGATAACTATTTGATCTTTTGATCCCGAAATTTATGGAACTTGTTCGGACCGCCCTCGTCTGAGCATCAACCACATCACAAGTCCATCCCCTCTGCCTAGCGTTTTGAATATGTAGCATGCACTAGATAAGTTGTTAAGTAATTCATTCCTTGTACCATTCTGTTGCCTGCGGGACCGTGTGAAATTCAGTGTAGGATTTGCACAGGACACTCGGAGTTTGAAAACTTGAGACTTAAATTTCCCTCCTTTCACTCACCGGGATCCATCAAATTCTCCCCAAACTCCTCCTTGACAAAGCGTCTGCGTATTTGAAGCCAATGTCTGTTGTTCTTCCTCAAGAGATTGCCGATAAAATTGTCGACCTAGTTTATGGTCGGTACCTTCCGAATTTCAGGAAGGAATGGCAGCCCGAGCTTTTCGCATGCTCTCTGGTATGCAAAACATGGACTCCCCGTACCCGATATTACCTTTTCAAAGAGATCGACGTCGTGTCTATGAACCAGCCTGCGTTCATGCACCTTATCTCCAACCCGACATTGTGCACTTTCGCCCCTTATATTCATAGTGTGTGCATCGAAGACAGCTTGATGCCCCCGGCCAAGGTAGACTGGGTTATCCGTGAAGTACTCCCCGCACTTTCCATGTTTCCCAACATCGAGTCGATGTATATCGCGAACGGCAATGGTTTCTTCCTTACAAAGTCGGAGGAAGAATGGGAAGCTTTGCTCAAATCAGTCTCGAGTCTGACTAATGTCTTAGATCTGAGACTGGAAGAATGCCAGTTCAGAACATACAATCATTTCGCCAGTCTACTGTCCTCCTTCAGGACATTGGAGACGGTGATTTTGGATAGATGCGAGATCTTCAAATTTGACCCGGAGTTCTGCTCAACGATTATCCCGTCTCCTTCGCTACACACCATAACATTCATTGCACGTGCCGGACATCGCGTTCGATCCTTGTTCTCGTGGTTACGTAAACACTCCATTTCTTTATCGTTATTTTCAACGAAGACGTACACACCACTCCGGAATGACTCTCTCGCTTTGTCCCAACTGTTGAGAACAGCTGGAACGTCGATCAAAACAGTGAGCATCACGTTGCCTCGTTTCCCCATGGAAATCAAGGGTGAGCGGTCACTGGCGTCCCATCGTAGCAGTTATCTCTGAATCATCAAAGACCTAGATGAATTTAGTCGTATCGTCGACCTGAGCAAGAACAGAAATCTCACAGTTCTTAATGTTGATTTTATGGACTCCAAGCCGTGTACTAGGAACGAAACGGCTAAGCAGGTCGCTCAGATATTGTCCACCGTTACCTCACAGAAGATAGAAAAGATTACAATCGATGTCCCCGTTCGTTCGGTCGGTGACCTTGGTACTTGGGACGGGAGTTTGATCTACGGCACCGGAAACTACACCAGGTATAAGAGATTCGAGCACACAGAACTGGAAGACGTGTTTAAAGAGAGAGTGATTGAAAAGATGACAAGTAAACTGAAGCACTTGGAGACGCTCATTAAGATACGCGTTTATACAACCTAACTACTAGAATAACACATACAATTCTCGATTTCCCGTTTTACGACGGTTACTGTAGACCTCACGGTGCTATGAAACAAATTCTGACGATGTGGTATCATTGGAGCTCGTCTGGAAAAGTAGGTACCTCACTATAGAACACCCCACTGCTGTCCTTTAAGGGTCTAGCACCATAGAAACCCAAATTTGCCGACGTCCCGCGATGCATGTGAATCTATATATCTGGACGCCCCTCGGTGATCAAATCACCATCCTAAACGTGCTTCCACAGACTAGGGATGATTGATACCGTAGTCAACAATCTTGATGGATATATTCTTGTCTGTCAACGACTTCAACTTTTGAATGATGTGTTCCGTCGACTCGGCGGCCAAATTGTCCCCGTGGAGTACAATCGAGAACTTCCTGAGATTCCTGTAGTTCCCTGGACTGAGAACCTTGGTGATCGACTTCCAATCAAGGTTATTGAAATCCTTCACGTTCGTCATCCAGACTGTCGAGACTATTTTTTTGATGCATGATGCGGTGATTTGTCGAAGTATTTCAGAAATATGTCCGGCGCAATTTGCAGCTTTACCGTAGAAGTTGGTTATCGGAACAAGTTAAAATACGATGGATTCAAGACTTGTGCTGTCCCCAAGGTTTGTGCTGACGGTAAGTGCATCTGAACCTAGTCGGAGGAACAGCAAGCATCACCGCAATGTAATCAAGATCATCATGGTACGTACGATCATGCATTATTCTGATGAGTCAAAGACGCATTCAAATGATTTAGCCATGGGCTTGCGACGGAAATAATTTGGAGCATTACACTGTCTCCATTGTCGACGGTAAATGAGAAAGATGACAGAGAGGCGGGGAGGCTGGGAAGATGGGACTGAGCCGTTATTTCAGGAGAATAGGTTCCCATGAAGTTCCGTATGATAGGACGCGGATTAGCCTATGTCATCCACGGTAGGGAAACAATGAGCGCCAAGTGTATGAAGCTCGGGAAATTGGATAGCAGAAGGAGAGTTTTGACGCAATCCTCCTTTAAATGATGTAAGATGCGCCATCGATGATATGCAATTTTCTGATATTCGGGAATATGGAGAGCATCGGAATACCATCTTCCAGATTAAAGAACACCCTTGTCAGTTTTCCAACGAAGGGATGGCAGACATTTGCAATCCTTGGGGGTTGATACCGGGCAGGGGATGTTGGTCTCTCGATGAGCAGATCCCCAGGCTAAGTATGGTCACCTGCCGCATTACAGTTGACAAGGGGACATTTGCACACTTTGCAGTCTCTATGGTCTTCCCAATCCGATTCCGCTCTTTTGGGATGCAGACACCGCACCACTAGAAAACTTTGTCCTTCATGAGAAGGAGACTTATTCTGACAAACACGTACTACTACTGGAATGAGCGGGACGATAACTTGTTCGAGTTTGGGGAGCAAGTTGAGATCCTCATAGACTTCCCTAAGGCCAGTTTTTGGAAGGATGACCTCGGATTGAAGCTTGTCGAGTACGACGACAATCTGGAGGATGCCACAGATGAGCTTGTTTAAGAAGCAGACGAAGTTGAGTAAGGACGCTGCCAGTGAACGATTGGTAGCGATGGAGAAGATGTTGATTCAAGGCAGCAGCTCTGGTCGATGGCTTGTATCTCGACGCCCAATGAACGAGAGGGATTCATCATCATCGAGTCACTACTAGTCCACTAAGGGCCTAACTCCGTTGTTTTCCTGATGGAGATTTTACGCAGACCTGTTGATGCTCTGGTACGGTGACACCACCGTCGAAGCAGAGGGAGAAGCTAGCGGGGATAACCAGGTGAATCCATGCGCAGACAGTGGGTCAATCGACATTTCATCGACATCATGATGGATCCTGACATAAGGGCAACAACGTCCGGGCTGGTGGTTTTGCCAATTCTTCCTTTGCATTTCTAGAGTGAGGAATAAATTGGAACGTTGAGGGGTATGTTTGACAGCGGGTCGTGGCTCGGGGGAGATGGTGGGGTGCAGCGTCTCTGCTAGGTTTCTGCTCGAGTTTGTCACGTTTGAGAATGTTCTTGTCCGGTCATTCTGCGACTGGACACTGATGTTGGTCCTCTCCGAGTTGCACTGATGCTGTCGTCGAGTTACTTTCGATGAATGAATATTATGTTGCCTCGGTGAAAGTGGCACCATGACGATGAAGATAAAGCAATGATCTCTAGCAAAGTATATGCATAACAAGGCAACATAATGACAGATCTCTGTAGATAATTTATATGTGCGCATCATGAGATCAAAGGCCATGGAGGGCCCACAAGCTTGACGAAATTCAAACGCGCAGACTCCAGCGCTCCGCATGAGGGCAGAAAATGGACGACCTTGTAAAGAGTGGGGAAATACATTCACTAAGGTCCAAATGTGTGATGCTGGCGAATCTCCATAAGGTAGTGAGGGATTTTAAAAAATCGTCCTCCGACGTGGAGTTGAACGTGGCGTTGTGGATATGTACCCGTTTGATGTTGGGAAATATGGGGGAGCTAATGGTCGGAAGAGTCTCATGAAACCAAAGATCTGCTGAATCATCATACTTGGAGGTCTCTACAAAGATCAACCTTCGGATAGAGTCGAGGAATAAGCAGTTTCGACAGGTGATGAGGCTCATGAAGATCTCGTGGTTTTCCAAGGATACCGTAATCATGTTGAATAGGTGGAAGCGGTTTCGTGGCAGCTAGGTGCTACAAACTAGCGAACGTCAGAAGATAGTGCCCAGCGTTTTCGGACGCAACATAGTCGATAATCGAGTCAATAAGCTCTGCCGGAATGCTGCCTTGAGCGACAGGTAGTGGCATAACGAATGATGAGCGTTTTTTGTGTACTTGAGAAGAATGCAACTGGTGGGGAAACTGACGATCACAATTTCAACACCTTGAGTGAAAAAACACCAAAGGACCGGCCCTAAATTACACGTGATGTAACGCGTGGCAACCTGAAAATTGATATTGACTACGCCTATGATAGCTATCAATCCTGTTGATGCTCTCTGACCTAATCTGGCTCTGACGTATAGCTCGATGGAACACGAACTAGTGCCATCCTACCTTATTACTTGGTTTCATTACGGGACGACCATGCTTGACATTTGCTTGACACCACCGAGAAAGGAAGTGTGTTTGCAAGGAATTGTCCTTGCAATGGTAATTCAACCTAATATGCCGAATTCTCTCATCCAATTTGGACAATGTGTTTGTTCTTCTGCCACGCCGACAATGCATCCGCCAGAAGTTGTCTTTTTTTGCTACACTTCAAGCGAACCACATCAATGGTGCCGTAGTGGTGGCACTTCATGGGTATATAGGAAACTCTCAGCAAGCCACCTCAATCTTAGCTCCCACTTACTACGTGATGTCTTCCCGCTCCTCGCGCAAGAGACGTTTCCGATTCGAGGGATTCCCCGCGGAGCTCGTCCTCGAAGTTCTCTCGCACCTTGAAGTTGCAAGCATCAAGCAACTTAGCCTCACGTCGTCAAAATTTCGCTTCATATGCTTCCCCGTCATCTTCGAAGAGCTATCCTTCCACATCCGCAAGACTCCGCGTAATTTTCTGACAATCATGCGCCGCTGGCGCCCCAGTCCATGCGTCCGAAGACTATCCCTTACTAATATCGACTCCAAAGATATATCGCCTGCGATATTGCAATGGTGCGCCCTAGTGCAGAAAATCAAGATAACCACATTCAATCCGACTTTATACGTGCCACTTTTGTCTGGACTTCGGGAGCTTAGATTCCTCCAGCTTGACGGCGCTATGTTCCAGAATCTCACGGATTTCTTCAAGGTTCTTCAAAGTCTGTCGACCTCCGTTAAAGAACTGAGGTTTGATAACGTCGGGTTTGCATCATGGTCATACAGCAGTTCGGTTCCCTACGCTGGCAAGACGATTAGAGTAGAGGGACTTTGCATCGGCACTGCTCCAGTCCTAGAGCTGTTACTCCGGAACGAGTCTCCAGTCGATTTTTCGAATTTAAAGGTGGCAGAAACGAGAAATGTAGGGTCGCATGGCGTCAACAAACTTGTTCATCGCAGCCCTCATCTTATCAAGCTGGTCATCACCGATCCTCCCTTAGATTCAAAAAATGGTGCGTGTCTTCCCCTCCACAGAAAATATCGTTTTAATCAGTTATTCTAACTTCGTCCAGAATCCCTTGAGCTCACAGCGGTCAAACAGTTGAATATCTCGTTTCACCACTTGCAGCCGGGATTTGAACCCTTTCGCGACCTCTTGAAACCGTCGAAGACCGACTTAGAAGAGCTTATTATAAAGCTTCCCGTCGAATTCGTTACAAGGGAGACTCGCGAGCAGTGGGAATCATTAGCAATAGCACTGTCGCGACGACCTAGGTTGAGGGCAGTCTACATCGTGCTATGGATGAAGTGGGATAGAAGATATGATGTCCAATTATTTCTCCGCGAGCTTCATCGCGCGGTCGAACCGCGGCGCTGTAGAATATTGGAGATTCTAGCTAATAATCGCTTCCAAGTCACAGTGGAGGGTGCTCACTGGATGGAGTCCTAGATACATTCGACTGTCGATAATGGCAATAAAAATCGTGTGTAATAACAACAGAACGTTCTAAAGCTCATCGCTTGTGCCCTTGAACATAGGGCCAATCACAGCGACAAGAAAAAAGAATCCAATTGACATTGATACTAAGGGGGATCCTACGGTGCCAAGTATAACGAGTACATAAAACGATCGTCTGAATTGCTTAGAAGGACTGGAAGAAGGAAGGGAGATTGAAATGGTTCGTTATCATGTATAGAACGATTAAAGTCAGTAGAATAGAAAAATATCCTTAAAATATGTAGAAGGGTATGATATCTTCGTGTGTATCGTGCGCTAGTAAGGGCGCTATATCATCAGTACATAGATCGCAATCACAAAGAAAACCTACTTAGGCAATGCCAGAATGGACCGCTTCTCCGATAGTGTCGTGTACTGTCATTGCAACCTTGGTTATCTAAACAAAAATACCTCAGTATACGCGTCCCTGGTGAGAAAGGCACAATAGAATCTTACGATGTACCGACGGCGAAAAGGCCTAATACGGATGAAGAAGCATAAGTGACGATGAAAGGCCACCAGACGAGTTTGGACATCTTTGATTTAAGAGGACGATGGAGGGATTGGAAAGACAAGAGAGAGGAGCTGTAAGCTGATCCAACGATTAGTAGCAGGTGAACGTCATACTTATAAAGACTGAAGATTCCGTAAAGTGGATGAACCAAACGGAAAATGTGGCGCACGCGAGGCAGCAGTTTCCATGACTGCCAGCTTCCCCTAGTACGCCCGTGTCATCGGTAATGCGAAGTTATCTGGCCCTGTGTGGTGAACTCAGAGGTTGAAAGGAAAAGATAAGCTGAGTGCGAGCGCAGCGCACGGTTACAGCGAGGCTCGGCGAATGATCGTGTCTTTATATGGGCGTGAACATTCCTCTGAGGCTCAGACGCCTTTTGGTGTCTCTCTCTCTCCATTTCACGGTGAGATTTCGTATCACAGAAAGAGAAAGAGCCTCAGAAAAGAGTCACGAGAGAATAGTTCTGCCGAGTAAGCAGTGTTTGTTTCCATTTCATGCTAGTAAAAAAGCCAACACAGCTTTGAAGCAGAGCAGCGTTCCCAGTACTACTTGCTATTGCGCGCAGCGAACAGTTTTCCTTATCACGGATGAATATATGCGCGTCGATTCTAAGACATATTGTGGCCTATAGAAGACGACAGCGTACAAAGACGACATGTCAATCGAGGGCGCATGTGGAATGTGTAGTGATCATATAATAGTAGTGCATTCTTGAAGGCCGGATATCAGATAACGTTAGCACGGTAAAATACACATCCAAGGGCTGCGCCTAGAGCATAAGAGCACATGCTCCAATTGCCGGTAGCAATCTACTCATTGTAAAGCTAACAGCATGAGCGCAATGGCCGGGGCACAAACCTAGTGACCTCGCCTTGAAAATGTGGAGCAACAAGTCCAGTGTACAATGTATGGTCCGGTCCGCATACTAGATTTTTACGGAAGTCAAAGTGTCGATTGCCCGATAGTGAGGGCCCATCCGGTCATCAGTGTCATGTACATCACCGGGAGAAACCTTTGCCTGACGGCAGGGTCCAAAGCGTGTCTGCAGCAGACATTTCGGACTCGAAGGAAGAATATTAAACAAATGTCGGAGTGAAGTAGCTTCATAGAAAGAAAGAATGCAATAGTTTATCGTTAGCAAGATAGCAATAACAGAAGGAGCAATAAATATTGAATATATAAAAAAGACAGGTGTCGGTTAGACGGTTTGGAAAAGGAATATGAACAAGGACAATGCAAGCGCAGCACACATCCTTGCCTCAACACGAGAACGACATGAAGAGTTGACCGACGGAGTGGCGGAAGCTGGCGTCGCAGCTGTTGATGATGCCGACTCGGAAGCTAATGCTGCTTTCGTTATCGAAGAACTTGTCGTTACGGATGAGCTGGAGACCGTAAAGGACTCAGCAGGGGCAATATTATGTCTGCGTACCGTTAAATTAGGATCAACCACTGGCCATTGATGAAAACTCACTGTGTTTTAGCGTTATTTGGCTCGAATGAGCACGAACCGCCGAGTAGCGTTTCCGGATTGTAAAGGGGAAGGCTGTCCAAAAAGGCCCATTGATTCGACATGCAATCCGTCGTGAATCCAGGAGGAAGTGTATTGTCGTTGAGCAGTGAATACACCTTGACCACGCTCATTTGCGCGAGATCCTGAAACGGCAATGAGCGATTCGAGGCTAAAAGTCTAGATTAGATGCCTACCTCGGCGAGATTAGTCTTCGCGTAATTATCAGGGACACAGGTATCCTTGGATACGGCTTCGGCCCACAATCCGCTCCCACTGGCTGCATTTATCCCCAACGCTCCCGAGGCAGCATGTGTAGACTGTACATTACGAATCAGCGCAGTTCTGTAAAGGAGATTTAAAGTGTACTTCGTGTATCCAAGTTCGCTGGCTGCACACTCCAAAGAAGTGTATCTCTCCATTGTTTGTGTATGTGTAAGCATGCGCGCTACTGCCCGGCATTACCATGACTGTTCCGACATGTCTTCGCAGACCCACAGGAACGCGGGCAAGAGCATCGGTGGCATCGTCCAGTGTGATATTGGCGGTGCTGCAACGGCATATGGTATAAGGTGAACCACAGTCAGCAAAGGTGATATTGACGGCGTCCATAGAGGCGGTGCATTCCTTGTCACTGCCGGTGTACTTTGTGCACGAAGAGGGGAGAGAAGGGAGAGACACGGTGGTGCTTGGAGGTCGGATGAGATTAGGAATATCGAACTTGAGGCCAGATGCCTGAGCTGTGAGGTTCAAGTCGCGTTGGTACACCGCGCCGTTGGCAAAACTGCCTACGGACCAGATCATGAAGGAGAGTAGAAATGCATCCATAGGGAGCATTGGGAGAAGTCAATGAGCCGGGGAGGGTGATGGGGTGGCGAGCAGACATCGTCGTTTATCACTGATAGGATGAAACAAAGTGATCGATGGTCGCCAGTGAGAACGATTAGCATGTGGTCGTGGTTGCTCCCTGTCATGCTGTGTGATATTCAAATTGAAATTGATCCCGGGTTTGAGGACGTGAACGTAACTCTGGACATGGTGTTCGTTTTATCTCATGTTTGGACGACGAGCTACTGTCGAAAGCCACAGTTATGTCACCTCATTGCATTTCCTTCGAACTGATATAGATGATATCGGAAGGTCCTTGCTGGAGGTATGCAAATCGGTGAGCCTTTGTTTCTATTGTGCAAGATCTACGAACGTTTAGTATCTAGGAATCGGAGAGCATTGAGTTTCGAGCCCAGAAAGTCGCATGACACTTATTCCTCCAATCTTCTTCAACGTTTGACACAATGGTAATAGCTTTAATCATACTTCATCTTCTCCGAGTTCCTGTTTGTGCAGTGAAATTCCAGCCACTGGTAAAGGACAATCTTCGCCAGTACTGCACAACACATGAGAGATAAACATATAACGAACAGGTCATTTGCAGCTGATAAACAAGGGGCCATGCACTCGTGGATCTAAGGTCTATATCCGCGTTCTCTTCAGCAATCACGAGTCATATATCGGGAAGCTATCCGACAAACTCTCCTCCGACATAATTCATAAATACCCTCGAGTACTTAACGCTAATCCAATGAAGTGGTGAACAAGTTGTCCTTTGAGATCTTTTCTTTACAATTTTCTAAATACTTTCCGTCGACTATTATCCTCTGTTATCCTCTTGGTAGTCCGGGATTCGCACGTGACACGGATGCTCTCCCCTGCTGGGGGGCTAGACACGCGCTAATTTGTGCATTCCTACGCTAGCACTGTGCAGACAGGATGCTGCCAGGTAGTGCAGATTCGTGGCCTTAGCGCACCATAACGACAATGGCAGCTTGCCATGAAGACGATGTCAAAACAGGTGCTGAAGTAGAGAATGCATTATGTGAGCTTCCTCTCGCACTTGACGACATTCTCCGGGCCTGCTAGCGTCTTGTTGGGTCAAGGATTCAAGGTTCGTTGCCAGTAAAAACATGGGTCGTGTGATTATAATGGGAATCGAGAATGTGACCCCGATACAGAAGAGTACGGCGGCCGACCAGTAATAGGCGACAAAGATAAAGACGGCCACCAAGATACAAGTGCTGGCGCATGACAGAACTTTCGGTCATACTTTTTTGAGAGCAGGAAGCACAACTTCTACAACGGACATAGATTTTATCTTCCTCTAGATCCCTTCGATTATCAGACTTCCTTCATAAACAAGACCGTGACCATAGAGTCCATCAGAAAAGGCATTTTACATTTCATAGAACAGTATTACAGTTATCTATCAAGCCGATCTGCTTCCTCCTCGTCTGAATCGTCCGAAGGCACATAGTTTGCTGCCATCCTCGTCTCTAATACATTCTCCCAGATCGACTGACCAACAACAGTTTGCCATCGAGGATCAGTCATTGGTGCCAGCTCGACTGTATCGTCGCTTCCAACCGAGTTAACCCCAAGCTCATCCATCATTTGAAGAACGACAGAGGATGGATAGTCCTCTCTAATATCACCGTCAAGAACACATACTTTGAGAGATATTCGAAAATGCTCCCTGAGGTACCAATCGTCGGGCCCCTCATTGAGGTGGACCTTAAGATGGGACGGGAGTAGCGTTTGAGCCGGCCCGATATCGCGAAAGATTAAAATACGGTGATCATTCTGGGACATAGTTAGTAGTCTGAAGCCAAGTACAACTTGACAGCGTTCTTACGTCGACGTCGACACTGAAAGCATTGTCATGGAAAAAAGGGACAAGCTCCTTGTGAAGAAATGCAGCATTAGAGGCTGTTTCGAAGAATTCGGGTACATCATCGTAACCATCTCTTAGGGGAGGAAAACGGCACTGGAAATGCCACACCATGTGAGCATAAATGTCGCATACAAATGTTTCCCATACCAAATGAGCGAAACAGGGCGGAAACATCCACACTAAATCAGTATCATTGTGAGATGCAATCCCAGTGATAAAGCATCGGTGCTGGTCTCTTTGCCGAACCACTTCCGCCACCGAAGGCAACACATCAAGCTATGGCTAGGGGTTGAGCTCGTAAGACGAGGAATGTGGAGAAATATACCATGATCTCTTGGTTAGGAAACCAAGTCCAGCTTTTTTTCATGACTGCAAAAGAAGGGGGATTGGGCATAGTCGTGATCTGGGGTAAAAACCTTGCTGTGCTGCCTGTATAGTGTCAGCACGATGCCTGGTTCAATGATAGCGGGGGCCTACCTGCTCCATACCAGCCGTAATTTCCAGGCGGAAGCGGTTCTGAGGAATTCTCGGGGATGGGAGGACCGTTGGGCATTATACCATAGGCCATGATTCCGAATTGGTGTATCGTTACTGGACGAAGATGGAAAGGCTCGCTATGTGGAGCTAGGAGGTATGCCCAACGCTGCACAAGGGCACTGCTGATAGGTATTCGATGCTGGTTTACTCCTGGAGATTAAAATCGTGATTCGTCAGTCTTGGGAACGAATTTATAACGGTTTCATCCGATACTCACCGAAAAGCAGTTTTGCTGGTAAAGAAGTTGAGAAAATGAACGTATCCCGCTGGAACAGTTTAGATTTCGTAGACAGAAGAGGATGTGAAACAGTGGTCATGATGGCGTCACGGACTGCTTGGAGAGGCGCGACAGGGCGCGACGGCAGATATATGACACGTGACTATCTCCGGCCCGGGGACCCGCCGACAGTAACAATTGAAAGTATTTTGCAATACGCAATCTCAGTCATTTGACATGACAGTCCTATTTCGCTATTGTGTTCTTTATGGTTTATTTCTCAAATATCACGGCAGCGGCATCCCATCACGCCGTTCCATACTCATACTGAGAGTTCAAAATTGTATATATGAGTATTGAATATTGAATGGGCGTCTCGGATATACGCTTCCATCTGTATACATGGATCTACCTCTGTACTTGAGGCCTTACAAAGCATACAAAAATGAGGACCAGAGGAATGTTCACATTTGGGCGTCAGAGCTTCCTGATTCGGGGCGTCTGCTAATACGCCTAATGGGAGGTACTTATGAACAATATCATTCCCACTGGTGTCCCACATAAATTTTCTTTATAGGCTGCTACACTTCCGATCACCACCCCATCCCCACGTCAACACTCTATGAGTTGTGTCAAATTGGCTACCCTTCTTTTGGAACAAAGACTTGGGATAAGGGGACTAGCATATGTATCTTTGAAGAAGTCATCTGAATGTTATTATCCCTAGGTGTTTACCTGTTCAAGGTGCCGAACGATCCTCAACAAGCATTCAGTCAAAGCGAATTTCGCATCAGCCCCCAATACTTTGACGTTGTCAAAACCCATACTCAACAGGAACGACGTACTGGTCAAAGAAGGACACTATGTAGTATTTCAGATGATGGAGAAATTCCAACAGGAACTGCGTGGCAGTCTTTTTGTTACGAATGATCCCACCACCATTTGCCCGTTCTGTCCTGAGGTCTTAAAACCATTGTTTTCCGAACGACAAAGGTCTCCTGGAGGGACTGCCACCACAAGTACACTCAGAGTATGTTATATCTTGTCCCGTATGTCCTGGTATCTGGTTTTCATTCGTAGATTCAGAAGAGTATACCAAAGTAGTATGAGTGGGATTGGAGTTCTTGGAGTTCCTTGTAGGATTGAGTTCATTAGTACAACTCCAGGGTCCAGTACGACTGACTGATCACACTGGGTTCCCAACCGCAAACAAAGTCTACCTCTTGACAAAATGTTGTGGAGTCCATGAATACCAGTGCTACTTTGACGGGTCACGGCAGGGAGCCAGACCTAAGTGACAAAGCCAGTGCGAATAAAACAGGAATAGGCATTGTCCCGGTATGTTGGAAGACCCTCGGTAATATGGCGGCTATGTCGCCGAAAAGAACTGTGTCGTATTTTGATGAAACCAAAATCTGGAACTTTATCTGAGTTTCGGAAATTAGGGTTAAACTACTAATTGAAGTGGTCGTTCAGGGCGGAGAAATCAATGTTACAGGTAGGGGTGAATCACCTATTGTTGGGAAGCATGGCATCACCGTAGGCTTAGACTGTTAGCGCCAAAGTCTCCAGGGTCCTCGAGCGCGGGTATTCTGTCAAGATGTGGATAGTCAAAGCAGTTTGTTGAAGGTACTATAAGCAAGGCAGGAACTCGTGAATTGTTGAGGGCCATCTTCAAGGCAAGATAAATGGGAGGCGACATTTAGGGGTCATCCAGAACAGGCAATGAACGCTCTCGGATCGGGAAATTCGGACCTTCGGCAATTGCCGGAGTTAGGCAAGCCAAATTTCGCCTTATTCTTTACCTCCATCTCCTTCGACCTATGTCCTCATTTTCCTTTCTTGACCACATGCATCATCTGGTATTATGCTCTATTTGAATAACCGCTATACTAGCGCAACATTCGTCATGCGAATTGGTGCATGTTCAAAAATTCCAATGATGTGCCTGCAGTAAGCTCTCCTTTGATTTCACCATATACATGTAGTGACGCAGTGTAGATTTCCGTGAAAAGACTACTGTGCTGTCAAGGATGACGAACCAGCGCCACCCTCCCAACCTTACCACTTGGGACAGAGGCCGATGACGTCGATCGCGTCATCACACTCCAGGATCGCCGTATATAAAGGCGGTCATCGTGTTTAAGATCCCAACTATGTCTCTACCTCCCGCCCCGAAGGATATTAGCGCCCACCCGCAGAAGGGCAGTGTCGTCGACCCCGTCGACAAGGCTGCCAAGGATGCCGACGTCGACAGAAAGGTACGGTTGTCTCCAGGTGTGACACTGAATACGCTGACATTATGCATAGATCAGACTATATGCTACTATTCAGGCTCTGCGACAGTCACGACTACCAACGAACAAGCAGGTCGACTCATGGATCGACTACGCGCTTGACAACCCACCCGTGGACACTTCGACGCTCTCAAAGGATGGTCAGAAACTCGTCACAGATATCCAAGAGATCCTCCGAACGTTGCGCAGTATGATACAGGAGAAGAACGGCGACGAACTCATTCAAGACTGGATATGGCAGACGAGAGAAGTGGACGTCTCGGATGTGAGTCCTGAGAATGTCAAAAGTGTTGACAAGGAGAAAGCAAAGGCGGATGCCGATACTGGTATGCATTGAGTCCTCCTGGTGCGTTCCTAAGCTGACCTTGACATGACCTTACAGCTACGCGTCACGTCCGCACGCTCGTCAACCTCGTCTTGACTAACGCCGAGTTCCGGAAACTTATCAAAGATTTTAGCGTCGTTGGGCGAGATCTCGCAGCCAAAGTAATTGCTCCCAGCGCTGAACAGCTCAAAGGCGTCGACGAAGGTGCTCCTGAAGGCCAATTTGTCCCCGACGAGGAAAGGCTCGAAACTCGACTTCCCGGGGTCAATGGCCAGCAAGATGCCATCGATCCTGGCGAGGTCAAAAGGTCAGTGGACGCAGAGGTCAGCACTAGCGATGAGGAAGGGAAGAAGGTTTCAGGAATCATGGGAAAAGTTAAGGTTCGTGTCCGGCCGGCTTGGTGCATCGTCGTATACTCACAAGACATCCAGAGCGGTCTATCCAATGCGATACCCCAACAGCACAAAGATCGCGTGAACAATAAGCTGTCGAGCAGTAAACAATTTTTGACTGAGGAGTATTTCCCTAAGGAGAGGCGGGAACAATGGATTTGGAGGGCGAAGAAGGTAAACCTACCTCGGTCGTCATTTCACTTGCGATCTGACATCCTTTGCGCAGGTCGTAGTCGAGTGTCAAAAGCACAAAGATTATCAAGAATCTTTGGGCTGGTTACTAGATTACGTGGAAGAGTATGCTAGCCATGGGCGAGATGCCGTAAACGGTGCCAAGAGCGAAGCCGGAGGGGCTGTGAAGAATGTAATTATTCCCCTGTTTTCTCTTATCCTATCTCGTTCCTTATGCCTTATCAGAGCCAGCTTCAGTCGTCACTCACCCAACTGCGCACTATACTGGAGCGCTTTGCCAATGGACAATCGATGGATCTTATTCTCGACCCTTTCTACGCGCTCGCCGACGATGCCCAACGCGATCCTGAGTTGCGTACGTGGTTCAGAGAAGGTACTGAGTGGCTGCGGAGCGTACTTCTGAAGCCCGGATATATTCTCGAACCTCAGGCCGGGTCTGATGGACGAAAATGGACGGATCGTGGCAAAGTTTATTACGGATCAGATGGCAAGTACACGGAGCACTTCGACAGGCTTTTTAATGGCGCGGGAACTTGGCTGAATGGCATTGGAGACGACCCTATCAATCGGAAATTTGCTGGTGGCTGGACTCGACTCATGAAAGACCTGCTTTTTGCGGAGGATGGCGCGTTGACGTTCAAAACTGAACTTTGGGGCGATATTCGTAAGGTAGTGATACCGATGTTGGTAGAGAAGGTACGGTCTTCCTATTGCTTTTGATCTTTCTTCTGAGTACTTTATTCTAGGTCGGCTACGTTCCCATTCCGAGAATAGAGTACACAGACGATACTGTTGATATCGTAATCGAGAACCTTACCCTCAGCGGTCGCAATCTATTCCCCAATATCGTGTCTGTCGAGGCGCACAATTACATGTCCTTTTCTCCGTATGGCGCCATTCAAGAGGGTACCGAGGAAAGCCGGTCTGTCTATTATCATGATACGTTCGTGCTTCAGTGGCTCAATTTATTCTGTAGGCACGAGATCAAGTTGACCCTTGGTCAAATACAGGCAGATCTACGAGACGTGGCTTTTTACTTCAATAAAAAATCAGGGATACCCAAGGCCAAGGATTCTGGGCTTGCCGACATTGTACTAGGTGGCCAGGGTTTGACTGTACGTTTCATCCACATGTCCAGTACTAAAACTAATGATTCCCAGGCCACTGTTCATCTTGCGTCTTCACCTAAATCGGATTTAACGTCGGTGTTCACCATCAAGAAGGTCATCGTGAAGGTGGATTCTCTCAAATTCTCCGTGCGCGATTCCAAGCACGACTTCCTGTACAAGACGCTCAAGCCGCTTGTCATGGGAATAGTGAAAAAGCAGATCGAGAAAGTTGTCGGAGATGCCATTCGAACGGGCTTTGAGTATGTTGATGGAGTATTGGTTAGTGTCAGGCAAGAGCAGGAAGAGGATGGTAAAGGGAAGATCGACGCGATTCAAGAGGTATGTCGGCTATTTCGCCTATACGTGTGGTATTGACCGGATGCTTTAGGTCTTTAAGAAGAGGAAGGATGAAGCCAAGTCAGTTTCGAGCGCGTCTTCGTCGCAGTTCAAGGTTGTTGCGAATAAGCGTGACTCTATGTTGGCGACGCAGGGCAATCCTTCCGGATGGATACACAAGACAGCTGAGCGTGAGCAGATGGTTTCTCAGGGCGAAGGATGGCGAAGTGATGCGTACAATATTGTTCCTCTTAATTGATTGACTCTATCTTTGTGTTGTATAAGCTATAACAGGTGGACACAATGTAGTTTTATGTTTTTCATATGGTTACCCCACATTTTGACTTGTGTATATAGGTCCTTTAATGAATTTGTGGATCTTGTTAGTGCGGCGACGATATCCAAGCGAGTATAAGCACTGGGGGTAAGTGAACGAGTTCGATTTTGAATATTTCCGAACACAGCCATTGGCCCTCTTAGACGTTGGTGGAAATCCAGCGCTTTTATGTGATGTCGTGGTCGATCTCATACGCGTATGAGACCGTTTTCTCAAATTTCAATGGGCCTAGTGGGGGAATATCCTTTCCTAGATATATCACAGATGGTTCGCTTCTCGAACAGCTCCGTATGTGGCGTTGATCTATCAAAATCAATTTACTGAACTCGAAAGACAAAAAGAGCAGCCTCGCCACCACGAAGACCATTCCATGTGGTACTGACAGAGAAATAGCGGTCAGGGATGGGTTGAAGAGGGCTGACCGTATGCTCATTCCGCTCTGCGTCCACGCATCGTATGGGACAATTGTTGTACGGCATGTGTAGATTGTCCGACAATAACAAGTACATCTGGGTGAGTCGCGCTCTTTGTTATCTCTAACCGATTGTTGAAATAGTCTTGCCATTCCCTCGAGAAGCTTTCTCGTAATACGATCAAATATTAGTGGGCGGCGAGCCGCCATCAACGGATATCCCGTTTTGTTTCGAAACGTCGGACAGCTTCCTTTCTAGGAACAAGCATAAGAGGCGCAACTTGGTTTTTAATTTGTCCTTTCGGTGATCATACAGTCTGACCGCGCTGCAGAACATAATAAGAGATGAAGGCTCGGTACAAATCGACCCAGCTTGAGAGTCAAAGTATTCCATGAAAACACCGTACGCGTTGTGCCTTGTCGCCGTGAGATGGTCGCCAGTTTGATTCCTCTCTTCTAGGCTTTCACCACCGATCGCAATAAAATTTCTTGCTCGTGTGCCTACCGCCACTACCGCGTAAACGCCCACTACACAGTGTGTTTTATCCAATAACCGAGAGTCTATCACGCTGACCATATATGTAGACGCAGCAGTTCTTGATGAAATGTGATGTCGTTATGCGTGCGGTTGACTGACTGCTGCCGGCACCCTGTACATGTGCTTTTCGGAGCCGAAGCGTTCGTAGCCACGTTTCTTCGCACTAATGATACCCGGGCAAGAGAAGATACCTCCTTGTTATCACTATCTAGGTGATTGCATCCGCCGGCAGCTTAATAGTTTTCTCATCTACCTTGTTACCGATTTGCCGATACACGTATTCCTATGGGTTGCGTACGAGTATATTGTTGAACTCCCTTACTCCGCCAAAAGCGGTTTCGCCCAAACGAGAATGGAATGTAGGAGCTTAAGAGAGCACAAACGGAGCTCGGCCCTTGCTCGGAAAGTACAAAGTTCTTTCGTAACCTTGTTGATTTTTTTTTCTCGGCGCTTTTCTCTGACTTTGATACGAATCAGACTGTGAAATGGAGAGCCAGAGGCGAAGAAAGGTGTCTTATCCTCAGGTAAAGGAATGATCATGCCTATCAAAAGAACTGACCATTGCTTTTCCGCCGCCGTCAGTCAGTTAGCCTGGTTAATGAACTACGCTCATGGTAAGCTTCAATGTCGTCTTCGTCAGACCCTTTGACTTCAACGACAGGGTCAGACGATTTTGCATTGCCGGTGACACGGACATGTTAAGGGGACCTGGCAGTCATGGAAACTGCTTCTTCAAATGTTCCACGTTTTCCCTTGGTTCCTCCACCTTACGGAATCCACAGTCTTTAAAAGCGTGTCCTTTACTTGCTACATAGTATTCATCAGCCCCTCCTGCCTGTTATCTCTCGTCTTTATAACTCCTCACACCCTCTCTCTCTTAAAAGAAAGATGCCAAAAATTGTCTACTGGCCCTTCGTCGTCGCATATGCCTCTTCAGTCGTTTTGGGTAGCCTCGCCGTTGATATGCCGTATGTGTTTCTGCCAGTCTTCAGCGACGGCTATATTCATGCATTATTGTCTAGATCATCGTCCTTGTAGTAGCAGTATGCGACTCTAACCGAGACGCAGTCCATTATGTTCTAGTCCTTGACATTGCTTGAGGGTGAGTCGCTTCCTGTTATGAGTACCATCGAGACTGATGATTTGTGATAGCCTGCCAAAAATATACTATACCGTTCTTCGTATTGTTTCGGTTATCTTCTATTTAATAGCCACTAATATTTCTACTCATAACGCACGAACTACTTTTTATCGCTCTTCCTTGTTTCATCATATATCTCAGTTGGTCATTTGCATCGTAGATACCAGGACTGCTTCCTCGCCATTAAAGTTAGCATTGGATGGATAATACAGCTCCTTTCCATTACGACGTCTCTTGCATTTGCGTTTGCCTGGAACTTGACTACAATAGTGTAGGCCTCGAAAGTTTTCACTTGCGCCGACAATAAACATATCTATGGTTGAAAAGAATCTACTGGTGCCCTCAAACCCAGTGGGCAACATCCACCGTAACCTCGTAACGTTAGCCAGAATCCCCGATATTCTACGGCGTTGTGGCTCGAGCTTTCGACGAAGGTCGTTGAGCATGAGCTCTGCATAGCAGCGTTTCTTATACGGCCAAGTTGTCCATGCCACAACTTTCACTCTCTTCAGCTTCAATCGCCGTGACAGCGCGAATGCCAACCATCCCCACTCGCCTCTCCCTTCCATGACGAAATCCGATGGGAGTCTTATGGTTAGCTCTTCTAATTCAGCCTCCGAGGGTTCTAGAAGGTCGCTGAGGGGCGTGGATCCTGGACCCAAGGTGCGGAACGAGAGAGTCACATTTTACAGCCGCTACTTTGAGAGATTCTGTTGTAAGGTGTTGAAACGAGACTGTACGGAAAGAAGCTAAAGGTGCGCACCATTGTTGGATTCCAAGAGAGGATCCTCAATGTTCAAGTTGACGAGACGAGGGCTGAGACGAACAAATTTGTTGATGGCACGAGACCCTGCATGTCTCGTCTCTACTACCTTTAGATACGAAAGATCGACCCGAGAATCGTCCCTTAGCAAGAGCTCCAATACCAGAGTGGCACTGACTCTAAGGCTCTCTATTTTTATCCTCTTGCCAGTCCAGAGAACTGGATCATCTTCTAACATGGACACGAACTTCACGTCCTCCCCAATCATTAGGTCTTCGACCTTGGTGGACAGACTTTGCAGGAGTTCGAAAAGGTGTTCCAAACGCTGGAAGGTAATCCGATCAAGTTTAATGACTTTGAGCTCCGAAAGTCCAGATAAAAGTGGCGCGTATAGGGTCGGATTGGATATCGAACGCATCTCGAACTCCCGTGCTGGGGTGCACCACTCCAACCGCGCATGTGGTTTGAGATTTATGTCAATGACGGTAAAGGAAAGCTTTTGTACGCATGTATGTGGCCAGTGAAGGCGCATGTCAGTCAGGAAATCCCGAGGAGTCTTGGAGGCAGAGAAGGATATCTTTTGGAAGATAGCGGGGAAGAAAATAGGGCGGAAGGTCCACGAGACGAGGCTGAACTGCTTGATAGCGGGGACCTTGCAGATTTGCTCTCTCCATATTTCCTCACATCCGACTGTTAACGATCACTGCTGCAAGATTTGACTATATGTCGGAGGAGAATTTTGCCAAAGCGCTCAAGCATCTGTCCGGCCCCACCACTATCACATATTTACATTTAGCTCTCAGACATTGCGTGTTCTTGTGTCAAAATCACTTCATCAAAGTATTGTCGTCGATTAAATTGCTAGGACCGTACTATGTCCCTCGCTGAAGCCATAGATATTCAAGCTAACAGATGTTAATTTGAATATCCTTCTTGGCACCACATTGGTGGCTTGTCCCTTGAAGCCGGTAACTGGTGAATATCCGCTACGACATACCATATGGAACGAAGTAAGAAGGTAACTTGTTTATCGGAAATGGACCCGTTCTGTAACATTGAAACTGGCCCTTCTAGTAAAATCTTAATTTGAACGGAGAGGCAATGTCTTGAACTTGCTGGACTCATGTGAATCCATCCTTCTCTCATTTTCGACATTTCTCCTCAACAATCGGATAATAGACGCTTCTTTCTTCTGCTTGATCGAAGAAGCTCTGCTATGGTAGATTGAAGAAACTTTTTCCCTCCCTCAACATCTCACAAGAATTAAATGTTTGGGTGTCGGTCTCTTCGAGGGCCCGGCTGAAGTGACTGGTGATTGACATGGTGGAAGATAGACATATTGTGAAGTTCAAGGATGGGAGAGGGCTTCGAGGTACAAGTGCTCAGTGTTAGGACCCGCTGCTTGGTAATGGTAGAAAACATACAGTTCAAACGGAATTACAAGAAGGGTTACATATTTAGAAGACCATTGCAGTATTACATATTAATACCCAATGATTGTGATTGAACAAGAACAGCATTTAGCACAACCATTGTTGTATTCGTGGAGGTTTCTACTAGGAAACAGAGAAAGCACAATAACGCGCTTATTGCAAAGAGCCGTCGAGGACGTTTCAAAATCACGTGCAGTGACACGTCCTTTGTTCTCAAAGTATTTAACACTTGCAAAGGTTTCCTTTCAACAACGACAGCACACCTATCGACCGGATTCCCGTTTTATCTTCCATGTCTTCTACTAGTCCCATCCCAAGAAGCCTTCCTATCGAACTCATCGAGGAAATTCTTGACTACGTCAATTGTCTTCCTGACAAAGACATTCAAGGAATTCTTCGCCACCCATCGCGAGGATACAACAGTGGGCGCGTCACCACTCTGGCTTCCTGCTCATTGGTCTGCAGAGCCTGGCTGCCACGCAGCCGATTTCATCTCTTCGTATCCGTCACTCTTCGACTCTATAATTATGCATCTTTCTTGCCTCTGATCGCCAGCCCATTATGTTCCTTCCTAAACTCCGTCTTCGAAGTAGTCCTCTCCGATCACTACCAAGACGAGACTATATATTCTGAAAACGAAGACCCGGAGGGGGATTATTATTGGATACACAAAGTTCTACCCAACCTCGATTTCTCCTTATTCGCAGACGTCCAGTACCTGACCATCTATGCGGCCAGATTTGACCATATGTCGGAGGATGATTTCATGAAGGACGCTTGAGCGTCTGTCCAGCCCCACCACTATCACGCATTTGTCTATCGCGTATTGCGTGTTCTGGACACAGGATCACTTTATCCAAGCATTACCGTCAATCAAATCGTTATACGCCGTAAACCTGTCGTACACCATCTTCAGGAGAATCCCGCAGTGTGATGATAAGACTCAATACCCACTCCCTGCACTCCCTGCATCAGTTTCTTCGTTAATAATCAACATTGACATTGATGCGGATGTCGGTTGGATGGCAAAGATTGTATCCGTGACTGGCGCATCGCTCAAACGTTTGAACATAAAAATGCGGCCCATGGTGGTTACGTGGGACGGAACTAGTATGTATCAAATTAGTCCGAATTAACTCTAAGCTAATCTTCTCTCTAGTGGAGGAGTTCTATAGCGGCCTCGATTTTGACTGCCATCCAAATCTCGAGGTCATCGCCTTCGATTCCCTTTCCTTGGGTACTAGGCAGGATGAAATGGATGGGCGGATGAAAAACCGTCACATCCCTGTAATCCTCCGAAAAATTTCTACCTCATCTATCAGAGAAGTTGTCTTAAGCCTAGCCCCCGCCCCCGGAGATTCGACGATAAAGGATCCCGATGACCTGGATTCCCTCGATTTGGAATCGATAGGCGAGATTTTGAGGCAGAAGAACTATTCTAAGCTGGAGCTGCTTTCTCTGCTCGGAATAGATTGTCTTTTACGTCCGCAGGTGAAGAAGATATTATCGGAGAGGATGACGCACGAACATGATCGACCAGTATATCTCTATATGTCCTCCGAAAGGGGGATGTTCATGCAAGAGCTCTTTGGATGGTAGTCGTTTAGAAATTCTTGTTCGTACGCAGCGACACATGTCAATGGTGTGGTCTTGGTACAGAGCTAACAGGAAATTTACTACTACCTAAACGCTCGGGAATGAGTCGGCTCTTCTGCCTGGGCGCCGGCCAGCGGCGTAAGCAACAACCTTCCACAGCGACACCACACAGGGCCATACAGGCAGACAATGGTCGGATGACGAGGAAAAGAAGGGTCACTTTTGCTTACTTTAGCAAACATGATATGATTCCTTAGACTAACCAATCTCTCACCCACAGCTTAGTCCGAGCCGCAGTTTTCCAACCCTCCCAAAGAAGAAAGCACTCTTGCCGGATGAACGCGTTTCGAACCGGAATACAAACAGTGTCAACTCCCCAAGGTGGGTCAGGATCGAACGAAACGCAAGCACAGTGTCCCACTATACCTCTGATCTTATAGAGAGGAATCCAACACGGAGTGGACTGACCTCTTTTTGAGTTCCGGGAATAGGCATAGCCAAGAAATCCCGGCTAGGGTACTGCGATCCCTAATGCAGTCCATAGACCCACATCTCGCGGACGGAACTATGGCAGAAGGTTGGACCCAGCGCAAGAATGCTGATGGAAATGCGTCATGGTGAGCTCTCTATGTCCGAGAAGCCCGCTGAGTGACCAAGAATATGTCCTAAGAGCCTCCGGAAGGAACTCGGGCAACAAGCTCGAGGAGAAGAACAACCGACGTTCACGTTATGCCAGAGTATACTTTTCTGAGTATCTGAGTTCCGAAGAACTGAATCCCGAGAATAACAAAATGGCATTGACCGAAGTTAAATGAACACGTCCGCAAGAATCAAATCTCTGGGAAATGACGAGCTTGACATCTCCTAAGTACGGTTCAGTCTTTCCGTATGTTTGCCTTTGCTTTGCGAGAATTTTCCATATATCAACCTGTAGATGTTGCGATGAATCCTAGCGTTATCATTAACTGTATGCACCCACTTTTTGCTACTGCAGTTCTTGCCAGAACAAATACACCGCGAAGCGAACCAGGTCCGGAGATAACTCGGACTAAAGGACCGCCAGATTTTCGGAATAATTATCCCCATTACGAAAAAAGACCGACATATAATGTAGCATCCAACACCCAGAAAAAGATCAGTCGACTCCAACAATGCAGCGCCCTCACACAAGGCCTTCGGGTCTGAAAATGTTCAGTAAAGGAAGCACTTGCACACAACTGCGATACTCACATCGCTTGTCCTCTGAGTTAGCTCCCCCTTCTCTCGACAACATAACTCTTCTTCTTCCCCCTCTGCCTCGCCCCACAACCAAAGAATCAATTCAAGATCGCCGAGATGACCACGGTGGAGGCGACCGTGAGCCCAAGGAGAAGAATTGGCGTTAGATGTACTAAGTGAGGTGCGCCTCAATGAGGAAGCAAAGGATCGGATAGGCAATGAAGATGATCAGGAGGCATTCGCTCAAGAACTGAAGCATGACGGTATAAACGAACAGGCGGCTCAGAGGAAAGGCCTCGCAAGACCCTTTACTTATATAGCAGAGAAACAGGCACGACCCACATCATGAGATCAATTTTTGGTGGCTTGGCAGTCAGGTTCCTGCCGAGTCGACCCTTCGAAAGTCACTGGGATGGTTTTCCTTTACTTGGTGCTGTGTTAAATACACTTCATCAGCATTTGGAGAGATGGCGGACAAGGAAAGGCCGTTGATGAAGATGAACTTGCCGGGGAATCGTGGACGTACTGATATTTGAATCACGGATTGATCTCACCAGCGGGCCAAAAGGTCAGCAAAAAGTATACACCCGCAAGAATATCACCAAGCCTTGCAACAGAGACGGCCGCCACCATCAATACAACATGCGAAATTTTCTGATGCGAATGCGAGGCGCCTACCCTCAGGAAAGTTTCCCAGCAAAATAAGAGAAAAGACTGCCATCATGACAACCTCCGAATCGAAGGGCACGAATCAGAACGATTCTCTGCGGATCAGAACTTTGTATCACGAAAGTACCCCGACCGTAAAGCTGAAAACAAAACTCGTGACAGGAAAGGTATACTGTCATGAGAAAGTTCCACTCAAACCGCGAAACAAGCTCGTAAGCTTATCGGCAAGAAAAGAAAATCAAGTCATACGTTACTTTGCAGCTAACTGTAACAGCTTAATCGGTCCTCTGCGAAGAATGAGAACATAAAAGGTATTCGATCTAAAGTTACGAACCTCAGCGAAGATTGCTAAGAACACTATATCCATGTTGAGGGTCGACGATGCAATACAGCAAGCTGAAAATTATCATAGGACTTGACTACAAAAAGGATTGTCAGCAATGCGCTAAAGAAGGATTCCAGATGTTGGAAACACACCATAAACACTGATGTGCCTCCGCAAGGATAACTTACGAAGACCGGAGGGTCCAAGATCCACTACTTTGGGTAACAACGAAGCCTGTCATGGCGTACGCCGACACACCAGTCCCAAGCACAAATGCCATGATCCACGACTATAAGCTCACTGATATCGAAGACCATGGTCCCAAATATCGACTGCCGGGCTCATACGCTTAAGACAGTTCATCAGGCACAACTGTGGGCTCAAAAAGCACTTGAGCCCCGACCGTAGTCAACATGCCAGACATAGCGACAGTAACGTGCACACCTCTGCATGATTAATTGATCCCGTGGCTAGTAGAGGCAGACCAGTGAGACGCCGTGCTGGACACTGACGAAGTAGCGGAGGATATCTGCGCCGTCTACACGGGGCAATAAACGACTCTAGAAACCACCCACGCGCAGCTGCATATTTTTTTCGAGACAACGAACGACGCATAACGCCACAAGAATACAGTTATCAAGCACAGATGACTTCAGGATACGAAATCATCTCCGTCGACTGCCTTACGTCAACATCATGAATTCTCGCAAGGAAGATGGTAGCAAGAAGCAAAGGACAGGCCCAAATACAAAATCATTTTCGCTGTTCGGCCTGGCATTTCCGACTCCGAGTTCCCCTCCACCGGAGGCCAGGTCCCGTGATTACTAACTATTTCTATATTTAGGTCGAGCATCGGACAAATTTTTCTTTTCTTGCACAAAAGTTCATGCCGGAGTAGCATGCTGGCGACTATCGACACCTTTGTCCCCTCGTATGTCAAATCATGACCGCTAGGTAGTTCGCAGCAAAAGAATCACGTTGGGTGCACTGTCCCCCAACGAAGACTCAAGAGGTGTTCATTGCCTACCGCCGCAGACGGACGAACACTGCTATCCGTACAATTACGTGGTTCAAGCTGCATTGTGTCACTCGGGACCGCTTTTTTATACTTTTCTTTAGCTTTCTAGCTGTGGATAGCTTGTATTACCCTTACCGTTGGTGATTGCTACATGCCGTCGGGCTTCTGACTCCGTCACCGCATTCCATATGACCGACGGCACAAAAAATGTCGATGGTGGGGTCGGATTCTCCATGTGGAGGGATCTCGAAGCTGGAGGTACCAAAGCTATGTCCTTTCAAACATCTTGAATGAATTGTCTTTCTGGCTTCTGGCTTCTGATCGCATGCTTGGTCAGTCGGAATTCTCGTCGAAATACTAAAGCATCAAGAAAGGACGCGAGGACCTCTATCTTTTGCATTACCGTCATGTCCAACTCGTCTTCTATAGCCGGCTCTGACAACACGATACTCTCGTGATGCCCCCAACATTGCCGTCTGATATCGAAATTGCCGCTGACCAAGCACTTAGACGCGTCTTTTGAACGCCGAACAATGTTGTTGCTTTCTCTAGAGCTTCCAACCTCCATGCTCATCTTCTTACAGGCGTCGAGTCGACTGGCAACTCTTGCCTTTACTTGGGGCCCTATACGCGTTATCTTATTGATAGGACGAACGTTGGTGCGGCAGGTCTTACGAGTCTGAATGCTGATCTCGTACGTGTACGTGCACACCATTGACTTGCTACTCACGATTTCTGCTGGCAGGGATTGGATGTTGGCGCGCGGCTACAATATTGTGTCGTGCATCTATTTGTCCCATACATCCTTCTGTTCGTCTTTGCCTCTTCAAATCCCTTTGACGTGTTATACTGATTATCTTCATAGTGAACTCCCAAGCAACATGTGCTTGCGTGCGATCGGAGCCCGCAATCTTCTCACCGGCACTGCATAGCTTGGGGCGCTGTACACTCGCAATGGGCTTCGTTCCGACTTGGGGATACTTGGTACTCTGCAGGACCCTTCTTGGCGTTTTCGAGGTTAAAAAAATCATTATCAAATTGTGTCTCGCTCATCTCGGTAATTTAGGCGGGCT